>JARHVA010006954.1:252500-790520 GCA_037957365.1 Torreya grandis | reverse complement strand
CCAATATGGCCTTAAATATCCATTCCAAGTTTTAGGTCCTGAGAGTGAGTGGAAGTGTCCTTTTCATCTATTTCTTTCTCCTAACTAGGTCTCAATTAGGCCTCCCTATCGAGAGACAAAATTTTGGCTCTAAAAGATTACCACACATGTGAAACCTCAAATAAATGTATTATTAAATTATATTAACTATTTAATATCCTCCTTTTCAAATTTTAACTTTTGACACCTTTTACAAACCTTCCAAATAGCTTAAAATAACCTTATTTAGCCTATTTTGTACACTTTTATACCTACATTTACCAACCAATGGCATGGGGTGATGATAAAGAGAGTTTTGGACGTGATTAAAGTAACTTTTAAGTTCATATAATCCATATAGATTAATTATAACCATATTCTCTCTCATTGGGTTAGAACTGGGTTGTTTGGTACCCTATGATTACCTTAGGGTCCTAAGGATTATTCATAAAGCTCAGGCCATAGATGAAAAATAAAATACCATGAATCATGATTGAATAGGTGTTACCTATTATTATTAAAATATTGAGATATAATAAAACCCTTCATTATTAATATGAACATCTCAAACTATCTTTTGAACTTGTAGACTGTGCTTGGTGAGGTCTAGAAGAGAGATTAGATCTAAAAGTGCAAACATAATGCCTAATTTAAATTTTAAAAGTTTTTTTAGGTATGTGACACCATTATGAAATTATTCAAGTGGTCACATTAACTTTTTTCCTTAATTAGTCCTCTTGCACCTTCTTTGGTTTGTGCCTAGGGTTATTAAGTTCAACACTAGAAGAAACCCTCATGACTATGTTTGAGACCTTATTTACCACTTTAGGGTCTTGAGAATTCTTTAAATATTGTCATGAGGATACTATATTTACTTAGAGTCTTCACAATTTCATATTTATTTCATATACTCTTATTTCCATAAACCTTTCCATCTCAAAATGTTCACACACAGGTCTGTGTGTTTGGTCTAGGCTTATTAGGCTTGAACAAAGCTTTTTACCACTCCTCCTTACTGAGTTTAAAGTTTTAAATGAGATATTAGTTTCATAAAATTTTTTTATTCATGATTTAATTTATTTCACAAACCTTAAATGCTTCTCAAATGAAGCAAACCTTTCCCTCTCTAGTAGGCATGTCTTAGAAGAGCTCTTGGCTAAGTGCATCTAGGGGATATAGGTATTTGAGGTTTGTGATAATATATTGAACCTATTTTATTATCTATTAAAACTTTGGAATTAATATTTGACTTACTCATATCTATAAACCAAATAAACCCTATCTTCATTGTATGTATGTTGCCTTTTCTTAGAATTTGAAACCAGCTTGTTGCCCTTGTAATCTGTAGGTGTATATGGATTGTGTTCTTTATTTTAGGATATAATTTGCACATAAATGATCATATTAAATATATTAAATTTTTGGTATTATGGAAATCCAACCTTGTAATATTCAATAAATCATGATTCTACAACCTACAGTGTCTTCCTCATACTTTCCTAGGCTTGGTTATAGGTGTTGATTGGAGAAAGGTTTGAGCATGTGGTTTTGAGTTTGGACTTTTTAAAATCCACTATGACACCTATAGTATCAAAACATAATTTAGGGCTCATTTTCGCTTCTTACAAAGTTCAAATACCCTTAATAACACTTTCAAACCTTTGATCTCTTCTTCAAACATAGACTAATGTAAAAGTATTAGGTTTGTAAACTCTGTCTTATCGAACCCTCATTGGATCTCCAAACCTATCATGGAATTCCAAAATTAGTCTAATATTCATGAACACTCTCTCTCAACACTCTACATGTTCTATGACCTTTTCATAGTGTTTACAAGACTTCATCTTCTCACTTTCATACATAAGCTTGTGTATGATTACTTGTCTTATAGGTTTGGTCAATTTAACTCTTTTGACCTCCAAATGGCTTAGGTGCCTTCATTTGTCTATGAATTTATTTTTAACATATTTTTAATGTATGTATTCATGTCTCTAGATAAATAATCTTGGAAAGATAATTGGTTTTCTTGTCCAAATGAGGACCTACAGGTTTAGAACATGGAGGTATGCCTTTACTTGTATATACTACTACAAACCACTGCCTTGAATCCTGGATACCTTAAGAATATCAGATATTTTCCTATTTATAACACCTCTCAATCAGTTATGTATACCTATAATCAATCATTTTACCACTTCAAACTTGACATTTGTGTGTATGGACTATGTTTATATAATCAACTCTTATACAAAGATTGCGTATTGAGAGTTGGGTCTCTTTACTCATTCATGTCTCTTGATGACACTATAGGATTATAAAAAGGTCAATGAGTATCTATGATTATTTAACTACATATCCATATTACCAAAACACCTTCAACATGAACCTAGGCCAATGAGTGCTTACTTATAGGTCTACAAACCTATGAGTAATTGAAACATCTTATAACCTTAATTGAAAGTATATGGTTGGAGATTATTCTCACTTATTTGATATTTAATTTCCTTCCAAATATTTTCAATACTCTTTTGTAATATTGAATAAGGTAAAAACAAGGCTTTGTTACTTTGTTGTTGTAGACAACTCCATATGCATAGTCTTCAAGCTAGGAGCACAATGACACTTAAAGAGTAGTACAGACAATACCTAAGTGATTGGATAACTTTGATTGAAGGGAAAATATAGATAAACATATTCAATCAATACTTGAATACATATGAACCCTATAGAAACCCTGTAATAATGGAGAAACACTGATAAATACTTGCACACTATGTAAAATAATAACTTTATTACTTAAACAATATATATATTGGATAGATGATGATGGATAATGATGTAATAAGGTTTTTTATGACTCTAAGGAACCTTTAAAATTTTCACCTTTCCTCCATGAATTCACACCTATAACTATGCTACCCAAAAACTAAGATAGTGGGGTTTTAAGCCTCCAAAAAGTAATTTAGCTCTATAACAATTGTTCATGAATATAAGTATCTCAATCCAATGACTAATTATAATAATTATAATCCCATAGGGATACCCAAATTTGATCAAAATATTATCCTTAAACTCTACCTATACAGCCTGTACCATGCATCTGAAAACAACCTTCATGAGCTTTTGAAGGGAGTGATGAAGGATAGAGAGATTTTTCTGCAGCTGCTAGAATTGAAACCTGATCTAAATATGGAATATGACTTATGGAATATGAATGGATTTTATGAAATGATTTTTACCTTCAAGATGAGTTCATAAGTCTATACAAGTGCCAAAACTCCTTTGTAAGGTGTTGAAATTGAAGATTCTAACATCTTCTTGACTTTTTGAAAGGTATGGTAGCTATGTAACTAGTCCAAGGTCTTTGGAAGGTTTATTTTATGGATTTAACACTTTGGGGGATTTGATATACATGAAAATTAGCTAAAAATTATGTTTTCCCTTATAAAACACCACCTTAAAGTTCTCAAAAGAAACTTAATGTCTCCAAACATGCATGAAATGTTATTAGAAGGTGATTAAGGCATGAAATGAATTTTGAAAACTCTTATAAACCTATGACACCACTTAACCAAGTCTCATCTATCCATGACATGTCTAAACCACTATAAGAGCACAACATGACTTTTCCTTAATTCCTCTAAATTAACATTAAATAATGCTAATAAGATTTTATGAAGACCATTTTAAGACATCATAAATCATGTGATGGGTTAAGAACAAGGTCACGAGGCATGAGAAACAAGCTTTTTATAAACCTAGTTTATGGCAGTCAATGGCTAACAATAATAATATGAGCACCTATTGTAGAATCTATGCCTCTAAAGGTAGATTAACATTATTTAAAATTTCATTGTCTTTATTCAAATTTAGGTTGAATGGATCAATCATACGAGGATTAATTTCAATATATTAAATAAATTCACCTTGATCTATATCATCATATCAATCATAAAAATTGGTATAATCATTTCCTTTATGAACACCCACATTAATTATATCTTCCATTATAATTATTTGAGACTAAAGAAAAATCAATAATTACATACAAAATTCAAACCCCTAATATATGAAAAATCTAAAATCCTACAAAGGAAAAATGAAACCCTAAGGGAGATAAGATGTAGGGTTTTCTAAAATCAAAACTCTGATTAGGTTCACCAAAGTATTTTATTTATTTTATGATTAATGCAATCCAAATAAGATAAAACTATTTAAAATTTGAGTTATGTAATATAAGGCATTAACCACACAAATACGAATGCAAAATTTATATTGATATTTCAATTAATATATTTAAAATTGACAAGACAATGGAGAATAGATGCACTTAGTTGATTTCTACTTTCTATATATAGCTCACTATACTTGTCACAATATTTGAAAATGATGCCTATCTATTTTGTAACTACTTAGATTAGGAAATAGGGACTTAAAACTGACTTGAATGCTATAAAAAAGATTAGACTTTAGTGGTGATTAGTACTATATACGTTATTCTGATAATGTCCTAGTTAAATGTGTAGGTCTATGTAACTTTAGATCTTTATGCATGTACTTATATATGACTTCTATATGTGTGTTTGTCCTTGGTCTAGTGCACAAACCCTTATTTTAATTTCTTTGCCTTGAAACCCTAGTTTCACTTTTAACACAAGATAAACCTTGAAAAAGGGTTAGTAAGATGGGTTGGACAACCCCAACCATTGCTTGATAAGTTATTTATAAATTTTACATTTGAATACTAAAAATAGGGATCAAATCACACTGGTTCTATCACTTAGGTGTGTGAGTGTACACCATCAATATAATTATAATGAAATTAAATGCTTGGATTTATAGATTTGAAAAATTACAACTTCGACCTATATTTTATATTTATACTTGGCTTTAGGGTTGATCCTTTAAGGGGTTTTCAAATGTGTATGCCTTTGTGATAATGTTCAAGAGAGTGACAATGAACTTATCTAGCTTTTTAGGACTTGAGAAGGTGAGTTACAAATGACTGTGGCCTTATAATTTATTTGTATTTATATATTCTCCTTGACATGTCCATCTATTACTGACTTGTGAAACATGCCTAGGATAATTTAATGGAGACATCCTAATTTGAAACATAGTCGTTCAAGGTTACTAGACACTATTGGCAATGGTAGACACCTATGATAAACCATAACTATTTGACTATTATCGATATTATCATGGGATTAAAAATACATGATTTGGGATATGGCAACACTCTACTTAGAATTATATAGTGTGCTTTCATAAACTAGGTGATCCTAAAAGTGTACTGATAAATTAGGTTGGCCATGATAATAAGTGGGTTTATGGATAATGAAAAGTGTGCATAATAGTCAAATGTATATGCACGAGTCCAATTATGTCAAGATATATCAAAATTGATATTTTTAAGTGTCTAATACTAACTTTATATGTTTAAACTACCTAGATGCATCTCTAATCTCTTAAGGGATAAAAAATTAATTTAAATGAATGATTAAAAAAATGATTATCTTACCCATATGAAAATTTGCCTTCCTATATGTGAAGTGGTTATAATTATATGTTGCATTATGCTGACAAGTTCTTTGACATGGCAAAGACCTGGAAAGTGCCACTTGACATGTTACGAAGTAGTAGGAAAATTCCACATGGCTATTGAGTGATGATGAAATTTCACAGAACGAGGGTCCTGAGTAGTATGTTGCATAATGTTATGGTAGCATGTAAATGTACCACAAGGTTATGCAAGGGGTACATAATTTAATTTGGTGATGTACATGATGAAGAGTTTAAAATATGTTACATAATTTTGGACTACTTTGTGATATGTTCCATTAGTGTATAAGGATATTATGATTCTTCACATGTGGCATGAGATGCTACAAAGGTGAAGAACAATAAGTCTTAATAAAGAGTGTGTGGACTTGAATGGATGCACAATGATCATTTTCCATTCTCGAGGAATAATGATCATAATTGTATCTTCAATCCACTATGGAAAGTGAAACAAAAGTTGTTACCACTTATTCTAATCAACAAATTGCTATACTTTGATAGCTTTAAACAAATTATGTGTGACTTTGTGGTTACACACTATTGTCACTTCAATGTATTGATATTTCAATATTTTATGTAAATGTTCAAGATCCAAGTTTGAAGGATGATGAGTTGTTTTTGGCTTAAAAAAAGTGATAAATATGGCTTTAGGAGTTCCACATTGAAGATTGGATGCAAACCCAAGTACTATGGTAAGTTCAAAACAAATTTATTTTCTCTAATTATGTGTAGTGTGGTGTATGGACCATAGTTCAAAAACTTGATGTTATAGTGTAGACCCTTGAAGTTCTCATTTTAAAGATACAACAAGACCTTATCACCTACCTTGAACTCATGAGGTATGAGATGCATGTCATGGTGTTATTTGTACTTTAGTTATTGGCATGAAAGTATGTGTTAAACTTGGTGGTGAACTCTATATGTGTTACACAAACTTATGTGTCTTGTCCCCCTAATTTTCCTATGCACATGAATCTCTGTTGGATGGTACATAGTAGGACATGTCTAATAGTTCCATTGGTTAGAACCCAAGACATGTTTTGAATGGACTATGTTCTATATAACTATGCAAAGCTTTATTATAATCATGCTGAATGTAAAGTAGATTACCATCCTAAGTGCATGAGTATGCATTATTTTACATGTGCAACAAATAAACAAGTGTATGATTGAAAAGTTCCATATGTCCCTTTATCTAAAGATAAAATGCTATAGACCGGTCCAATTATTTATCCATCATATCCCACAAAGTTTGTTAAAAATGGCTGATAAATCACATGTTATGGTCAAACACAATGAATTTTAGTAGTCCAAAATGAACCCAAACATGATTGAAAAATGAGCACATAATTTTTTGTATATTTTATAAAAATAACTTAAAAAATATTAAATATATCAATAGATATATTTTTAGAACCTTTTGTTCCTCTCCATATTAAAAATTATACATTTTAATATATAAATAAAATATTAAATAATATTAATTTATTTTTTCAAGATCAGAAAATCCTTCCAACGATGACAAATATGTGAACTCCTGTAGCTAGGGTTATTTTTTAAATCATTTTGGCAATGCATCAAAAGGGACAGATAAGGAGGTAGGTTTGCATTCAGTGGTGCATTAGCCAAAGTTGAAGAAGATAGAGGTGGAGTATGGTGATTCAAGTGTGCCGCCCATGCTTCTTAAAGGGAGGATATTGAAGTGACCTTTTGGTCAAGATGGTGTGTTGGAATACATGGTGGGGAAGGAGAATGTGGGGGTGGTAGGGCAGATATCCACCCCTGTTAAGTAGGATTTTTTTTAGTTAGGGCCTCTTTTGGCACTTTGGTTTCCCAAAATGAGCAGTCAAGGGTTTTGAGCATGGCTAAAGAATTTTTAGTTGTTAATTGTGATAAGGAGGATCTTGAAGAGGTGATACAAAGTGTGGAGTGGTATGAAGAGAGGGGTTTAGTATGCCATTTTGATAGGTTTTATCCATCCCTTCCTATTCTTCATCAATGGATTTTAGATTCTTGACAACATAATTTAGAGGGTAGTTTATAACTTTATCTCTATGCAACAGGTTTTTTTATAATTTTTTTATTATCTTACTAATTGTAATAAAATTTTATAGGCTAAATCTTGGATTTGTGATCACCACCTTCTTTTTTTGAAACCATGATTTCCATATTTTAATCGTCTAACTAAAAACCTCTCTCTGAGCCATTAGGGTGTGACTACCATATCTTCCTCTTTAGTTTTGGTAAGAGTCTAGGTTGTCAACCATTGGGGGATCTTTGGGTAATTTGATAGAAATTGATGCTTCTTCTTTGAATTTCTCATGGAAAAATTTTACTAGGATTCTTGTTTGCATGGATACTTCTCAAGACCTTCCTACAAATATTGAGCTGAAAGTTAAAGGTAGATGTTGGTTACAAATCCTTGATTATGAGGGGCTTCTCTTTAAGTGCTGAAAATATTTTAAATTTGGTCATATTTTTGCTTCTTATCAAAGTTCTAAGCACAAAGAGGAGTATTCATAGTGGAAGGAATCAAGTGAAGAGCTTCTTACAATTTTTCTAGATAGTTTCCTTGAGGAGTTGTTCCAAAAGTCCTTAATTTTCCTCAAGTTTTTGAGGTTGTCGGGTCAATGAATAATTTTTTTATGGATTTAGTTAGCAATAATAAGGCTTGTAGCAACCCATCCATGGAAATTAGTACCTTTCCTATTTTAGATTAAGGGACTTTGAGTAAATAAGGAGAATGGATGATTATAATAAGTAAGAAAAAAGGACATCTCATTCTGAGTTCCCCTTCCAAGATACTTCATTCTCACAATAGATTGAATAAGGGTAAAATATAGTAATTTCTTGATTTTAGTTTTGGTAAATTTTGGTATTTGAAGTAAAGTGGAAGTATTTTTAATACTTTTAGGTAGTTTTTTCTATTTAGATTATGTTGTTCAGATGCCTTGATGGTTTTACCATCAAGCCAGGACCTTTTAGTTATTAGAGTTTTTATGTTTTTAGGAAGGGGCCCCGTAAACCCTAAAATCTATCTAAAAAAATTTGTATTAAATAATCTTAAATTATAAAATGTCCAAATAATATCATATTATATTGAGGTTTTTATTAATATTGGATATATCCCATATTAAAAATTTGTAAGTTAATATTATATAATTTGTGAGAAAGATGTTAGATAATAAATTTTTAAAAGTTATAACTTATCTTAAAAATTTAATATTAACAATGTGGGACTAAGTTCCATCATATATATTAAAATGTATAAAAAGTGATGTTTGAGTTTTAAGTATTTAATTTAAAATAGATTTATAATATATTAATTATTTTAACATTATTTATGAATTAAAATGTCAAATAAAATAAGAATTTAAATTAAAAAGTAAAAAATTGACAATTTCATTTTTAAAAAATTTCCCCTTTACATTGTGATTTTTTGGACCAATATACATAAAAATAAATAAGAGAATGTGATGATATAAACTCTAATTATTTAACACTGCAAAACTTACCCAAATATCTAAAAAGTTAATGATTTAGTTTTCAATTATTAAAATAGCCACATATAGTAACTAGTGTCCATCTACCCAAAATTTAGAGCTCATTATCATTGAATTTAAAAATGGGAGGAAGTAAATAACATTTGTATATGAAATGAAAACTAAATAAAAGGAACAATATGTGAAAGGGTAGACATTTAAAAATGGTCCTTTGTTAATATTTATATCATTATTTTATATGTTTTATGTTTAATTATAAACGTATAGGTAATTAATTTAAATTAGGTGTTAATTATATCTATTATGAAATAATGAGTTCAATTAGAGTTTAAAATTTTTCTTCAAGATTTCCAACATTTTCTTGCTAATCAATATAAATAAAGAACCAAATCCATAGGCGATCCATAAGATGAATCCTCTAAGGGGGATTTCTTCCCCCTATAAACCATCCTTCAAATGAATGGTGATTAGAGAAATAACTTCAATTTTAGGGACAAATATTAATGCCCTCATTAAGGCAGTTGTTAAGAAGAAGATCAGAGATTTAGTAATAGATCAAAAATAACTTGCATAGAAGCTATTGAGAAAAATATGATCACCATGTTATATCTAATGGAAATAAAAAAATATAGTGGGACTACAAGGTAGAAGTGGAAGAATTTATAAAAGTATCACTCAAGGTCAAATATACAAACCATTACCACAATAAAAGTCATTGATACATTGCTTAAACAATATTTCAGTCTATTATACATAAATAGATCATACAATGATAAATCATCTATGTCTCCATATGAATAGCTCACCCTGTATATGAATGACTAGGTGAATAGATACATATGTAAGTGGAAGATAGGTGAATCCCAACCATACCATACACATGGGACTAACTTCTAAAAAATAGGTGGAAGAAAGGCATCAAGCCAACATCCTCATACATGTACGATAAACTTCCACAATGTATACAAGAATCACCTAAACATGTAGGAAAAACCATGAAAGGAAAAAAATTTACACTAACACCCCCCTTAAGCGTAACTTATGTGGGTAGTGAAAATGGCTCCCAACAACAAGGCCTGATGAGGTACTCATGCACAAAAAAAAGGATGCATTGTGAAGCTAAGTGTTCCTATAGATGTCGATTCATCTTTTTAGAATACATGGATGTCAAGTCACTAGAGCCACCAATTTAAAGTAGGAATGATGTTGAATACAAGGATCATTGAGCATGAACACTACACTATAGAATACTAGGTAGAATGATAAACCTAAGAAAGCATTTCCTGAACACCCTCCCTCAATGTTGAATTAGGATATATAATCAAGGAATTTAAGGACAATGTTAGTCTATATTTTAGTAGACTAAAAAATAATGAAAACACATCAAATACTAGAGTTTCAAGCTTAGATACTTGGGGGAATAAATAACAAGCAAACAACAAACAACAAAGACAAAAATAACACTCTTTACTTTCCTTGTGAAATGAAATTACAAGTTGGACTAAGGGGATTGTGTCTAGCTTTATGGATAAAGAGTCTTCATCAATGGTGAAAACATATCATCTCTCCTTGTTTACCTTAGAATTTAGATATGGCATGTGTTTATTGTTGAATCTTTCTATAGATGTTTTTGCATAATAATATTTCACCAAAAATTTCTATTTAAAGTATGTGAGATCTTTTTGTTTATAGGTTTTCAAAAATGAAGAGATTAATTTGTGACCATCCATATCAAGATGAAGATGTGTGGCCATAAATCAATTCAATTTTGGAGGCCCAATACCATAAATGAGGTAATTAATTTTGCACTTATGAGATATGGATTGCACAACTTGATATTTGTTTGCATTGAATTCTAAGTGCTTGATAACTTTCAATCCATGTCATGTAGGATGTCATCTTTTTTGGATGTTTTGGGTGAATTTTGTGAATTTATGTTTTTTAAAATTCACTAATTATCCATGAGTGTTTTAAATAACCATTAAATTATATTTAATCATTTGAACAATTTTGATTAGTTTAACTGTTATTTTTGAATTTTGACATGGTTATCCTTCACACTTGGCCAAAATTGATGATTTTTTAGGTCAAAATTTTATTGAGAATGAATAAATGAGAGGTTATTGTTATGTATAATGTATTACCCCAAATAATAATTCATTGACATGATTCAAAGAATGAACACTAGGCGTATATATGAGTTTAGACATTTTAGTGATTTTTAGGCTTAATTTGTGTTATTTTTTAAAAATTGATTTGACATTTATTTAGACATGGAAGTGGCCAAAAAGGAGTGTATACATTTTCCCCATGTTTGAGATGGAATTTAGAGACATAGGCAAAATAACATGTTTTCAAAGAATGAAAAAAATGTTAAGAATAAAATTTTAATGATTAAAAAATAATGTGTTGACAATCATAAGTTGTTATGAGCTAACATGCATAGGTTTATGCCTTAGAGGGTAGTTTATGAACCTTGGATTACTCCTTGAGGGAGTGGGTGGAAAATAGTGTCATTGAATGGACCCTTGAAAATAGGAAAATGACACAATCTAATGGTAATAGAGGTGGTAATAGCCCCAACAGGGTAGTTTTAATCATTAACACAATGATTTAACCCAGCAGGGCATTTTATATAATTTATTGGTCTAAATAATTTGACTTGATAGGGTAAATTGGCAAAGGGAGCTCAAAAAAATAAACCATATCATATATTAACAATGAGCTAACATAAAATAATAATATAATTTTGGGGGACTTGGTAGTACAAAGATGCACGTCCTAACTAGCATGTGATTAGTTTGAAATGTTGATGTTTTTTTTCCATTCATTCATGTATATGATAGAAAATGTGATGTATGCTTCTTAATTTACCATGGGTATGCCATGTATATGAGATATTGGAATGTATTTATCTGCTCATGTTTATGACTTGTAATCTATGCTTATTTAGAGATGCACGTCCTCATTAGCATATAATATAGTCATTATGATTTGATTATTATGGGTTTGTATTGTTTGGGTATGATTTTTGTGAACAAGGATAAATATTTTTGGTACCACTATTTGATATATCTTTATCCTATTTTTTGTTGTAGCATGAGAAATTATACATCAGAGTTATAAACAAACCATAATAACAATGTATCCTAAGCATGGAAAATTTTAATTTAAATGAAAGTATAAAAAAATTAGGTATAAGATATGATCAATCAAATCCCAAGTGTAAATATAATGTAATAAAATAAGTTTAAGATTAAATACAAATACTCAAAAGTCAAGTACATGACATAAAAAATCAAGATTTAAGTGTAAACATAATGTAATAAACCAATGGCAATTGAGGAGAAGGGAGGCATAAGAAAATAAGTTAGTCAAAAACCAATTAAAAATAAAAAACCTAACAATCAAACAAAAATCCAAGTAAATAACTAAAGCATAGGCTAAAGTAAACAAACACACAAAATTCAAACAACACAATCTAAATATAAAAAGTAAACAAATCAAACCCAAGTATAAGCAATATTTTAGTGTAAACTAATTGTCCTTAGACACACAACACTAAAAAAACAAAACATGAAACACCTAACTAAAGGGCAATAAAATGAAGAAGCTATCTAAGATAAAATGTAATAAACAAATTAATCTAAGGAAAATGCAATAAACAAACTAGTCTAAGGAAAATTCAATAAACAAATTAATCCAAGGTATTGCGATAAATAAAAAAATGCATAAAAATAGTGAACTAAAACTACGTAATGAAATTATTTGTGTATGTGCAAGATAAGTGTTACACTTGGAAAAAGGTTTCCCCTAGGCTATAGGGAACAATGACACATGCATGATGGTACACAAATGGAAAGGAAGGAATAAAAGAATAAGGGGTGGTTGAGCTAATTCCAAATGCCCTAGGAAAGTGAATGCTACCTAAATAGTACCATGGACACTAGGTCTAACATAGATTTTAGGCTAAATGTAGTTCTCTTAAGAATTGGAAAGAGAATAAAAATGTTGATAAAGAAAGGATATTTATTGTAGATGAAAAAAGGAATGGGATATACTTGAAAAATGATAAGAGAATTTAAGCAATGGGAATGAGGAGTGAAGTGCATCAAAGTCCTAATGCCTACTGGTTAGGTAGTGATTACTCTCAAAATAATGAGAGTGTAAGAGAAACTGAGGGTTCATTAGTGAATTAATTTCAAATGCATAATGCCCATGAAAGTGACTCTCAAAATGGAGAGAACGTAAGGTAAAAGTTTCTCACAAAATGGTGAGAACGTGGAGAATAAGTGACAAAGTTGGCCTCAAAAACTTAGCACTACCTAAAATGACCCAATGGATGAGATGTGACCCATGTGTAAGCTTTAATTATACCCATTAACTAAGAGATGCATGCCCTAATTAACATGGATACAATCTAAATGACCTAATGTTTTAAGGTCTATTTAGGAGTTTTCTAATGTATTTTCATGTTTTTTAGTGTATTTTACCTCATTAAGAATTAACAAGATGTAAATGGTGATTGTTCATAAAATTATAAGACCATTGGAATAAGGGTGACTGATCTAACCTTAGAAAACACTAAACACTACCTACATAGTCCAAATAGACCTCAAGCCACTATAGTTCACCCTACAACAAGGAATCTGAATAAGTAACAACAAGCTTGTGAATAGGCAAATGGTGAAAGTATAAAATAATGGTACAACAAGGTATAATGATACAAAACTTGGAAAATTTTAAGGATGAGTTTTCCAAGATCACTTTCATAATTCTTGAATATACTATGATTTAAATAATACATTTAATAGTCCTAAGTCTAAATCATCTGCTAATACTACATCTGAATTCAACCACTAACACTATCTAAAGTACTAATGGATCAAAACCAAGATCAAAAGGGTAATTAGAGAAGAGAAACAAATCAAGGTAAGTAGGAAAGACATGGTGGGAAAGGAACATGACATGGTAAAAATAAAGATATGGTATGACACAAAGTAATTGATCCTTAGATAATATTTTAGGTCAATCAAGAACAAACGAACTTAAGATGCATTATGTTCATTAGTTCATTAAGTTCTTATCATTTTGGCATAACCAACCTATATGCCCCAGAACCATAGTTATCAATAATAACATAGGGTCCTAACCAGTTACGCTAAAATTTACCTTTTTTGGTGTTCAACATTGGTGTTTTTCTAGTTTTTTGAGTATAATATTATCAAGCTTAAATTCTCTGTGTCATACATGCTTGTTGTATTGACTATGCAATCGATTTTGATATGATTTAAGGTTATTCAAGGCTACCATTCACTTTTCATATACTAATTCAAAATCTTACAAATGAGCTAATCTATAATCCCCATCATCAAGGATATGCTATAGTGAAAGGCATAGAGAAGGCAACTCAACTTTGACAGGAAGAATGGCCTTAGTGCCATAGAGTAGGTAATAAGGTGTGGCTCCTGTTTGAGTGCAAAAATTGGTATGGTAAACCCAGATGGCATGAAGTAGTTACAAGTGCCAATAATGGTAAACATCATTAAAGATATTCTTAAGGATATTTACAATGGTCTTAGTAGATTCCTGTACTTGGTCATTGCCTTGTAGGAAGAATGAAGTGGAAAAATGTTGGGTGATATGGTATTGGGAACAAATGGTTTTGACATCCTTATTTTTGAATGAAATTCCATTTTCAGATATAAGGTTAGAGGGAATTCCATAATAACATATGGGGTGATTTAAAATGAACTTGGATATTTATTTACCAGTCACGTAAATTAAAGGAATGGCTTCTACCCACTTAGTGAAATATTTGATGGTAATAAGGATATGTTTATGACCATCTAAGGATGTAGGGTTAATATTTATTATGAGGTAGAGTCCACACATTGAAAATGGCCATGGTGTATTCATTGGTTTAAGTATTTAGGCTTGAACATGTATCATTTTATCATGTTTCTAGCATTGTACATGCTTTTTAACATATGTGATGGCATAAAATTCCACAGTTGGCCAATAGTAACCAATACACAGTAACTTTTTGGCAAGGACAACCCCAATAGTGTAGGCCCCACAAACCCCTTCATGAAAATCCTTCAATGTTAATCCATATTCTGCTAAAGGTAAATAGTGAAGCAAAGCTCCATCATAACTTATATATAAAGTGTGGGTCCAAGTAATGTGTAACGAGAGGCTTTATGGATGAAGGATTTTTTATTTTTATGAGAAAGGTTAGATGGGATGATTTGTTCATGAAGCTAATTTTTATAGTTTATAATACCAAGAACTAGGACAAATAATATTATAAATCATTTTGATAGTTGAATGTTCATGAGTAGGTGATAGAAGATGTTCAACAAAGAACTGATAATCTCTAGCATTATCTATGATCTATATCATAGAACCAATCATGGCCATAACATCCACTATTCTATTACTGGCCTAAGGTATTGACATTAACTAAATATGTGCAATTTATTGTTGGAGAGTATCTACCATGCCTTTATAAGGTACAAGCTTCTCATCCTAGGTCTAAAATTTGTCTGTAACCTGATTGATAATAATATGAGAGTCTTCATGAACCAATAAGTGTTGGATATTCCGTCATACAACTAGGTGAAGTCCTAAAATGAGTGTTTCATACTCATCCATGTTATTGGTATAAGGAAAACTAATATGAAAGGACTTGGAAATGAGATCCCCTTATGGTGTTATGAATGAAATTTATTCTCCTAATCCATAAGATGTGAAGGAACCATCAAAATAAAGTATCCACTCATGTGTTTCAGGAGGTAATTCTACTACAGTCATGATAGACTCATATAGAAACCTACAATTGAGTGGTTGATTGTCAAAAAGGGGGGCTTTGGTAAGTTGGTCTACAAGTACCTATCCCTTGATGGATTTATGATTAACATATTTAATCTCAAATTCACTTTTATCCATGCATCCTTGTAAAGTTATTTTTGACAATAGATACTTGAGTGGATATACTTTGACAATGACAATGGTCTTATTGTTAAGCATATAGTGACACAACTTTTGGGATATAAAGACTATGGATCAATATGATTTCTCTATTAGTGTATAATTATGATCATATGCAACTAATGTGTGTCTTAGATAGTATATTGTGTGTTATTTTTCCTATTCATCATGCTGGGCCAAAAGTGCCCTAGGGCATGTTCAATTATAGATAAATAAAGTAGTAACAATTTTTCTAGTGTGGGAAGTAATAAAACAAGTGGATTTGCCAAGTATTCTTTCAATTATTCAAAGGCATTTTAACAATAAACATTCAATGAAAAGGTGGTTCCCTTTTTCAACAAGTGGGTAAATGGATGACATTTATTGGCCAATTGTGAAATGAAGCTTTTGATAGATTGTATCTTGCCCTACAAACTATGAAGCTACTCCAAAGTACAAGAAGGTGGTATGTCTTTAATGGCCTCAAATTTGGATGGATCAACTTCAATTCCATTGTGAGAAATAATGAAACCTATAAATCTACCCAAAGTGATGCCAAATCTTCACTTTTAAGGGTTAGGCCTAGCTTTATACTCATGAAGTCTTTCAATAATTATTTGGAGTATTGTTAGATGGTTTGCATGGGTCTTAGATTCACCCAAGATATCATTGACATTGGCCTCAAAAATGTCATGTACCATATCATAAAAAATAACTATAATGGATTATTGGTATTTTGCCTTAACTTTTTTGAGACTAAATAACATTACCTGATAACAAAATGTTGCCCAAAGAGTGGTGAACACTATTTTGTGTTAGTATTTTGGTATGATCCTAATCTAATTATACCCTAAAAATCCATCCATAAGAGAAAGCATCTCATATCCAATTATAGAGTCCATAATCATGTTAAAATTAGGTAGAAGAAAGTCATCTTTTGGGTAGGCCTTGTTGATGTCATGAAAATTGATATATAACTTTATGCTCTCTATATTTTTTAACTGGAACAATGTTTTAGATCCACGCAAAATAATTGATGAGATGAATATGTCCCACCTCTAGGAGCTTTTTAATTATTTTTTGACCAAAATGACAACACAAAGTTGCATTTTAATTAGCTTCTGCTTAATTAGATTGGCATCAAGATGTACTATAAGGTGATGTAAAACCAGAGAGGGCTCCAAACCTAGCATATCAAAATAGGCCTATGTAAAAATATCAATGAATTCCCTAAGGAGAGTGGTAAGGACTTCATGTTCCTCCTTAGTGAGGGGCATGCCTAGTTTTATCCACTTTGGATCAACCAATATTATAATATTAACTTTGGAATTAAATTTAAGGAGAGTCAATAAGGAAGTAAATTTATTGATAATACGATAGTCATTTTTCCTAACTGGTTCATTAAGTTCATCTATACAAGATGAATCAAAATCATTGAACAGTGGAAAACTCCATATAATAATTACCTCTAGACACTCTTGGACAATCTGCTCAAAGGCTCATTAATCTTCTATATTTATCTCAAACCCAAATATGATATTTGTATTGGTGGCATATTGAGATTAATTCAAATAAAGGTTAACATCCCCATCTAGTGGCACCTAAAATAGGTTTACCAAGAGACTAGCCTCTTTATTTACTATTATCCCAATCCAAAAGCACCTCAAAAAGGTTTTCACTTTAGGACCTCAATGCTTGATTTTATTTTATTTTTTGGCTAAGGAAGTTCAACCACTCTTAAAAATAAGTAAAAATATCCAATGTAATATAAAACCCCTATTTATTATCTCTTATAAGAATACCATCTCTTAGGCCCTTGAATTTTTAAATGCCTTCATCATTTTCAAACTCATCGAGTGATATTATGGATCCTTATTGGTTCCAATGTATAAGCTAAGGATGATGGAATAAAATAAGGAAATGATGAATAAAAAGAATAATGGTATACATGGTATTAGGGTCAAATATATTGGTATTGGAAAAGTCATCATATACACTATAATCAAACTCTGCATCACTGTCGGCATCATTGTCATTAGTCATTGGCATATGAACATAGATAAGATATGCAGGGTCACCCCCATGTGGTTTAAATATGATTCTATGAGTTCCTTTGTATTTAGTCATAGAGATAGGCTCAATATGTCCTTGTTTATTTCCCTTAGGCCTCTACATTCATAAGCTTGATTATCCATGATCTAATTAGGGATGGGATACTTTTTTCTCTAGTATAAGTCAACTAAATCATCATTATAGAGCTAATAATCATCCTTTGTAATAAGTGGGTATTATTATTGGCTAGTGGCCAATGTAAAAATAATAATTAATTTAACATTAGATTTTCCTTTATTACACCATTCCATATGAATGGCTTTAGATTTGGGTCTTCCATAGGATTTAGGGGCATTTGGAAGTTTATCTATGTGAAATGCATTACATATGAGGTATTCACCTGGACCTTTATCTAAAATAAAAAAGTGACTGAATATCTCTAAATGAGGCTCAAATGAAGTGGAGGCAATGCTATTTGGGTCTATGTAGTTAGATTCCAGTAATTCAAAGAGTATATATTTGTCTTTTTTAGTTATAGGGTCTAGGCTAAAGTAGTAGTTGTAGCTCTCATATTCAGTTTATATATGTTTGTATAATTAATATGGTTGTAGGACTATATGAATAATCACTTCCATCCTAGAATGGGGAAACTTGATATACTAGTGCAATGTATAAGGTATTACATGAATTTTGTGTATCCATGGTCAACCTAAAATCAAGTTATATGATAAATCTAAATGGAGAACATGACAAAGTGTGTTGTGGGTTAGAGGCCCATTGATAACTAGTAAATAAATTGTAACTTGTGACTCTATTTACTCATTATAATAATCTTTGATAGTAATTATCTTTGGTTGAAGGTTAGTGTTCATGTATCCAATATGCTTGACTAACCTTATAGACACAATGTTGAGACCTGAGTCATTGTCTATGGGGACATGTTTAAATTTATGTTAGGTTATGGAAATTTCAATATATAAAGGGTTATTATGTAGAGGGCCGAGGGATGGCATGTTGATTTGGTCAAAGGTAAGTTGTTGGATAGGAGCTAGGTGTCCTACCAAGGATTGGAATTTGTTTGGAATAATATCATTCAACAGTTGGGATTGGCTCAAATTCTTAATAAGGATGTTCTGGTGGATACTATAGGTATGCCAATCTAAGATAGAGATTTGTGTGGGTTTTATTTATAGTTGTTGCATAATATCATATATTTTATCCTTTCTATTGGTAATTGTTTTCCTTCTTATGGGTATGGGGATTTGGATGGGCTCATTGGTAGAATAAGGTTGTCGGCCTTGAATGGTAACTTTAGTCCACTAACTTGTGATTGCATAATCTAGATTGAGTGATGGGCCATTATAATTAGAGGAAGAGGGAGAAGGGCTTGGGATGGCAACCCTTGGGCACTAAGGATATTTTTTTATAACTTAGACCAAATGAGGATTATTGATATAGGGAGAGGGTTGGGTATTATTAGGTAATGATCATGGGTGATGTACTACTAGTCTATGATCAATGGTGATAGTGGATATATAACCACCCATGATATAACCTATAACATTTTTATAATTATGTGTGATGACATGATAGGCCGCTAGTTAGATTGGTCTTTTTGACCTTGGTTATGACCATTTTGTGGTTATTTTTATTATTTTTATAGTGGTGTTCTTTGATGTTATTGATTTTGATTATTGGCATTATTCTATGGGAAAAGGTTCTGATTAGAAGTAGAACCCCTGTTATCCAAATCTATTTCTCTATTTTCTAACATATTCTCAATGAGATGCCTCAATTACATGCATCGATGTATTGAATTCCCTTTGACTTGATGATATTCACAAAATTCATGATCTTTATACCATGTAGGGAAATGAATGACCTTAGGGAAAGGCTTTGGATTGAGCCAACTAATAATATTGGTGACAACTATTTTCTAGAACACTTATTCAATTGGTTTTCCAAGGTCATTAGAAACTCTATCCATAAGTGGTCCTCTTCTTGGAGGATGTCTTTGAAAAAGAGGAGGTGGTAGTGGCTAAATGTGTGGAGTTATTTGAATAGATGGTGTTTTCACCATTTATACATGACCTGATTTAGTAACTCCATTAACAATAAAATTATTGTTGCGATTATAGGCTTTAGGCTTCTCAAAAGTACTAACTTAGGATGATGTAGGATCTTGCTTCTGAATTAGGTTTTGGCTAGATTTTGGCCTTGATTCTGGTTCTAACTCTGATTTTGATTGGGAGAGTACAATTTGATTATCACTTTATTGATAAAGGATTTATTTATTTATAGGCCTTTGTCTAAAATTTATTCAAATGTGTGGGCATACTAAAGCTCAAGGTGCTAAGATATATAACTTTATAAATTGTAGGTGAATATCGCTGCCAACTATTTATCTAATAAATTGTGTGTAAAATGAACTAAAAGTGCCCTCCATTATTGTAAGTAGTTTGAGAAACTCTTTCCACTCCTTTGTTTATCTTGGCCCAAATTGATCATGGTAATCTCATGTTCAAGATTATAGGAAAATTTTTGCACAAAATTATTTGAGACATCATCAAAATTAGGTACATAATTATTTGAAAGTTGGAGAAGCCACTCCAAGTCCTATCTAGATAAACTATGAGGAAAAAGGAGAAACAAATAAATATCATTGAAGTCCACTACTTGACAAGCAACATATTTTTTTAAGATGTTCCTTTGGGTTGCCTTTGCCTTTATATTTGTCAAACTTTGATGGCTCAAAACCCAAAGAAAAGGGTATATGAAGGTAACTCATATTGAATGAGTATGAACATATTTCATCTAACTTGAATTTATTTCCTTGCTTTCATATTTGAAGAGCTAAATTTGAATCCTTTACTTGTCGTAATTATTTAGCTTAGGGTGTAAGATGAGAAGGAACAAATGGTTATGGTTGGGTTATCCAAGGTGGTTTACCTTGACTAGGGTAAAATGGAAGAGAAAAATAACGTGAAATGCTCATTTGGTTTGTCACCTGAACAAGAATACACACATGTTGATTAGGTTTATATTGTTGGTATGGTACATGTTGTTGGTAAAAATTCTAGTTGGGATTTGTAGTATGACTTTGACTTGGAGGGAGATATGGCATGAATGGAGGTGTTTAGTTTTGGGGAATGAATTTCATATGGTGGGTTTAAAAGGGAACATGTTGATGGTTAGTTATACCCTATTGTATGAAAGGGACATGTTGTTGGTTAAAATCCTATTGTGAAAATTATTATGTTAGACATGTGTTGTATATAAGGTACATGTTGGGTGTGAGTAAACTATTGCCTATTAGGTATTTATTGTATGTTGGGAACTTTTTATTGGTTTAAAACTTATCTCCTATTGGGTATTTATTGTTGGATAGCTATAAGACACCATTGACTAATAAAGGCACACTACTAATTACACAATGTTTAAAGTGGATGATTTACCACTTACTAAGGTGGCATGTTAGTTTGCACCTATTGAGGTGGAATGTTTGTCAATACCTATTGGGGTGGAGTTTTGGTTACTATTATCTATTTAAAGTGCACCCTTTGGAGAAGTGTGTTGTGGCTAACATGCCCCATTTTATTTGAAATGGTGGACCCATCTAAATATCTGAGGAACTAGAGATCTAGGATTCTTTCTTTTGTTCTTGTTGGTTTCGCATGAGCTTAAATATTTGGAATATCTGTTGCCCTGATTTCCACAAGCAATAAAAAGCCACATTTATTTTTATAACTAAGGTATATTTTTTCTTTCATTAATTAAGATGCTAACATTATAGGTCTAATTTTAACATAAATTCTAAGAGTCTCATTCCTTTCTTAGAGTAATAAACCCATCACCCTTAGTGAAAAATTGAAGTCTTAATAAGGGATGAGTAAGTATTAAATACATTGCATATATTTTCACTTCTTACTTAGTATTTTTTGGATTTCACAAAGGAAAGAGCTTGACTGAATGAGAAGTCACCAAGTCACCTAAGTGTCAGAATGGTCAGTCCTCAGACCTAACAGAGATGTTAGCGCTTGGGAGAGCCTGATTAAATGAGAAGGCACCACATCACCTAAGTGTCAAAATGGAAAATCCCTAGACCTATCAAAGATGTGAGAGCTTAAGAGAGCTTGACCAAATGAAAAGACACCACATCACCTAAGTGTTAGAATGGATAGTCCTCATACCTATCAAAGATGTCAAAGCCTAGGAGAGCCTAATTGAATGAGAAGGTGCCACATCACCTAAGTGTTAAAATGGCCAATTCTTCAACCTAATAGATATGTTAGAGCCTTAGAGATCCCACTTTAATGAGAAGTAACCACTCACCTAAGTGTCATAATGGCCAATCCTTGGACCTATTAGAGATTTTAGAGCTTAGGAGAGTTTGACCAAATGAGAAGGTGCCATGTTGCCTAAGTGCCAAAATAGATAGTACCTAGACCTATCAAAGATGTTAAATCCTAAGAGATCCCAATTAAATTAGATGGTGCCACATCACCAAGTGTTAAAATGGCTAGACCCTAGACCTATTAAATATATCAGTGCCTGAGAGAGCCTAACCAAATGAGAAAGCACCCTATCACCTAATTGTCATAGAGACCAATTCTTGGACCTATCAAAGATGTCAGAACCTAGGAGAGCCTATCCAAATTAGGAGGTACCACATCACCTAAGGGTCAAAATGGCTAGTCCTAAACTTGTCAAAGATGTCAGATCTTAGGAGAACCCAACCAAATAAGTAGGTGCCATGTCACCAAATGTCATAATGGCTAGTTGTTGGACCTATTAGAGATGTCAAAGCATAGGAGAGCCTAGTAGAATTAGAAACATTAGATCTTGGGAGAGCTCAATTTAATAAAGAAGCACCATGTCACCCAATATAGAAAATGAACTAACAACCACCTAAGGCTTTGAGAAGGTTAGAATAAGGTACAAATGAGTTTGAAGAACCAATCAAAATGTGCCACATATCCTTAGGTGACACATCACCCTTCTTAAGGTAATGATACAGAGTATGAATTTGTGCTTAGACACCAACCATTAATAAGAAGACCAATGAGCAGATGACATGTGTCAGAAAGGAGTTAACTAAGAAACCTCTAAGGGATGTGACCATGTGCCTACCACACACTAAGTATCAATGAAATAGAAGGTTGGGCCTGATTGGATGATTTTAAAACATCCCATCACCATTTCTATATCTAGATGGTGGGTGAGGATCATGGGATCTAAATTTAACTCTAGATTTAGACATACAGAGAGAAAAAATAAACACCAAATCAAATTTGAATTCTCATCAAGTGAGATACCAAATGACATTAATACAAGGGGATTTATGCATGTGTTTATAAAATATTGATCAAATATCACTAATGGTTACCACTTATACCTTTGAAAACATTCCAACTCTTAGATTTCTAATTCTCATATAGTACCCCTGTATTTCATGCATCTTATGATTAGAACTTCTCTATTGCCCCTTTATATTGATACAATGGTTGTATCCTCTTCAAACCAAAGTTTTGAACCCGAGTGATAAGATACCACATTCCTATTTGGCTTGACCAAATTCAAGCATTATAATGACTTATTTAAGCTGGTCAAACAAGTCCCTAAGGATTTAAGGTCTAATAATGAGAACCAACAAGAATTAAGGATGCACTTTAGTTATACAAAAAGTTTAAAATTCGTATAGCCTCTACCAAGCTAGAGGCATTCCCCTATGATGAATTATTTATTAACCTCCTTCACAATGCTATCTAAGTATAAGACATGGTCCATGACTAGGTGTGTTCACCTAACTCTTGGCACTAGATTTCCTATATCTTCAAGAATGTTTACAAGGCATACTAATCCCTCCCATACTAAACCTCCTCTTACAATGTGGTAATGGTGAAGATCTAGATGGATACCTACCAAATATACAATATCTTGCACAACTGCACTAAAAACCTAGGTGATAAATGGGTTAACATGGAGTAAATTAATGCGTACATGATCTACACCTTTCAAGAAGAAGTTTGGGTAGGCATTAGCCTAATAAACTAATTTTTCAAGGATTAATATTGCTTGCAGATCAATTAAATATGGGTACCCCTCCTTTACATGATCCTCAAATTCTTTAAATTTTTATATATGGGAGGACTAATCAACTTTAAGTTGGTCAATGCTATTATAGATGTCTAATCTAGATCTGAATTATATATGATGAGCTATCTTGTGGATGCCATCTACGAGATGATATCTTTCAAACATTTGGATTTTCCTACATGGTTTTTATGGGGCTTGATGGTCCACATGGTCTTCTACAAGCTATATGGACAATAGCTATAGAACCACATCTAGTACATATGAAAGTATTTCTACCTAGTGGTCTACTAAGTGATCAATGAGGTCTCGATGCTCTAATTATTTCAATAAATTAGGTATTTAATTACTACCATTGGGGAATATTAGATACAAAGAGGACATCATGATCTAGATTGCATGTTTTCACAAATATCCCTTCCACCTACCATATTTTGTCTTGAACTGTCTAGTAGAGTAAAAAATCACCAACTAGCTAGTGGAAGGCATCTTTGGATTGTATATACAATTCCAATAGAAGGCATGCCCACTACTCCTAATTAAAATTGGGGTCCATGTGTATAGGGCCTTCTCTCTAATATAGAAGATTTCATATGGGCGAGACTCCTTCACCATAGTAAGAGACAAGCTCTAGCACTGAGACCCTAAGGGGATAATTAGAGATCACTTAGCATAGTATTTATCCCACTTAAATATCAACTATGGTAATTTTTGTGGTCTTAATTTTCACATATGGGGGGATTTATTCAATATATCTCCAAATAAGTTGATAAAGTTGAAAATCCTCATTATTTTGAAAGCTTCCTTTAAAAGTAAGTTGCCATTCTAGGAGATGCTGATCTTACATAAAGTTGGTAATGCTTTATAGTTTAAAAGTAGGTTTAGGGACCTAACCATTGATAATTAGGCCAACCATTGATGGTTAGGTTTACCATCAGTGGTTGAGGGGTTAGAAGAGAATTGGTAAGAAAGGGTGAATTAAATGATGTGTTAAGTTGGGGGGTTTGATAAGGTTAAGTTGCAAATGGGTATAATTGACTAGGTGGTCCACTAGAAGCCAAGTCAAATGAGGGTCCCAAAGTAATGAAACATCAAAAATTATCATATGTATTTTTTAGGTGTCTACATTTGTCCATTTTTATTGTGTAGCTTTAGTTAAGCTATATTACAAAAATGAGAGGCTAGTCAAGGTCTAGGTTTGGTTGCCTTGAGTATAGGAGGAGGTATTCCCCCTTAAACCAAGAGATGATTAAGGTGAAAGAAAAATTAGGTTAGGGTTTGATAGATGGTAAATGAGGGAGTCATAAGGTGGGTGACATAAAAAGGTTGGGCACTTGAGATGCGAACCCATGCACAAAATGTAATGTAAAGCAATAGTCAAGATCATGCAAAGACTAAAGTTATCAATGTTGTTTAAAAATGTTTGGGTTCTAAAAGGACAAGATAGGTTAGTTGATATATAGTCTGGGTCATAATTGATTAGGTTAGGCCTATCAAGCCATCTAAATAGGGTTGGTGTTGGTTTTAGGTATATAGGGTAGGAAGTGTTCCCACTAGACAACACAATTGGTTGGGTCATGCATGAGTTAGTGCAAATTTCAAATGGTCAACTTGGAAAAACTACTTAGTGCAGACAAAGGACCATGTAAATCTATCACAAAAATGCAAAGAGGCTAGGTAGAAAATAACTGATGTTGATGTGGATATGGTAGAATAGGTGGTGGGTGGGGGATTGGTTGGGTATGTGGTGGCTAATATGACTCCAACTACACTAGGTGAGTGGAGGCTACTGACATAGTTCCCTAGATAGGGTATCTAAGAAGAACCTCAGGCCAAATGTAGTTCTAGCTAGGATTTTATTGATGAGGAAGGGTCATGTTTGAAAAAGTTGGAAAAAGATGAGGGACCCTAACCATTGACGGTTAGGGTCACCATTAGGGTCGACCATCGACATTCACCCTGACCATTGATGGTCAGGGAAACCCAAAAAAGTTGAAGGGTAAAAATTAAAATTAGGAAGTCATTTTTATTTATTAAAATTTGGCAAATGTGTTCCGGTGATTAGGTGATTTTGACTATTATGGTGAGTGTTGAGCTTTGCAGAGGTGGCGATTTTTGATTGGTTGAGTGTGTGTGTTTAAGGGTATGACAAATGGAGGGAGGATGAGGACATGACTAAGAAACAATGTAAGGGATATGACCATGTCACCAATCATGGATTAAGGTAGTTTTTGTTTATAATTTCATAAAATGGGGGTAATTGAGGGAGAGGAAAGTGATAAATGAGGTAGGGTGAAGTAGAAATAGTATGTTAGATATAATAGTTCTAGGCTAGGATGCCCTAAAGTTAGGTCATGGTAAAATTATGGAAAATGCTAGGTAAAAATGAAATTAGAGGGTTAGGGTAGGTTGAAATGGTGATTAGGTTAGTATTAATTTATTGTTTTGTTGTTTTAGAGTAAGGTATGTCTGTGTATAGGAAAATAAGTGATAGGGTTTCCTTGTCGGTGGTCACACACAATGATCATTGGTGGTTTGACCTGATCATCAGTGGTCAACCCTAAGGAAGAAAAGGTCCTAGTGACCATTGATGGTTCCCTAAACTATCGGTAGTCAGTTTAAAAGTTAAAGGTTTTACATGTGGTTTTAAGTGTTAAAAAGGGGTAAGGGTTTTAAGTGGTGAATGTGGAGTATGTGCAAAGTTTGGGAATGTTTTGAAATGTATAGGGATTATACTTAGTTGAAAGAGTTATTTAAAGGTTTTGAAAGGTGTTAAGAAGGTATATGAGAGATGAAGCTATGGGTAATGTTTAAATATCAATAATTTGGTTAGAGTGTGTAAAAGGTTGTGAAGGTTAGATTAAGAGTAAGTCTATTAAAATGTGGAAGGTTGAGTTAGGGTCATAAATAGGGTAGAGAGGTTTAAGTAGAGAGGGAAGGTAGAAATGTTAACATAGATGTGATTTGTTTTGTAGGCCTATGAGTAAATTTAGATGAGGGACCAAGTCTTTAAGATATTCATAGAGGTGTAGGACAATATGACATATGCCAAGTGGGGACAGATGGAGGAGGTTGGCTTGGGTTTATGAGGCACTACTAACACCTATCGTGAGACACAAAAATTATTGTGGCACTCATCAAGAGATGGGATCCTACCATAAAGACATTCCTATTGCTGATCGGGGAGATGTTGATATTCTTAGAGTTTTATAGGATCACATAGCTTCTAATTCAGGGGGAGCTGATCTACCAGGTTGAGAGTGATGAGAGGAATTACTTTATAGACTTGATATATGGTGTAAATCAGGTCCAATCTAGGTATCATATGGGTGAAGTATTTTAAGTACAATTAAATTAGAGGTCCCCATAAGACAAATGTCTACTGACCATGATGATGATGGGTGTCTCATGTTTTATGGTGTTAGATTCTAGTAGCAGCCAATTTAGATGCTTGCTATGGGGAGTGTTGACAGAGATGCTCTTAGGGAGGATGGTTTTTGGATGGGCCCCAATGTTTCTAGTACAAATTTATAGAGAGTTTTTGGCCTTTAAAGTGTAGAGATTGTATGGGATCAGTGTCAGCTTCGTACTCCATTGCTAGGCATATGATCATATACAAGTATTGAAACCACTTGGGTTGCCATGGGATGGGTATGTGCCTAATAAATATAGGGTTGGTTTCATGAGGTTGTGAGTATATTACTCTCTAAGTAGAATTGTTGGTGGAGTTTGAGATATAGACTAGTTCTAAGATGCCCTAGAAGGCTTAGTAGTAACAGACATTATATGGAGGCCTTATGTTAGTTGGACCCTATGGATAGGGTACAAGCACCACACTCTATCTTTTTAGAGTTGGTGATGGGTTTATGGTAGACAAGATGGTGAGATAGAGCACATCTTAGTGGATTGAGTTTGGAGGTAGTTTGGGCTAGCATAAGATATTCCACTAGATGTCCCTCAATACAAGAGGGAGGATGTAGAGTACCCACTACCTGAGTCATAATTGGATGTGATTATGTTGGATTATGAGCATATTTTAGTGAGAAATCCTATAGATTATGATAGGGTCACTGATAGATATATGGGATGGTATCAAGCTAGGTATGTGGCCATAGGTTTTGGATGGGGAGTGGGGGCCAACAACCCATGGATGTTGATCTTGCTTAGGTACCAAGTGAAAGTAAAGATAATCAAATGGAAACAATACTTGTAGTGGCATAGTCCTAGGTGATAATTTTATCGAGACAAGTGACTATATTAAAAGTGCAAATAGTCAACTTACATGGATAAGTTGCTACTCTAACTAGTGAGCATGATCAGGTGAGGGCCACTCTTGGGTTGGTCATGTAGGAGAGAGACTCATTGAGATAGATATTAGGGGTGGCAAAAATAAGAGAAAGAGGACTAGCTAACTTAGTTTTGTAGACATGATACCTAGATAGCATTGAATAAATTGGATATTATGAGTCTATGGTGCTAACCCAACTACCAGAGATGATGAGATATGGGGGGTATAGGGATAGCCTAGTAGGAGGTCTATCAATAGCTACTCTAGGTCAATGATCATCCATAATAGCATAGGCAATTATATCAAGGGGTCCACCACTAGATAGTGGGGCAGGTGCAGGTGGTTCTAGTTTTGGTGTCCCAGGGCCCTGAGAGATGATATTTTTATGATGTATATTATTTATATTTTGATACCAACTTATGTGTTGATGATGTGAGATGTATTTATGAGAGATAGACATACATTATGACATGTATTATTTTGAATTATGATGAGGTTATTTATTTGATGATGTATTTTATGTTGATTATGTCTATGATGATGTTTATGAGTATGATGATTATTATTCAATGTTGATGTTGATTATGATTATTATGATGTTGATCTATTAGTTTAGGCATGATGATAGTAATGGTATATTTTATGATGTTGAAGCTAACTATGATTATGATAGTGTCTATGATGATGATGATGATGATGATGATGATGATGATGATAGAGTAGTTTAATGATTTGTGCTTATTTAAGTCATGAAATAGAAGCCTTTATATAGATATGATGTAATAATGTAGTTTATAGATAAGTGTTGGTATGATGAGGTTTAAAATGTTGTCTGATGATGTTATAATGATTTGAAGAAATGTTTGTGTTGATTCATTTTGTTTATGTATGATGGAAGTCATTAAGATGGGTAAAAATGTAGGTTATAGATAGGATTTGATATGATAAGGTTTAGAATTGGTATTTATGGGTTTGTTTTGCTTATATGGTTTTGGATAATAGTTTTCATTTTATGGTTAGACAAGGTTTAAGTTTATGTTTGTCATGAGAATGTTTAAATGTGTTAAAAGTAGACAAAGAAAGACACACATGTGCACATGTATGAATAAATGGTTTATAAAGAGGCATGATGCTCTAGTTAGTAAGAAATTAACAATAAGAAACCAAAATTGGATTGACTTAGTGAACACAAGCCTGTTAAATGCTTCATAGGAACATGATTTGATTGAGGAAGAGGGTGCATTGATCACTTTTTACTAAGTAATCTTGTAGTCCCTTGGGTTTAGTAAAGTATGAAGGGAGGGTAGGTGATAGGTAGGAGGTTTGAAAATTGAATGGGTATAATGGTAACCTGATGTGGGTTAGCTTGCCCCTTTTATAGGTGATCAAGGAACTATAGTAGACAAGTCCATGCCTTATTATGATATGTAGATTGATAAATGCAAGAAGTCTAAAAATTCCATATATAGGAGTTTATTGTATCATAATGGGATAATGTGTAGACTGATCGATGAGAGAAGTCTAAAAATGGCACACATAAGAGCTAATTGTGGCTTGTTTACTTTCAAATTTATTTGAGGGTTATTTGTTGCTTTTGATTGTTGCTAAAGATGATAAATGTGGGAAGATTAAAATTATTATTTCTTAGCCATCCTTCAAGGGAGAAGTCTAAAATTTGATTTTTATAGCTATCTTTCAAGGGAGTAGTCTATTTTAAATAAACTTTAAATAATTGGGCAACTATCGTTGAAGGGAGTAATTTGCACTTGCTAGAGTTATGGACATAAGGGAGTTTAAATTTGAATTAGACATGGACAAGTATATGTAGGCTCAAAGGTCTAATCGTATGGAGGCAAGATTTTAGCACAAAAGGTTGTTGATGAAAGGAAGGGTGGTTTGAGAGACAACTAATCATAAGATTCTATCTATTGAGAATGAAAAGTATCCATTGGAACCATGCTATGGGTAGAGTCAAGATACCCATACTTAGGATTAGGTTTTAACTAAGATGGATGAATCACATGGTTCTATGTTGTAATCAATTACTCCCAAACAGAAAAGGGAAATATAGGTGATAAGAGGTAAAAGTCTCGTGAACCAAGCGATGAGTTTAAGTTAGACATAAAAGTGAGTTAGATCCTTTTCAATAATAGAAAGGATGTAAATGTAAAGTGTTGATAGGCTCAGGTTCTAGTTTAGCTTTGAGTGAAGACAAATGATAAGCACTAGGTCTATATTTATGGGTTATAATGTAAGGCCCTAACTAATTAAAAGAAAAATTGCCCTTTTTGGTCTTCTCCATGTTAATGACATGTTGATTTTATTTGAGGATGAGGTCTCCAATGTTGAACTCTCAATTTTTTAAATGTTTGTTATATGTGCACTTGATTCACTCTTGATAGACACAAAGATGATTGAGTTCATCCATACGATGCTCATCAAGAAGTTTTAGGCACATAAGGAATTCTTGATGACAGTCACTTTCAATGAGGAAATCATTTAAGGATATAAGAAAAGATGGAATTTGGACTTCAAGAAGCAAGACTACCATGGATCTAAATATGAGAGAGAAAGGTGTATCACCTATAGTGGTTCAAATACTAGTGTGATAATCCCATAAAGTAAATGGGATATAGAGGTGCCAATCCTAACCTAAAGTATTAACCAACTTGGTGAGCATTTTGATGAGGGTTTTGTTCGAAGCTTATACCTATATATTATATTGTGTATGATAAGGTGAGGAGAAGATTAAGTTGATGGAAAAAGCATCATAAAGCTCTTATACTTTCTTATTTTTGAAGGACTTTCCATTATCAGTTATTATTTTGTGAGGAACATCAAAGTGGAAAATGATGTGGTGGTTGATGAAATAAATGATTTTTTTCTTTGGTTGATATAAGTTGGATGGCTTCCACCTATTTAGTGAAATATTCTGTAAAAGTGATGATATATTGATGTCATTGTGAGGAATGTGCATTGATTTACCCATTAAGGTCAAGGCCCCATTATGAGAAGGGAAACTAATCTTGAGATAATTAAAGACCATAGGGAGGTATGTGATGAAGGCTAGCATGCTATTTACTCTTGATGCATTTCTTGACATAGTCACAATAGTATTGATTAAGCGTAGGCCAATATTAGCCTAGGCGAAGAATAATTTTGGTGATAGCCAGGCCACTAAAGTGTCCCCCATAGATGCCATCATGTGCTTCCTTGATGATGTGAGAAGCCTCATGACTATGAAGGCAGCAAATAAATAGGCCATCAAAGCCTTTTTTTAAAGGGTTCCCCTTATTATGGCATAATGAGAGGTACCCTAGGTAAAATTTTTGTGGGCATTCTATGAAAGATTAGGAGGAAGAACACTGAGGTTAAGGTAATCAAAAATTTGGTTGTAACAAATGTTAGAAGGTGATGTTTGTATACTAGAAATGGTAGGAAGATCAAAAATAATATAAGATGGTGTGATGAAGTGATGGATGGTGACAAATAGTTTTGGATTCGGTAGGCTGGGATGGAATTTGGGAAGTGAGAGATGCCATGGTGTCTAAAAATTTATTGGTGGATCGAGGGATTGATTGGATAATGTAACGATTGAATGATCCCAAGATAAAATTTATGAGTTGTTTGTACTTCAAAATGACATTATTTTTACATTGATAATATCTTGTGACTTGGTTGATGATGATTTAGGAGTCTCCAAAGATACTGATTATTTTGATCCCCAAAGCTAAGGCAATTTGAAGGCCTATGACCAAAGCTTCATATTTGAATACATTATTAGTGCAGTCAAAGTTAAGTTTAAAGGAAAGGTGAAGAGGTTATCCATTAAGGGGAATAAATATTATTCTATCACCCCCACCATTATGGCATTTAGAGACATAAAAAAACATGGTCATTTTGTATGTAAGTTCTTCTAGACAAAAAATTGTAATAGACTCATATGGAAAGGTAGGAGGAAGAGGTTTGTTATCAGACAAAGGGAATTTAGATAATTGGTTAGAAATGACCTATCCTTTAATGGACTTTTGCAAAAGAAACTCAAGATTGAACTCATCTAAAAGCATGACCCACTTAGCCATATGTTGGTTCTAGTATGGATTTGAGTGCATATACTTGAGAGGGTTAGTATTAGTGATGACATCAGTTTTGTGATTAAGAAGATAATGATAGAGTTTAGAGGTGATGAAAACTAAGGCAAGGCAAAGTTTTTTGGGATGGGTATATTAGGTTTTATATTTGATTAGGGTACAATTGATGTAATAGACAACTTGATCTTTATTTTATTCATCACGATGAGAAAGCATGGATCCCAATGAATTATCTATGGTGGATATATATAGATAAAAGGGCTGGTCTTCTTTAGGAGGAGTGAGGATGGGTGGAGAGAGAAGGTATTCCTTGATTGCATCAAAATCTTGTTGACATTATTTAGTCCACTTGAAAGGGATATCTTTCTTTACGAGGTAGTGGAAAGGTTGACAATGATCAAATAACTAGGAGATAAAACATCAAATTGATTGAAGTTTACTTTATAGGATATGAAGTTGTTTTAGGTTGGTGGGAGGAGGCATCTCCAAAATGGCTCTTTGGTAGGGTATATCTCTATCTCATGAAGAGAAATGATGAATCTAAAAGTTTTCTTGATAAGACCCCAAAGATGCATTTCTATGGATTGAGCCTAAAATGATAGTGAATTAGTTATTTAAAGATGATAATGAGAATAGTGAGGTGATCTTTATGATGTTTGGATTTTCCAAGGAGATCATCCACATAGTCTTTGACAATTTTATAAATGAGGTCATAAAAGATATAGGTCATTGCCTGATGATTAATTGCTCCTATATTCTTTAGTCCAAAGGGCATAACCCGATAGCAAAAAGTTCCCCATGGGGTGATGAAGTAAGTTTTATGTTGATATTTAGGAGAAATAAATATTTGATTGTATCCCTAAAAACTATCCATGAGATTAATAAGTTGATTGATATTAGGTAAGGGAAAGTCATATTTAGGGTAGCCAAGGTTAAGGTCATGAAATTTGATGTAAAGGTGAAGGCCTCCTATGGGCTTGGTGATGGGAATTATTGTAGAAATCCATTGTGGATAATCAATGGGATGGATGAAGTTAAAAAATAAAAGGTAGTGAAGCTCTTCTTTGACAAGAAATGCTATATGAGGATTCATGTAGTAAAGTTTTTACCAAACCATGTTAACCTTGAGATAGGTAATAATGTTATGGAAGGCAATAGAAGGGTCAATTCTGAGCATGTCTTGATGAGACCAAGAAAATTCTATGCTACGGTCATGAAGGAAAGAAGGGTAGTCTTGTTGCTCTTCAAGGGTTAAAGATTGGATGATTTTGATGATGTGAAGGTCCTCTTGAGTTCCTAAATTAACATCAATGGTTGATTCATTCAAAATGGTTTGGTTCTCAAGAGGGAGATATTTATGAAGAGAAGAATCCCTTATACTGAGGTAGGTGACAATGTAATTGTCATTTTGACATTGAATGTTTTTAATGGTTGGTGACTCATGTTCAATAATTTTTGGGTGGATGAGAGGAATGGTTTTAGTTTGAACCTCCTTTTGATAGGTCAAGGGGCTTAAGCTAATGGTTTTTATTAAAAAAATTTAGATGAGAGGATGTCAAATTTCTTAGATTGGAAATATGGGCTTGGTAAGGATGGAGGTTCTTTAGTGGTGGTAATAATGGGTTTTGGTGATGTGGGTTCTTCTGGTGGTATGAACCCAAGGTCAAAGAACTCATGAGTTTTATAGGTTTTGATAATAGGTAACTCATGAGATCCTTATTCATAGAGGCTAAGGATAAACCCCTCCCAAGTGCACTAACAAAGGTAGGCTTTGGCAAAGGCTAGGTTGCTTAGATAAGAAAAGTTGGAAGTAAATGGTCAAATATATGGAGTGGTGGTGGGAGTAAGAAGTGGTTGATAAAGTCCCTCATAGATAAAATTTGTTTGATTGCTAGGGAGCCCAAAGGGGATGATGGTGTTGGTGTTGGGGTCATATGAAGGGTCATTTTGAAGGTTCCCATATTCTTGTGGTGTAGGGAAAACATCTAAGGCTAAAATTTGATATTCCCCAAGTGAGATATGATAAAAAGTAGATTACAAGGGGTCCTCAACCAAAATATGAGAGGAAGGGATAGTTGAGCTAGTTGATGCTTCATCATTTTTATGAGCATAGGTGTTGAGGGTTTGGGTTGGTGTGGTGGTTTGGTTAGAAGTGGGTTACAAGGAAGATGAAGGAGAATAAGAACATCATTATGCTAGTATGTCATATTGCAAGAGGCAAAGGGATTGGGATTTGCTTTGATTGTAATGAATTATCCCTCATGCACAAATTTGACACATTAGTGTAGGGTGGAAGGGACACATCCCATAACACAAATACAAATGCATCTGAGTAACACATTATATTAAAACTCACCCTCTACAACATAAAGTAATTTAGGAATGGTATGAGGTCTTAAGTAGATATGGAGGACAACTATCCCCAAGATAGTGGTCAGGGTATCATTAAAGGAGTAGAGAACTACCATGCTTTTTGACATGATGTTTTTAGGCAATTGGAGTTGGTCATATGCATGTGAGGAGATTATGTTGATTCTATCTCCCCCATCAATGATGACTCTCTTGATACATATTTGACTGATGGATGTTATGATAAAAAGGGGAGGATTAGGATCTTCATTATGATAATGTGGTACTTAAAAATATTTAAAGGTTATAAGGGTGGCATGTTGAATATGTCTAACCAAAGATGCAAGAGGTTGAGGATCATCTAGTTGAACCTCTATGGAATACAAAGCCTCAATCAATGTTTGACAATGGTGAGGTGAAGTGCTAATTAGGTCATAAAGGCTCATTTTGACTAGTATTTGATGAAGTTATTTTAACACCAATCATTGGATGAATGGAGATGGGTTGGAGGGAGACTAAAATCCTAAAATAGAGACTTTAGGTTTTGGTGGTTATGAAGATGAAAGTGAGGGTGTTTGGGTTTGATCGATAGGTTGAGGAGTTGATGGGTAAGTCTAGGGAATGATTACTAATGCTTTGCCTTTATCCTTCTATTGGGATTGTGATCAAGTGACCATGTGAATGGTGTGGATAAGGGGGTTTGATATTTACTTCAGTTCTTATAATTCACTCTTAATTAGGAGTGGAGAAGTAGATGGTTTTTGGATATGTTAGTTAGGTAATGGAGTAGGTGAAGGGCTTAATGGAGGTTCCTCCAATAGATCATCATCATCCAAAAGGCTATGGACAAGTGTTTGGAGAGATTTACAGTTATCTGTATCATGTCTAAGAGTCCTATGGTAAAGAAAAATCAAATTATCATTAAACTAGGTTGGTTTTAGATGGGATGGGTCAAAAGGTTTGATTGGAGGTAGGCTAATGAAATAAGTTTATAACAACCTTTATAAGATGGATGTGTAAGATTCCAACAAAAATTTTGTATGTAGGAGGTTTTGATTCAAGGAGTGGTAAATTTATTGGTCATAGGATTTTTCATGGAATTAGTAGTTGGAGGGATGATTTTAGTTGGGTTTGCTTGGTCATTATTAGCTTGGGGGTTGGAAACGTGGATGCAAAAGTTTTGGATGATGAATGTTTGGTTACAAGTGGGAAGGTAGATGGGGATAGGTTGGTTAGGAGTGATGAAGAACAAGAGTGTTTGGTGGTTATAGGTGGATAAAGGGGAGATGGTTTCTTGGAAGAAGAATAGGTAATGGGGATAGTGGAAGGATGTGGTCCTAATATAAAAGGTAAGTGTGAAGGAGGTGGTATGGGTTTAGTTCAAGGTGGAGGTTTGGGTAATCCTTCCTTCTTAATAGACTTAATTGGATTTGGTGGGATTGATGGAGTTAAGTCCAATCTCAAAGGAGGATGAGTGTGGATAGGTGTGGGAAGAATTCCTAAGTTCTTGATGGTTTGGTGAAAGAAGTATAAGGTGACTTGGCAATTTTAGGTGGAGGTGGTTGAGATGGTTCATTTGTGACTTTATGAGTGGTAGTTGGTGGAAGGGTAATAATGGGTTTAAGGGTGGACTCAAGAAAAGTTGAGTATTTAGATTTTATTTGGTAAGGAAGTCCAAGTCGATGCCAAAATGTGGCTCTATCAAAATTAGGATGAGAGGTGAACTCTAAACTTTAGACTAACTAGTAAAAGGGCTTAAAAATAGGACTAGTTCCTTGGCCATTGGTTTCAAAGTACAAGCCCTTAGGTGGATAAGGAGGAGTGGTTTTGGTATTACTATCTTTGGTTGAAAGTTCCAAAAGTGGTGATTGGGTAGATGAGGTAACCGTCTCTTGGGGAATGGCTTCCAAAGAGGGCATATATGGTTCTATGATTGGAGAGGTAGGTATAGTACCCTCAAGGGGAAAACCATGTATGGTCACTTCCTTGGATTGGATGTCCAAAGAAGTAGGTGATTATACCACTTGGATTAGAGGAGTAGAGGAGTGGTTGAAGCATCAATTACTTCCTTGGGTGTTTCCACCAAAGGAGGGGTAGATAAAGCTATGGTCTCATCAAGTGAAGAGAGAGGTGATTGATTCCCCTATTTGGGTATCTGAAGGAATAGTTGGTCAGTTGGTTTCCTCTATTTGGGTGATAGAGATAATGATCTCCTAAAAATGGGCACATTACTAATAACATTGATTGTATATACATCATGTGATTTAGATGATTTGGGTTTATTGTCATGATGTTTGGTGGAAGGAGTGTGATTTGGAAAAGGTTTACAAAAAATATCAAGGGATTGGTTAGAAGGTACATTGGGATTATCAAATGAAAGCTATCCACTATTGACTAAGTTTTGGACAAGATTTTTTAAAGGTGTTACATCTATAAATATCATGTTCAACAACCTGATGAAAGGCACAATGATCATTCTCATTATATTACCTTGACACAAAATGAAAAACATCAAATTGTTGGGGTGGTTTAATTCATGGAATTCAGATAAGGTTGGCTTTAATTAATTTATCCAAAACTATTGCATAAGATTCCCCAATGGGGGTATATGTTTTTATAGGAACCTAGTTTTGGTTTTGGTTTTGTCAATAAGAAAGATCGAAAGAATTATTGGTTCAAAGAGTTTGGTTGATAGTTGGAGGTGTGCCAATTTTTAGAACAACTGAGTGTGCTAATGCTTTTGATTTGGTATTAGATTGGTTATTGGTTTTGGTGAAGGAAGGGTCATTGGATTTAAATCTATAATTCTTGTTCTAAAGTTTTAATTTCCCTTCATCAATGGCCTAGTTATCCAATTTATGTGCCATAGTGAATGACTCATCAAAGGTTTGAAAGATTTGGACTTGGAGAGTGGGGGAAATATGTTTGGCACATCCTCAAGAGAATAGTTTGATCAATTTAGGTTGGGGTAAGGAGAAATACAAGTGGTTAATGAGCCCTCTCTATCTAGCAACAAAATCAACAATTGACTCATCTTCAAATTACTTAATAGAGTATAGGTTAGTAATAGAAACCTTTGTAGATATATTTATCAAGAAAATATATTAAAAAATTTGGGCTAATTGAGAAAATGAAAAGATTGAGTGCGTGGGAAGAGAACTATACCAATCAAGGGTGGTTACTGATAATGAGGGAAGGTTTAGAGGAGGAGAGCATCATCATATGTGATCAAATAACAAGAATGACAAAAATATCTCAAATGTTGTTGAGGATCCTCCTTACCTTAGAATTTGGAAAATTTAGTAAATTCCCATTGAGGGGGATAAACATGAATGGGCATGGATGGATGGGTTCATTACAAATTTGATCATATGATAAAAGGTTATGGGAATCAGAGATAGATGACTCCAAATTGGTCATTTTTTCCATTAACATTTTGATTAGATCTAGTTGGGGTTGGGTAGTATAATAATTAAGAGGCATATTTTGTTGAGATTGGTTGGTGGTTATATAAGCATAGGAGATAGAAGGTGCTGAAGAAGCCACATATTGGAAAGTGGTCACAAGAGGTTGAGATGGCACCACATAAGATATGATTGGCACAAATGGTTGGGTGGAAGGTGGTATGTACCCATATTGATAGGTTTTAATAGGTACTTATTAAGGGATGGATGTGGGTTGACTCAAAGGTATGATTGAGGTGGCAGGTAGAGGTTGAGTAGGTTGAGGTTTGGTGGTGACTCTAGTGATGATAGGTGGAAGTGTTTGAGGTATAGAAAGCACTAGGTTATAGAATGGGGTAGAGGTTATTGGAGTGGTTATGGCAAAAGGAAGGGTGGAAATAGGAGTGGAAGATAACCCCATAATAGGTGGAGTATAAGTAACAAAAGATAAAGTTGAACTAATATGGGAGGTATGGGGTGTGGTAGGAGATGAATGGTTAGAAGTTAGGATATTAGATTGGTTTTGGGTAGTGGTGGTGGATGGAATGTTGGAAAAAGATGAGGCTTGGGTCAAAAAGGTTGGGTTGAGGTAGTACCCACCATAAGGTGGGAAGGCATACCATAAGGAGGATCCACATGAGGAACCAAAGAAATAGAGGGATGATTGGGTAAGTTGTAAAGATAATGTTGAAGGGTAGCCATATTGTTATTAAGGAAGTTATTGAAGTCAACATCACCTTTAGATACATCTAGGATTCTAGTAGGATGGGAAGAAGGGTAAGGGGAACCCTCAACATCAGAAGTGTATTCCATAGAGGAAGAAGAGGATAGTGGTGGTTGGTTGGTTTGATTTCTTAGTTGTTGTCTAGTAAAGACCATATGAGAAATTAGGAGATATTATGTTGAAACTCACACCTCAAAAAAAAACAAGCCAAAATAATTCAAAGAAAATAATGCATACACTAAGAGTGCATTTATACTTAATATTATTTTTAGATCGCTTTTAGCTTATGCCTTAAAGAGTGTGGAGGGGGAGTTGGATTGTGAATTAGGTACTAAAGAAGAAATATAAATCTAGTTTTAGGTTATTTAGGTACTCAATAGAGAAATTTGTGTTGAACTTCAGTATGTGGCTTGATATTAGGGCCTACCCCCTCACTTCATGATCCCATAGTGGTAAGAGTGTCAGGTGCTTAGCAAAAATATACCAAGATTAGAGTTTATACTCAACCAGAAAGCTAAGTTGGTTCTCCCCTTGGTGGTGAAATCCAAGTAGGATAGATAGGAATGGATAAGGGTACCGCTAGGTGATGAAATCCTAGTCGGGCCTTGTCTCAGGTATGTTTTGATGTGTTAATTGTTCTGTGATTTGGTTTAGTATGTGATGACAAATGTGAAGCTACAATAAATTACTTTGATTCCTAAGTTAATAGATGAACTAAGATTAACAAGAAATTAATGGATGCAAAAGGTTTATTTTAAGCCCAAAAGAAATTTTTAGATCATTTGATGAACAAACAATAAAGGAAGAAAGGGGAATTGGGTCCCATCGAGCATGCCAAAATGTTTTAGTTTATTTCCCTCATTTCTTAATTTTGAAAGTAAATAAAAGAAAGATAGTGAATAGGGTGTGTAGAAGAATACCTAGTAGAATGCATGCATGAATTAAGATGAATGCCAGAACTCCTCTTTGGCTAGGAAGGAATAACTTGTGAATTAGAAGAAACACTAGAAAGGAGATTGTTATATGGTTGGTTGAGTGGATTGCCTAGCGTGAGCTAGATCCAAGAAGTGTAATGCTTTCTATGAGGATGTCAATCCACTTTTTATGACAATCAAGTTTGAAATGATAAAAGAAGATACTTTCATTTAATGATAAGAAATTAAATATATGAAATAAATGAAAAGATAAATTACTGGTTGAAGAAAATGATTAAATTTGATGTTAGAATGGTCAGGGTCTAGTTTAGACAATTAGAAAGGATCTTGTGGTTAGAGGGAAACACAAAAAGTGGGGTTTGATTTGGGGTAGATGGGTGAAAATGGCTTGCTATAAAATTATGCCATAGTGAATCGTCAGTGGTTAGGAGAACCATCAGTGATTAAGGTAGACCGTTAGTGGTTGGGCAACCATCAATGATTGAGGATGACTATCAATGGTTACCTCTATAGTTATAGAAGTGGTCAAAATAAGTATAGATTAGAAAACTAGGTAAATAGAGCTTAGATATGGGACTGGAAGGTGGAAACTGAGGTACTAGTAATTCTAATAAGTTAGAGAGGATAAAAACAAGATAGATTAAGAAAATAAGCACAAGATACTTGAAACTTGGTGGAGGAAATATTGAAGCAATGTGTCTATACTGATGGTACTTTGGGCCTTCAAAAGTGATTCTGATAGAGTTTCATGTCTCTAATGATAATGATATCTTGTTAATAGGGATACTAGATACCTACAAGAAAGCTTGAGTGCAAGCAAATAGATAGTTGATTCTCTCTCCTGGCACTTCCTCCTCTTCTCTTTTTATGAAAAAATGTTGCTAAATGAAAATGGGGGAAGTTACTAATTTGATGGAGGATAAAGTTGCAAATCCTCATTGTTTTAAAAGCTTGCTTTAAAGGGAAGTTATTGTTTTGTTCATATATGTTGATCTTGCATAAAGTGGGAAATGATTTAAAGTTTAAAAGTAGGTTTAGGGACCTAACCATTGATGGTTAGGCTGACTGTCAGTGGTTGAGGGGTCAAAAGAGAATTGGTGAGAAAAGGTGAATTAAATAATGTGTTAAGTTTGGGGGTTTAATAAGGCTAAGTTGTAAATGGGTGTAATTAACTAGGTGGTCTATTAGATGCAAAGTCAAATGAGGGTCCAAAGGTAATGTGGCATTGAAAAATATCATATGTAGTTTTTAGGTGCCTACAAATCTAGAAAAAATGGTTAGAGGATAAGGTCTCACTTAGTTAATAATGGACATAGACTTGAGGAGTATGGTACAAAAAATGGACCAAAAGAGAGTATTATAATCATACTGGTACACCTTACTCATGCACTTTTTGCTTTATGAAAATAGATTGCCAAGACTCAACCATACATAGAGGAGGGTCCTCTAGTTGAATGCCATGTAATATATGATGAATAAGGAAGTTAGCTTTAGAAGAAACCATGAAGTAATCTACCTCTAGTGTGTATCACAATAAGAGGTGAAAGAGATAATGGTAAGTTTCCACGAAATATTAGGAGCTAGACACCCTGCAATAAATCCCATTTCCCACAAAGATATTAATGTAGGGTATTAGTGGCCCACACTATTTAAATATGTTCATGCCTATGTCCACTTGTACCATCAGTGCTAGACCTTTTCTCAAAGATAAACACATGCAATAATGCGACTATAGCCCATTGTGGATTTTACACCATTTTCATAATGGGGGCTAGATTTTATGGGGGTCATCAACCCCAATTCATCTACTGATCATAATTTCATTCTTATAGGCATAGACTATTACACCAAATGGTTTGAGGTAGTTACAACTAAAAGAAGCACCACTTATGAAGTCATTAAGTTCCTTAAAAGCACCATAACTACCCATTTTAGGATTCCCATCTATTTGGTATGTGATAATAGTCCTACCTTTCAATATAAATAATTCAAAGAGTGGGCCTATGATAATGGGATCATGTTAAAGCTCTCATGCAATAACTACCTGAAAGGTAATATATTACTGAAGTCCACTAACAAGAATTTGATTGATGCCATCAATAAATAGGCTTGAGAAAAGCCCTAGGAATAACACTCATTACTAAAGTTCTCCTGATGGGAAGACTGCACCAAGTATAAACAAGCCCTCAAAATCTCTCCTTTACTTATAGTTTATGGACTAAAACCAATCATGTCAGTCACCATCAGGCTTCCAACTTATAAGTTCATGCAATAATTCATGGAATTGGAAGGTAAGGTAAATTCCAAACTCCTTAACCTAATTCAATTAGAATAATCTTGGGATGAAACTTTGTTAAGATTTAGAAAACATCATGATATAGTCAAAAGGTAGTTCAATAAGAGGGAAAATATCAAGATCTTCAAAATCTCTAACTTAGTCCTAATTTGGCAAGGCTCACAAAAATAAAGGCTAGAATTCTAAACTTGATTTCATTTAGATTGGCCCATACCAAATAGCTAAAATCCATGGCCAGAATGCTTTATCTCTCAAAGATATCGATAACAATGAGATACCACTTCTAGTAAATGGTCAATTTCTAAAACACTATTTTTTGGATGTCCCCTTTAGTGTAGTTTCTAAATAATCTAAGTAGAGGTGGTAATGTATCTATTAGATAAGTTTATTTTTTATTGAGTGTTTGCTTTCACTATGTGATTTTCTTTTGTTTTGTGTTTTCCCCTCTAGACCCCCTTTTTTTTATGTCTTTTGATGCTTGAAAGATGACCCAAGTTGAAACCTTCAATCTAAGAAATTTTAGGATGGTAATTGAAAATTTTAACCTTACAAATTTGAGAGGATACTGATTGTAAAAGAAATAGGTGGATTTTAGAACAACCCACATCCTAATAGAGCCACCAAGATGCACTTAATATAACGTCTCAATAAAGTACTCTATTATTTGAACTAATTAAATATTGGCTAGGTATTTATAACTTCCTCATCATCTATTCACATTTGGCTTGGTCTCAAACCCTCAATGGAAAATAATAATAAATGATAATATTTTTCACAAGGAAGCTTGGAAAAGAATAAGGAAAACATACAAAATATTTTTGAGTCTACCTTAAAAGGGCTATATAAGCAATCTCTATCATAGGATTTTTCCCTAGATGGTAATGGAGTAAGGCCATGAATGAGACTAGAGGTATCTTTATCAGGGTTGTGGACACTCATCTAGTATTAGATCAATGCCCTATCCATTTCTTCTACAAGCCATCGATCCATCAATACCTTAGATGAATCTTGATAACTAGTCCATCCTCTATTTCTCAAATGAAATTTGGGGTTGAATAGAAAATGAAAATCTCTTCTTACATACACTGGTGTCCATCTATAAGGTAAAATATTAGTATGACACTTGTTACTGTGATACTTTAGTTCCTCATATTTTATATTATGAATAATTATCCCTCTTATAATTTCTATGTTGAGCAAGGAAAGGAAAATAAATTGGTTGGGTTCTAAGTTCTTGCCATCACTTTCCCAATGAAATTCACCATTTTTTGTGGTTAACACATCCCTTTTTCTTCAAAATGAGGGACCCCTCTAAAAATCCTAGAAACCAAAGATCTATGATTATTTATTTTATTTTTATTGGTGTTGCCTAAGCTTAAATCTTTAGAATATATGCCGCCCTAATTTCCCTGAGAAATAACATTCCTCATTTATTTTTATAACTAAGGTAGACTAGTTCTTTTGTGAATTAAGATGCTAAAATTGTAGGTCTGATTTTGATAGAAATTCCTAGAGTCTTATTCCTTTCCCAAAATAATAGACCTATTACCATTCATGATAAATCAAAGTCTTAATAAGGAATGAGTAAATATTAAATGCATTGTATATTTTTAACCTCTTAGTCTTTTTTATGGATTTTGTAGAGGAAAGAGCTTGAACAAATGAGAAGGTGTCATGTTGGCTAAGTGTTATAATGACTAGTCCTAAGACCTATCAAAACCTAGAAAAACCTGACCAAATAATAAGGCACCACATTGCCTAAGTGTTAGAATGTCCAATCATCAAACCTATCAGTATGTTAGAGCTTGGGAGAACCCAACCAAATGAGAAGGTACCACATCACCTATGTTAGAATGGATAGTCACCAAACTTATAAGAGATGTTAGATCTTAGGAGAGATTGATCGAATGAGGTGTGACATCACCTAAATTTTAGAATGGTAAATCCATAAACTTTTTAGATATGCTAGATCATGGGAGATCCCAGATGAATGAGAAGGTGCCACATCACCTAAGTGTTAGAATGACTAGTCCTTAGACCTATTAGAGATGTTAGGGCTTGAGAAATCTTGACTGAATGAGAAGGTGCCAGATCACCTAAGTGTCAAAATGGATAGTCCTTAAACCTATCATAGATGTAAGATCCTAAGAGATCCTGGTCAAATGAGAAGGAACCATGTCTCTAAGTGTTATAATGGTTAGTCCTTAGACATGTTAGATATGTCATATCTAAGGAGAGATTGACTAAAGGAGAAGGTACCACATCACGTAATTGTCAGAGCTAGGCTATTCCTTAGACCTATCAAAGATGTTAAAGCTTAGGATATCCTAAGTAAATAAAGAGACACCATATTGCCTAAGGGTTAGAATGGCTAATCCTTAGACTTGTTAGAGATGTTAGAGTTTAGGAGAGCTAGAATGATTGAGTAGGCACCACATCACCAAGTGTTAGAGTAGTTATTTTTTAGACTTGTTAGAGATGTTAGCGATTGGGAGAGCTCATCCAAATAAAAAATGTTAGATCCTAAGAGAGCTTGGACAAATAAGGAATTACCATATCACCTAGTAAAGTGGATGAATTGGTAGCCACTAAAGGCCCTATGAAGGTTAGAATAAGGTATATATGAGGCTAGAGAACCAATTAAGATGTGACACATGTACTTAGGTGACACAACACCCTTCTTAAGGGAATGATATAGAGTATGAAGCCATGCTTAGGCACCAACCATTAATAGGAAGACCAATGAGTACATGACATAGTTCATAAAGTGAGAGTTAATTAAGAAGCATCTGAGGGATGTGACTGCATGCCTACCAAATGCTCGACATTAACAAAATATAAACCTAGTCTTGATTGGACAATTTTAAAATATCCCATCAACATTGTGATATTTGGTTGGTGGTGGAGGATTATGAGCTCCAAATTCAAAATTACATTTAAAATAGAAGAGAGGAAATCTAACCACCAAATCAAATTTAAATTCATATAAAGTGAGCTTCCAAACACCATTAATATAGGGAGATGTATGCATGCATTTATAAAATCCTAAAGAAAGATCACTGATGATTACCACTCTTACCTTAGAGAACACTCCAACTCTTGGCTGTCTAATTCTCATAGAGCACCCCTATATTCCATGCCTCATATGCTCAAAGATTCCCAATTACCCCTCTATCTTGCTGTAATGGTTGTATCTTCTTCAAACCCAAAGGTCAAACCTAAATACTAGGATACCACATTCCTAGTTGGATTAAAAAAATTCAAACACTACAATGAATTATTAAAATTAGTTGAACAAGTCCTTAGGGATTAAAGATTTGATGATGAATAAAAAAATATTTTGAGTATGGCCTTTGGTCCTACAAGAAGTGCAAACTTCATAGAGTCATTACTAGGCTAGAGGCATTCCCCTATGCTGACTTATTTGGTAACCTCATTCACACCACCATTTGATTCTAGGATAAGGTCCATGACTAGGTGTGTTTACCTAACTCTTGGAAATAGATTAATAATATCTATAGGAATGCTTATGAGGCATACTAGCCCATCCTATACTACACCTTATCTTATGATGTGATAATGATGAAGGTAGATGGATACCTACCAAATATATATGTACTATATGACTAGGATGAGAATATAAATGCTAAATGGGTTAAAAAAGAGGACATTAATGTATACATGGTATACACATTTTAGGAAGAATTTTGGGTAGGTATGATCCTACTGAATCAATTATTTAGGGCCAAATATTACTTGCACATCAATGATCTATGGGTGCCCCTCCTCCATATGATCCTCACATGCTTTAAAGTTATAGATATAAAAGGATTAATCAATTTCAATTTTTATCAATTTCATTATAGATGCCTAAGCTAGATCTAATTTCTATATGATGAGTTACCTTATGGATTCAGTCTGTGAGATGATCTCTTTCAAACCTTCACCTTTTCCTATGTGGGTTCCTAGGGGCTTAACGATCCATGTGGTATTCTAAAATCTATATGGCCACCAATTCTAGAACCACATCTAAGACCTATATGAGTATTTCTAATAGATGGTCTACCAAGTGATCAATAAGGGCTTGATGCCCTAACTATCATAAGTAATCAAGGATTCCATCACCACCATCAGGGACTGCTAGCTTTATAAAGAGGACATTATGATCTAGATTGGGAGTTTCCTCAAATATCACCTCCATTTATCATATTTCATCTTAGAATATATATTAGATCATGAAATCACCTAGAAAATGGTGGAAGGCATCTTTGGATTCTATATACAATTACAATAGAAGGTGTTCCCACCACTCTTGATCATAATCAAGCACCATGTCTACAAGGCCTTATGTTCAATCTAGAAGATGGTAGCCAAGTAAGACTCCTTCACCCTAGAAAGGGATAAAATCTAGCACTATGACCCCAAGGGGATAATTAGATCTCACTTGGCATGGTATTCATCCTACCTAAATATCAATTATGGCCATCAAGTATAGGATGATGATGAGCTCTACTTAGATGCCACTGACAATTAGAAAGTGTTATCCCAAATCTTAGAAAATAAAAAGAAAGGGAATAAGGTTTACATAGTCCCATTTGTGCATCCTCCATTTCCTACTTAGTATATAAAGGATATAACACATACTCATCCTAATATCTACAAGAGGATATTACAGGGCATCCCCACACTTTCTCTTCCTCATGCTCTAATTCTAGCCCCACCTCCTCCATCAACTCCTACTCCTCATGCCCCAACTCCTCTTCAACCTCTTCTAATTATTCCTCATGCCTTGCTTCCACCTATTCCTCTGTAGATATCTTTATTAGTTAGGACATGACATATCTAGACTGACTCTACTTGGTAGTAGGCAACCTAAGTGAAACCAACTCAATTGTCAACACCTCAACCTAAGCCACATAAACCATGAGGTTTGATGTGGATAACTGTCTAAGGGTGAGCCTAGAGTGAGGATCATAAGAGGTGCTGACTTAGGTTCCCCCTCACATACCTCAAGTTTCTTTTATTTACCTTCCACCCCTCACTCTTGATGCTTTCTAACTCTTGGTCTTGGCACCCACTAGTTTTACTCTGCTCCCAAAAGCCCCCAAGAGGTACCTCTTCTTTTCCCCATTACATACCCTTTGTCATTTGACAAAGTAACTTTGGACTCAATCCTCTTGAGCATCTTTGACTCTTTATTCCCCTATAATCCATCCATTTCATAACTTGAAATCCTCTTGATGCCTTCCTTGGGTATGCCTTTATCAACAAGCATAGCTAAAACTTCAAGGAACATATCACTAGTGGTAGTAACCCTCACAATGCCCAATCTAATCTTGTTGCCTCCCTCAGTAGCTTTAATTTATCCACCATTAACCCCCATAGTTCCTTTTATCTCAATTAGTCCTTCCACTACAACATCCAAAACTAAATTAGGTAAGAGACTAAAGAAGAAGCAGAAGGCAACTCACACTCCACCTCTAACTTAAAATCCTTATAATCTATTCCACCATATTCTACAAGATTCAATAGTTCTTCTATCCCTAGCCATAACACCTCAACAACTTAATCCCTGTACCCCTCTTTACATTACCTAGGGCACCATGGGATTAGTCTTTGACTAAACCATTTCCTCCTTGATATTTAAAAATAATTTATTGAGGGTAATTCCCCTAATTTTAAATTGACCTAGGAGCACTGGTGAGAAAAAATATTCCCTTAGGACTCCCGTTTTATTCTTTCTCCTTTCACTCCCATGTGCTCTATATCTTTACTACTTTCGTCATTTACCCCATCCACTTCCTCCATCTCCCCTCCACCTCACCTTCCACCCTTAATCACCACTTGATCTACCCCTCCCACACTTCCCACAACTTAGAGAATGGTCTAAAGGTCATAGGTGTTATAGATGATTGCCCAAGGTGACTTGGATGTACAATAGAGATTTGATCAAACTTTGGGAAGCATAAAGAGGAAACTGATGTCGATATTCATATATGAGAAAAACTCAGTGGTTTGGTATACCCCTCAAGATTTGTTCTCTTTAACTAAGGTGAGTACTTCCATTGGGGAAGAAAGGATGGTTGAGGACCCACTCGTCATTCTTTGGGTGACTCATGATATATTCAAAAATCTCTTTAAGGACATGCAAAGCCAAGTTTGAACCTTGGAATCCCAATTGAATAACTCTTTTCCCATTAGGTTGATTAGATAGGTCAAGGACACCCTCTTACTACTCTTATTAGTTCTTAAAAAAGTAGTTGAAACTCAATCTGATACCAATATGCTTATCTAGCCAACCCAGGCTTACTTGGAGATGATTTTAAGGATAGAAGGAAGTGTTATAAGCTACAAGTGGTAATAAACAAAGGCTTGTTCCCATATTTGAAACTAATTCCAACCTCAGACTTGGATTTATATCATATATACACTAGTAACATGAGGATATCTATAAATGAGTGGTTGGATGTGTCTCACATTGCAACTAAACCCTTAGAAGAGGGCAAGAAGAAGATACTGATTTACTTAGAAGAGGTCAATATCTTTATGTTATTATACTCAGATGGCACCTTACTAGACCAAGGGGAATTCAAAGTCCACTTGGGTCAATTAGACTATGTCATGAGGGATAATATTGCCAGAGTAAACTAGGAAAGGCCCCAAGAAGTGTTAGATATATCAATGTAGTCTATGGCGAGCATTAACTAGGTCTCTAAGATCTAGGTTTCAATGGAAACACCCTTATAAGTCTACTAGAGATTATAAACTCATGCTAAGGTAATATGTAAGGAGCCCTAAATGAACCTTGCTATGCTAGATAAGGTGTTTGACCTCATGGAAGTTAAATTAAAATTTAGGGATGCTAGATCAAAATAGTTAGGATTTAGACCTTCACAACCACCTCTATGCATAAACTAGGTGGTCCCTGTAGGTCTTTTATGAGTTTTTAAGGATTTATTTGTTTTGAATTTTGAATTATGGTTGTAACTATCTTGAGTGGAAATCATGGCCTAGGATGGGATCCTCATGATATTTGGAGGTGAGCCCCATCCTTATATATTTAAGGAAAAACCATATTATAATATATATGGGTCAACTAAAAATTTCTCAAAATTATTGTTGGATTATAGCCAAGATTTCACCTAATTTTTTCTTTACCTTTTAAGAATGTAAAGTTGGCCCAGATCAATTATAGTAATAACACTTGCTTATTTTAATGAATATAATTCCTATTTTCTATAGAGGGTTTGTTCTATATCTCAATTCTCTTTCATCTCCATTTTTGAATGATTATCAAAGCTAGGTTAATTGGATTAATACTTTGATACTTTATGTGTGCTATGGTTATGATGTGCTTAGCTATTATAATCAATGTGTGAGTTCTCTCATTTCCCTTTTTTATTAATGTTAATTTGTGAGTTGATCTACAAATTACCTATGATGTTTATGTGTAGTTTACTAAAAATCCCTAGTACTCATATTTAGTGTAATAACCCCTTAGGGTTAACTAGAATTAGGATAAGTTTTATTAACTCAATAATAAAATAAACTCAACATTAATGATCATTAAATGCATCATTTAAAATAAATTATGATATTAACCAATAGTTTAAGTGTTTGATTCATTTATCTAATGATCATTTATAACAAATATTAATTTGCTTACATAAGTTCCACATAGTAAAGTACAAAATTATCCAAGTTAATAATTCAACCACTAATGATTAAATAGTACAAGTATATATATATCCAATTGTTATTATAAAATTAATATTAAATATTATAAATATACAATATTACATATCTAAATATCATATTATAAATATACAATGTTCCATAAATCATACGAGTCTCAAGAACTTGTTAATATCTAAAAATTATACTAAGTAAAGTCTATCAATTAACTATTGGAAGGGGAGGGAGATTAGTATCATTTGAGTGATTTTTAAAATCAACCATGGACCATTTATCCCACACACAATCTCCCAATAAGGGAATGGCCCTCCTTTCATGGATGGACAGATGGTGACAGTGCAAAAATTAAGAAAATCAACTAGAAATCTCTGTGTTGTAAGATAACTATCACATGAAACATATCATAGCTAAATAAATTCTAAAATGATATCTTAAATAATTAAAACTAAATCAAATAAGTGAAATGATAATGTTCAAACCATAAACATTAATTTAGCCAAAGTTTTAATATAGATTTTTTTCCACATCTCAAGATCAATCAAATTCACACACATAACTCATTTGAATAACCCCAATCTACCTATTAGTGGCACTAAGTATGTGAATTATGTTACACATACTTATTTAATGTTAATAATACTAGATAATCATAATAAATCTAAAATCCACATATTTCAAACATATACATATTTACATAATGAATGCCATAATATGTACAAATTTAAATATATCATATTCTCTTCTATATTTTGTTAAGAGCATTTAAATACTATAAATCAACTAATAGATATTTAAATAACCCTTATAGATTAAACATATGTTTTAATTTATCATATAAACAATAGTAGTAATCATTTAATTCTCTATCAAAAATAAAAAATCATCTGCTTACAAACCAACTTTCATCTAGTTCACATTTTCATAAAATGCAAATCTTATTTAGGTAGAATTATTTGTTCCCATAATGGTCATTTAAACCCTCATAATTCATTTATAAAATTCAAACAATAAATACTTTGAATTAATAATAAAATAATTACTAACACATCAAACATAGGTTTAATTTCAAGTAAGGCTCATGTATAATTCAAGAGAAATAAAACTCAAGTTTTTAATTCTAGATAAGATAAATATGTAACATGGTAATATATTACATACCATAGAAAGAATTAGATAATTAAAAACCACCCCTATTACATAAATGACTCAACTATACACACACACACATTACATAGTTGTGGAACTTAAAGCATACCATATATATATATATATATATATATATATATATATATAATTTGCATCATCTTGAATTCAACAATCCTTTTAATATCTTATTCAAACCACTATCTTTAAACATCTATTTTAACTCAAATATCTTATCATAAATAAATGGTTCATTATAATTTATTAAACACAAATACAAATCCTAAATGTGCATTAACCATATAGAAATTACAAGTTCGACTATTATATAATAGTTGATCCTCTAACCTTATAAGACACTCAAAAATTATTTATACAAAAACATGTTATTTCAATCAAACATAGTTAGTGAAATATTTAAACAAATATTCAAACATTTAAATCAAATGCATAGTTTAGGTTCACATTATCAGAAATTGAATCAATATAAACAAATCTTGATTGAGTATAGTAAACCAACACAACTATCTATACTATCTAAATTCCAAAATTTCCTTTGAATAAAATTTAAACATAACCCTAGTTCATTATATATTTTACCAGTCAAGGAAATAAAAATATACACAACCATATTAACATACAACTAATTATTCACACACTCAACCTATTCAACCATTAACATAGATAAGATTTGGGTTCATTTGTATTTGGCCTTATACATACATACATATCTACACACACACACACACACACACACACACACACACATAGACACAGACACACACACACACACACACACACACACACACACACACACACACACACACACACACACACACACACACACACAAACACACACACACACACACACACACACACACACACACACACACACACACACACACACACACACACACACACACACACACACACACAATTTGCATCAACTTGAATTCAACATTCCTTTTAATATCTTTTCAAACCACTATCTTTAAACAACTATTTTAACTCAAATATCTCTGTGATAAATAAATGGTTCATTATAATTTCTTAAACACAAATACAAATCCTAAATGTCCATTAGCCATATAAAAATTACAAGTTTGACTATTATATAATAGTCGATCCTCTAACCTTATAAGACACTAAAAAATTATTTATACAAAAACATGTTATTTCAATCAAACATAGTTAGTGAAATATTTAAACAAATATTCAAACATTTAATTCAAATGCACAGTTCAGGTTCACATTATTAGAAATTGAATCAATATAAACAAATCTTGATTTATTATAGTAAACCAACACAACCATATATACTATCTAAATTCCCAAATTTCCTTTGAATAAACTTTAAACATAACCCTAGTTCATTATATATTTTACCAGTCAAGGAAATAAAAATATACACAACCATATTAGTATACAACTAATTATTCACACACTCAACCTATTCAACCATATATATATACGTATGTATGTATGTATCTATGTATGTATGTATGTATGCATGCATGTATGTATGTACATACGTACATACATGCATACATACATACATATATGTATGTATGTATGCATGTATGTATGTACGTACATACATACATGCATGCATGCATACATACATCCATACATACATACATATGTGTGTGTGTGTGTGTGTGTGTGTGTGTGTGTGTGTGTGTGTGTGTGTGTGTGTGTGTGTGTGTGTGTGTGTATTATATATATATATATATGTATGTATGTATGTATGTATGCATGCATGCATGCATGCATGTATGTACATACATACAAACAAACAAACAAACAAACAAACATACATACATACATACATACATACATATATATGTATGTACACACACACACACACACACACACACACACACACACACACACACACACACACACACACACACACACACACACACACACACACACACACACACACACACACACACACATGTATGTATGTATGTATAGGGGCAAATACAAATGAACCCAAATCTTATCTAAGTTAATGGTTGAATAGGTTGAGTGTGTGGATAATTAGTTGTATGCTAATATGGTTGTGAATATTTTCATTTCCTTGATTGGTAAAATATATAATGAACTAGGGTTATGTTTAAAGTTTATTCAAAGGAAATTTGGGCCAAATACAAATGAACCCAAATCTTATCTATGTTAATGGTTGAATAGGTTTAGTATGTGTATATATATATATATATATAATACTAGGCCCTATTACTATAAAATAATACATATATATTATTATGCACATACATTCGATAGGGTAATAGTAGATATTTAATCCACATAAAATTTAAAATAAATAATCCTCCAATTGATTACTAGTGAAGGTTTATGCACAACAAAAAGCATTGACTTTCACTTCTACAACTTAGTGAAATATAACTATTCAAACATTTGTGATATTTAAAAACAACTACAAGTTCGAAACCTTTTTTATATTTCTTAGATTGATAAGTATAACACATCAAACACAAAACCCTTAAACTCTTGAAAAACCTAGTTCATTACCTAGGTTTCATTTTCACCATTGAAAACATAACACAATGCACACATAGATGACATCAATTGAGAGGGTTTTATATATGCTCGACTCTCTAGATGGGTTGTACCCATCCTTAGGGTCGATCACATATAACCCATTTAAAAAATATATATAAATAAAATTCCAAAACTTGATATAATAAACCAATGGTAGACTAAATTATATTCACAAAATGTTCTAATAATGAAAATCATAAAATATTTTTCAGCAAACCATACCTCAAACACTTTTCCCAAAGAGTGTAAGATCAAATTCTTTTCTCTACTAAGTTCCTCTTACTACCATCCTATGCTAAATTCTTCTTTCCACTGTCCTCTTCTCCAAAACCCTCAACCTTCATTTATGCCTATAATTTCTAATTTTTCATGCCAAAATTATCCAAAAAAACTACACAAAATTTGGTTATTCATAACCAAACATCGGTTTTCCATAATTATTTTACAAAATTATGGCATGATAACTTTCCCAAAATCTTTAATAGTCAAGTTAACCATCATAAAAAGTATAATGATCAAGGCAAGAAAAAATAGGATATGAAGCTTCACATTATGAATGAAAGAGTCTATAAATAAATATTTCATGACCCTATATTCCCTGAATATACCCAAGTTAATAATCATATTAACATTATAATCCACATGATGGTCTTTGACCAAAATAAAAATGCCAAACAAATTAACCATGCAATTCAATATAGCTTGAAAGGGATTTTGACTAACCATAATAATCATGGCTTTATAAAAATATTTAAACTATGCCTTCAATAATTCAACATGAAATATTCCTTTAGATAAAACAAGTATACCTTGAATTAAATTTCAAACCTTTACTAGCTTGAAAATGGCCTAAGGTAAGCCATTGTTTAATAACACAATCAAACTTTTTTTTTATAAACTATGATTTCCATTTAACCAAACATGAACTAAGGTTAGTCTAAAAACTTCATGCATATGCTATTTATTTTATAAAACAAACATATTAATTACTTTGCTTATCATGCTAATATGGTCTTCAAGCTAAATATTACCAGTCATAAGTGTAAGTATTGTCAAGACAAAGGAATTGGACTTTTGCATTCAAGCAAGATCATATAAAGACATCAAAGCACAAGTTATGATGATTATAAACATGAATTGAAAACAAACAAAATGTTAATTTATGCAAGCACATTCTATATATTCAACACAATTTTAAGCAATATGCAATATTAATAATAACATTACCAGTAAAAAAACATGTCATTACTATGATACATGCTACAAAAAACAATTAACAAGCAAACTTTTACTCTAAGTGGTGTGTAGGGTTCCCATCTCATTCTATCATCCCACACTTATCTCCATCTACTCCATCCTCTTTGATGATAACCCCACTCAGTCATAGTCAGGAGTGTAGACACTTGAAAATAATGTTATGCATTTCTAGTTGTCAAAGCACCCTATGACCCCCTTATTATTACATTAGACCATTTCCTAGCTTCTCAACTACCAAACATATGTGAAAATGACTAACCTTAGCTATTTTAACTATGCTACCCAACTATTGATGGTCAACCCTCAACCACCAATGGTTAAGATAGACCATCAATGGTTAATTAAACTCTTGCATGATAAAAGGAATCAATAATAGTTCAAATACAATTTACTCATTGATTACTAGTTGTATAAATTTAGTCTGATATTCACATGATCAATGCATGATTCGACTATTTGATAAATCATTTATTAAATTATTTGATTTGAACCTCCTTTTCCTCTATATTAAGAGATGAAGATAAGGTTGAGATCATCATCATGAGGATCAATTAGTTAGGTAAAAGAGGTTCTGATTCCTAGGTGAATCAAAAAGCTAAGTATTTGTGTTTTTTAAACAAGATTTAATAATTATCTCTATTTATTTCATTGCTTATGTCTTTCCCCTTTATTTCTCTTTCACCTCACTTTCTTGTGTTGGAGTTCTATAACTCCAAACACTTTAGCTCCTACCCAAAACCACCCATAGCCTATTTCACTCACCTAAACACCTAATCCCTAAAGTAGAGACCATTGAGTATCAATTTTATATCTCATGACCAACATTCAACCCAAAAATCACACCCATAGCCTCTCTATAACTCTCCTCAATACATTTATTTTCCCAAACTAGATCCTATAGTAACCACTGATGGTGTCACCTAATCACTAATGGACTTCATTAAACATTGATGGTTAACAATCATTGATGGTCACCTAATCACTGATAGTCATACCTAGACATCGATGATCACTATGTGTCCATTTTTATAATAATAATTTAATTTAACCCATTTTCCCATAACCAAATCTTAGTTTGTGAGTTTCTATTTTATCATAAAACTTCAAATTATTTTTTGAATCAAGTTTGAGTAATTTAGCATTAATATTCAATCATTTACTATTATTTTAGTCAAAATATCACTTATTTAGTTTCAATAATTTCTTGTATTTAATTTAACATTTTTTATTTCATAAAAGCACCTATTTTTAGTATATCAAAACTTAAGTGTTCCAAAAGTGTGGATTGACAGCCTCCAAGGAAGCTTGCGATTCTTGGATCTAGCTTACGCTAGGCAATCCACCCACCTACTTCACTAATCAACCATTCTATTCTAGTGTTTTTTAGTTTACAGGTCATCCTCTCAAGACAAAGAGGAGTATTCACAATCATCTAGATTTTCATGCACAACACATCTAGGTTCTACTAACCTCACCCTTCTTTTAAGTTTTACTCTTTTTTAAATAATAAAATAAAGAAAATTTTTAGTGAAACATTTTGGCATGCTCGGTGGGACCCTTGTGATTTATTTTGGGTTAGGAGTTATAGGACATTTGGTTGCATTAGATAAAAGTCTTTCATTGCATTCTTTTTAAAAAATTAAAGGTTCCTTATTTCCTTTCTTCCCTTCTAAAACACAAGTTCCAGTTTCTTTTACTTTCTTAGAAAAAAGTAAAAATTGTCTTATTTTTCTTTCACTTCTGAAAATCAAAATTATCCATCCTAGGCTTAGGATTTGCATTATTATCTCTCATTTATGTGCATCTTAGTTATTTTATATTCATTTTAAAAGACACCAAAAGCTTTCCTTTTGATTAAAATCAACTTTGTATCATTTTTTTCTTGTATTAATTAGCTCACATAGCTTAATTTAATTGAGTAAATTAATCATAGTCTCACTTATCTCCACACACACAAGACCAAACCACATACTCAATTAAACATCAAAATATTGATATAATGCCCGACTAAGATTTCATCACCTAGTGGTCACCTTTCCTAGCTATCTTACTTAGATTTCATCACCAATGGGAGAACCAACTCAATATGTAGACTGAGTATAATCTATAATAACTCGATATATTCTAGCTAAGCACCTAACACCCTTGTCGATGCAGTGTGTGAAGTGAGTGGGTATGCACTAATACCAAGCCATAAAACAAGTTATATTATAGATATTGAGAGCCTTTAACTACCTGAAACCATCCTTAGACATATTATTTTAGTACCTGCTCTACATGTCCAAGTTGATCTTCATAACTTTAAAATTAAGGCATAAGCCAAAAGAGATATAATAAAGTATCCTAGGATCTTAATGCACTTTAGTGTATGTATTATTTACCTTAACACCATATCTCACCGTACCCCTACTTTAGTTCCACATATTGCTCCACCTTATGGTATGCCATCCCATTTTATGGGTAGCACCTCTATTGAAACCACTTCCACCTAACCCTTGGTCACCTAAGCATCTTATTCTATGAATAATCCCTCCAACACCACCATCCAAAACCAACCCACCCAACCAACCAATACCCAAATTCCTTCCACCCCAATTAATAACCCTTCTAGTATAGGAGCAACCCAACCTTTGGGCATCTATACCCCACTTACCATTAGAGTACACTCTACTACTATTCCCATCCTTCCTCTTATCTCCAATCCACCAATCTTCACTCAATTTCAAATCTTGGTGGTTTCCATACCTTCTACCATTACACCCATTATTACCAAGGTCACCATCCCTCCTCAACCTATCAACCCAACCAGACCTCCAACCCAACCATCTCAATTCCCTCAAAAATGCCTATTTCACCCAACCCAAGATATATTCCTAACCCACAAGGGTATATGGTTCCACCTTTTACCCAACCTCTTATATCCACTTGCCCATACATGGCATCCTCTTAACCACTCATGTCCATATATCAATATGTGGTAACCTCCCAACCTTCCACTAGCCATCCTTATGTTTCACCTACCCAAACCCAACATAATTTACCTTATAACTATGGGGGTGCATAACTGCAAATAGATCTAGTCAAGATGTTAATGGATAAGATGACCAATTTGGAATCATATATTTTTGGTGCCCATAACTTCTTATCATACAATAAAATTTAGAATGAACCCATTCATCCTTCCATCCTAATCTGAACTTATCCTCCTCAATGAGAAATTATGAAGTTTCAAAAATTTTAGAGTAAGGAATATCCTCAACAACATCTTAAAACATTTTGACACTCTTGGTATTTGATTGCTTATAATGATGATCTCCTTCACACCTTTCCCATGTCCCTATTCAATATTCCATTAGATTGGTATAATGATATTACCAAGAATTACCTCTTTTATTTTGCCTAATTAGCTCAAACCTTCTTAGATCATTTTTCTATAAACATAACTAAGAAAGTCTCCATTACTGACCTCTACTCCATTTGGCAATTTGAGGATGAGTCAATTACTAATTCTATGGCTTATTGGAGAAGTTTGATAAATCAAATATCTTTCTCTTTGTCCCAACCCAAGCTAATTGAGATTTTCTCTCAATATTGTGCCAAATATATTTCCTCCACTTTATAGGTTTAGACTTCTAAGATCTTTCATGAGGCTTTCACCATGGCACAAAAATTAGAGATTAAAGCCATTGATGAGGGAAAGCTAAAATTGAGAAACAAGAACTCTATTTTTAAGTAAAATGAAAATTACTCCTCCAAAACCACCAATAACTCCAATGCTAACTCCAAAAATAAGGGAACCATAAAATTATTTGTCCTTAAAATCACCCCTCCTTCAGTTGTTAACCAACCCAACTCTTATAATTATTTTAACCAGAATACTCGAAACCAAAACTATAACAACCAAAAGTAATACACTCCACTAGGGGATTCATTCTTCATTATTGGAAACGCTGTTGAAATCAAACATCATACAACTTCCTATAATTAAATCTTCACAATAATTTGATTCCTCTTATTCTATACTTGGTTGGTATAAGGAGAATGAATTGTGTTCCTTACATCATATCATTGGGCATGATGTGAGTAAGTGTAATACCTTTAAAAGCATTATCAAAGGATTGATTGATAAGGGGGAACTTGTGCTAGACAATCCTAATGCACCCCCAAATTAGTCACTCAACATATTTTGACAACCTTTTCTCAACTATGCCCCTTTCATGAACAATGAAAACAATAAAGAAAAATATTTTCACAACCATGAGGTCCATACTATTAATGTGGTTCTTAATGAACTCATTATTGAGGAAACTAGTTCCCAAACCACTTCTTTTTACCCTCCACTTATTGAGGTAGTGGAGTTGCCTTCTATTCCTTTGGGAATCAAAATAAAGAAGCAATTATTCCCCTTCATTTATTGAGGCATTGGAGATACCAACCTCTCCTTTGAAGACATATCAAAAGAGGCAACTATTACCCCCATATCTTTCTCTTCCATCATATAACAATCCACTCTTCCTTTGTAAAGAATTCTTAAGTAAGAGGTTAATTTATTTACCCCTCTCATAGAGGAATCAATTTCCCAAACATTGGAATATTTAATTGAGGAAAATGACAAGGTAAATTATCCCCTCTCTCAACCCATGGGTTTGTACTTTAAGACCAATACTGAAGGAACCAAACCCATCTATAAGCCTTTTTGTAGACTAGTTCAAAACTTGGAGTACCTATCCCAACCCAACATAGAATATGCCACATTTTGGCATCATCTTGGGCTCCCATATCCCACCAAGCAAGAACCCTCAACCATACCATTATCAACCCAACCTTTTAATTCCATTAGTGAACCCACCATCAACCCAACTAAACTAGTAGAAACCTCTACCTCTTAAACCATAGTTGAACTAACCAAACCAACTCCACCCAAAGTAACCCAAGCACCTTCTATCATGCCAATAAATCCCATCAAAAACCTAGGCATTCTCCCTACTCAAAACCTTACTCACCATCCATTAAATTTGGATTTATAACCATCTATCCCACTAAGGAAATCCCACACTAAACTAACCATGAAAGTTGAGCCACCTAGGATCTTAAAACCCAAAACCTTACCACCCATTTCTACCTTGCCTTCCATTTTAGGACCACATCTTTCTTCCATCCTAGGACCTCATCCTTCCATTAAGAAGACATGTCTCCCAAAGATAACCCAAACATAACCTCCTCTTTTAGATACACCTCTACCTATTATTTCCATGCCTTATACCTCCAAACCCTCCACTACCAAACATTATAATTTTAACCCTTCTATTTCCAAACCACCCACTACCAAGCTTGTTATTTTTAAACCATCTACCTACAAACCATTTACCTCTAAGCCATTAACTTCCAAACCATCTAACTACAAGCCATCAAACTCCAAAACAACACCCACGAAGAATATTTCACCACCTAAAACCCTCATTTCAAAGCTTACTCCTGAAAAGGCTTCCACCCTTATCACCTTTGTTTGAGTCTTATTCAACTATCCTTTAAATATTATTGTAAATTTTTTACTTGAATTTACCTCACATAAAACCATTTGACCCCAATAGTCCCAAGCCATCCTATTTAATGATAATATGATTTGCTCATACCATAGAACACTAGGACATGATACAAAGAACTATAAATCTCTCCAAGTTCTAGTCTGTCAGCTATGTGTTGATAATGACCTATTATCAAAAGAGCCTCTCATGAGCCCACCACCACACTAAGAACCAATAGTAACCACCCAATACTTACCTACTCCCACACTCTCATCTAAGAGTAAGGAGGAACTGAAGTAGTCCTCTAGCCAAAATCTTCCTAAAATCCATACCATCTATGTGGTCACATGATCACAAGCCCAAAAAAAGGATAAAGGGAAGGTAAATGTGTCCATTCCATAGACATGCCCTTATTCCATAACCTAATTACCTAACCAAACCCAAACACCCTCACCTTCACCCAAACTCAAGGTGTCCATCTTGGGTACCTCTAAATCTAACCCTTTTGAGTCAATCCAAAGAGTAGTTCTAAAGCAACTTCACAAAACACCAATGAATATGAGTTTATATGAACTAATCAATAGCTCACCCCATCACCACTAGGCAATGATAGAGGCTTTACAATCCATAAAGGTTCAACTAGAAGATCCATAACCTCTATAAGCCTTTGTTAGAGCCCTCCAGATTTTCACCCTCATTACCTTTAAGGATTAAAAAATACCCTTCATTCATCCCCAAGATCTAGATCCTCCCATATTCATTATTGCATACATCAACCAAACCCACATCAAGAGGGTTATGATTGATGTAGGATATAACATAAACATGATCTCCTCCCATGCATATGACTAGCTAAAATTACTAGAGAACATTATGTTAGAAACCACAATAGTCCTCCACTCCTTCAATGACATTATGGAAATAACTCTAGGAACTATCATCCTCCACATTCATTTAGGACCTCAAAAATTTCTTGAGATCTTCTATATAGTGGAAGGCAAGTTCCATTACAAATTAACTATTAGAATGCCCATGGATCCATTTCATGAATTATGTATCATCTACTCTACATCAGTGTATCAAATTTGAGCATGGGGGTCAAGTAGTTACCAGACAAGCTGACCCAAGTCCTTTCACATCTTACAACATGATGTACAAGCCAAATGATTTTCTCCTCCTTTCATCCATAAAGTCTTTACCAACCAATAGTGAACCCACTTATTTCACCAACCAAACCTTGACTAGATCATCCATCCCTTCTACCTAAATCCCCAAAAAAGACCCTTTGGAATCAACATTCTAATGTCTTATGTTTGGGGAGTATCACCATTTGACCTTAGATGTCTTCCCTTCTCCTCAGGAGTATGGGAAACTTGACTAGAACCCTAGTTATGATCCTAACATCAAAACCATTACTCATTTTAGGCCTCCCAATCTCCAAACTAATCTTGTCTATGGGGGAATTGATCAACTACTTTCTACCACTTCTACCTCCTCTTCTCCTTGACCATTCATGTTCGATTTCTTTTATCTAAATAAACTAAAGTTTTCCAATACATACCTCCATAGGTGTGATTGGAAGGGATTTAATCTAAGATGTTATGAACATGGTCCACATGAGCTCATTTCATGTAAGACCCAAAAAAACTCATGAGATATTTGGTCTTGGATTCACTCCACTTAAAGATCCAACCAATTCACTTCCCATTAACATAATTGACGAGGAAGCTCCACCCTCACCAACCCCTTCACCATCAGAATATGAGTATTTTGATATCATCCCCCCTAATTTTTTTCCATCAACATGATTATCTTTGGACCCATAACTTATCAAAAGGATGGGGATATTGTAACCATTCATTTGACTCATCCTAAGATGGAATAAGATGACTCTCCTACCATTAGTACCATTTGGTGTCAAGATGATGATTCCCTTCTTACCTATCTAGGTGTAAAAGATTAATCTCTCCATAAATATTTCCTTTTTGAAACCTTAACCATGCTAAACAAATCCACCATGGATGCCAACTTAGGTACTCATGATAACTCATGCATTGTCAAAATTGGCCAATTACTAGGTTCCTTAGAGCTTCAAGATTTTCCCTCTTTCCTATGAGATCGTAGTATAGAATTTACTTGGTATTATAATGACATGCCAAGAATAAAACCTTCCATTGATATCAATAATATCATTACTACATGTGATGCCAAGCCTATCAAGTAGAAGTTTCATCAAATGTACCCTCACATAGTCCTTCTTGTCAAAGAAGAGCTTTAATGCCTCCTGTCCATAAATTTCATCCAACCCATTGACTATCCCTAATGGGTCTTGAATATCATCCCTATCACCAAATCAATAGGGGGACTTCACATTTATGTGGATTTTCATGATATTAACTTTGATTACCCAAAAATGACTTCATTTTTCCAAGTATTGACCAACTTTTTGATCTTACAACATGACCATGAGATGTTATCTCTTATAGATGGTTTTTTGGGCTATAATCAGATTTTGATTTCCCTTGAAGACCAACATAAAACTAATTTTATCACCCCATGGGGAACCTTATACTATAGGGTCATGCTTTTTGGTCTAAAAAATGTTGTTACAACCTACTAATGTGCCATGACCTATATCTTCCATGATATTATTCTTAAAACCATAGAGGATTACATAGATGACCTTCTTAGTAGATCTAAATGTCTTAAAGATCATTTATCAGTTCTCAAGGTTATTTTTGAGTGCCTTATCCATTACCATGTTTTCCTTAACCCCAAGAAATACATTTTTGGGGTCTTGTCAGGAAAGCTCCTTGGCTTTTTCATCTCTCTTCAAAGAATCAAAGTTGATCCAACCAAAATAAAATCAATACTTGACATGCCTCCTCTAACCTAGCTCAAACAACTCCATAGTTTACAAGGGAAGCTCCAATCCATTTGTCACTTCATCTCTTAGCTATTTGATAGGTGCCAACCTTTCCATCACCTTATGAAAAAAGATGTATCTTTTTAGTAGAATGAGGAATGTCAAAAGGCCTTTGATTTACTTAAAGAGTACCTTCTTTCCCCACCCATCATCATTCCTCCCAAAGAGGATCAACATTTATACCTTTATATTTATACCATGGACCACTCCTTAGGGACAATGTTTGCACATCGAGATGAGTATCATAAAGAACAAGCCATTAACTTTATAAGTTAAACACTTATAGAGTATGAGACTCAACACACCCATAAAAAACTTTGCCTCACTTTGGTATTCATATCTTCCAAACTTTTCCATTAATTTCTTAACCAAATGACCTTTTTCATAACCAACACCAACCCCCTCAAGTTGATGCACTCTAAGCCACACCAAAATTAATGTATGGCTAAGTGGCTCATAATTTCAGCTGAGTTTGATCTTGAGTTCTTCTAGCATAAGTAAATTAAAGGGAAAGTTATTATTGACTAATTAACAGAATCACCTTTAGCCGATAACCAACCTACCCCTCTCAAATTTCATGATGAGTCCATCATGACCCTTTCTCAAGAGGGAATCACCTATCAAATGACCATGTTCTTTAATGAATCAAAGTGTCAACATAGTGATGGATTTGATATCATCCTTATCCCATTTGACACTAAACCTATTCCTTTATCCTTCAATCTTGACTTCAATTATACTAATAACATGGCTGAGTATGAAGCCCTAGTGATAGGTCTCAAAATTAGTTTAACTTTGGGAGTCAAGATGATCAGTGTTTTTGGTGACTCCCAACTCATGATCAATCAAATAAATGGATCTTATTAATGTAAGAATGATGTTTTACAATAATACAAACAACTAGTCTATGTAATCATGGAATCATTTAAGCATTACCTTATCCAAACCATTTTGTGGTCTATGAACAAGTTTACTGACACAATGGCTTCCCTTGCTTCTTAGATCCCATATGTACCTTCCAAATCTAAGTTATTTATCACTATCCATCATCTTACCAAACCTTATACCAAATAAAACCCTTCTTCCATTTTTAGTGTGGAAGAATCCCCATATGATCTTTGGTATAAGTAAATCTTTGACTATCTTAACCTTGCCATCATCCCTTCTAATCTTTCTAGGAATGGTCAAAGAACATTCATTCAGAGTACCTCTCATTACACCATACTAGGGGGAATTATTTAAAAGCATGGATTTGATGGTCTTATTTTTTTCTACCTATGTAACCATAAGATCTCTCATGTTATTAAGGAAATGCATGATGGGATTTTTAGAGGACACTTTAGTGGCCTAATTATCACTAAACATACCCTTCACCTTGGTTACTATTGGCCCACCCTTAACTAGGACTATTATGATTATGTAAAGTAATATGTTAAATGTCAAAAACATGCCAAATTACATCATGCACCTATCCATTATCTCCAAGTATCCAAGGATTTATGGACCTTCTTACAATGGGGACTAGATATTATTGGTGAAATTAACCCCCATTCTTCATAGTGACATGATTCTATCATCATCATGATAGAATATTTTACCAAATGGGTGGAGGCTATTCCTCTCATTTAAACAAAATCCAACAAGATTATTTATTTCATTAACCATCATATTATCTATCATTTTGGTGTTCCTCATAAGATAATCATAGATAATGGTAAGTCTTTTAAGAATCAAAAAGTCCAAGGTCTTTGTGATGTATTTGGCATTATGTTAAGTTTCTCCTTTCATTCACAAGCTAATGGACAAGCATAAGCTTCTAACAAAACCCTTAACAAAATGCTAACTAAAATGGCTAATGTATTTGGTTAGGATTAACACTTACACATCCATTTTACCTTATGGGCATATCGTACTAGCATTAAAAACCCATACAAGTGCTACCCCTTTCTATCTTATTTTTGGAGTAGAGGTCATCTTACCTCTTGAAGTCCAAATTATCTCTCTTCATATATCGCTATAGTATATCATTTCCAAATGTGATTATCATCAATAACGTTTATCCTAACTACTTGATGAGCATCATTTGGAAATGCTTAACCATATTCATGTCTATAAATAATGAATCAAGCATGCTTATTAAAAAAACTTAAGATAATGAGAATTCAATATCAAAGACCTCATCTTAAAGAAAAATCCACATGTAACCAATATGGAAAGAAGGAATCAGGGAAAGTTTGCTTTCAATTAGCTTGGACCTTATAAAATTATGCATAAGTATGGATCAAGAGATTATCAATAATCCTCTCTTGAAGGGAAACTAGAACATGAGCCTCTTATTGATTCACATCTATGTCCTTTCTTTTTTTAAATAAGAGAAAACTCACCTTATATATAACTTAAGCTCATTGCTTATTGTACAATATTTTCACCTTTATCACCCTAATTTGAGGACTACCGATTAAAGCACATGATCATGTGATTTTCCATCATAGTTTCAACCTTAATCCTAAAAATGGGCACCAAGGCTCTACCCATGGCATGATTCTCATGGATAATTTTTATCCTTAATAGGATGGAATCCCATGGTCATTATCTCTCAAAGAATCCTCTCATCCATTATATTGACCTTCCTATAATTTAGTTTTGCCTACATAAAAGCAAGCCTTTTATCCTATATAAGCATGTCTATGTCATCAAAAGTAAAACATTAATAACCATGTATCTTATGGGTCATTTTTTGCACTAATAGACTATTCCCTTGAAGGACAATTGCCAAAATCAATCAAAGTTGTTCAATAAAAGGTAGATTGCTCCCTTGAAGGACAACTATCACAAAGCCTAAAATAAGTCTCAAAAGGCTTAGACCACTCCTTTAAAGGAGGAATATGTAATAAAATTTCTCAAAAGAAATAAATTTCATGGAAGATTCTCACATCAATCAATTTTCTCAAAAGTAATAATAAAAATATCAAAATACCCATTATTTGGAAGCCACAATTGTCTTTCATAAGTGTACTTCTTGCATTGATCAGTATACACCATCTATGATATAAAATTATTTATAATAGCTCTTTGGAAACCTAAAACAAAATAAATATAACCTCACAACAAGGTTCCTTTATCATCCACCTCCCCTTTATACCCTCCATAAAACAAGTGATTTTGAGCTTACTTGACACTATGTGATCACAAGACTTTTTAACCAATTGACAACTATTGGTACAAAGCATGTGAAGGGATTATGTTCACAAGTTGATCTTAGATTCCTTTTTTTTTGTCCTTGCAAATTAAAGATCATTATGTCTCCTTGTTTTCTCATACCTACTTATTTCTACATTCACTATACATTTGTATTTTCATTATTGTATCTTTATTTTCTTTTCTTACATCTAGTTTTGTTATCCAAACTTACTCTATGTGTTTTAAGATTAATTCACCTTCATCTAATCAAATATAATTCATTAAAAAAATCTAAATAAAAAATAAGTGTTTTATTTCGTTATTGCCTTCTTACCTTATTTGTTTAATTGTTTTTAATCATTAAACCATTTTAATAAATTAACATCTCATACATCATACATCACTTCACCCTTGCAACCAATCACATAAACTAATCACAACCATTTTTCACATCTATAACCCTTTCATCATTTATTTTTAAATGAGACATCCACATATGTTATCCATCACATGTCTATCTAGATATAGAATCATAGATTCATTAGTTTAAAACATGTACATTCCTAACAAAACATAGATCTACTCATGAGAGAAGTGCTAATCATAAAAATCATCATCATGACCAATAACATCATAAGCAACATAATGAACAAAAATAAAGCATCCATAACCATAAGCAACACCCATAAAACCATAATCACATAACAACATCATCACAACATAAATTAAGTCATCAATAACCAATAATCATAAACCATAAATGACATCCCTAACCATGATCACATCATAGAGCTCATAATAGTAATAATCATATATGTAAACATAAATATTTGTGTCTCTCAAAATAATGTATGTATCTCACTACATTAGCTCTAGGCTAGTATCAAAATCATATAATACATCAAAATAGGCATCTCATAGGAGTCTAAGGTGGAGGAATACTACTGATCCTTAGAGCCTATTTATCTCTTAGCCCTATTTATACACCCACAGGTGCTACCCACTAACCTGATGTCATATTGATAACTCCCCCAATAACCAATGATCTATACTCACCATATTAGGGCTCATATAGAAGCTATCTAAAGACCAATGCCTCATAATATCTGAGCTCCTTGACTATGGCCACATACCTATCCATAATAATGGTCCTCTATGGTCTTATAGGTGCCAATGCCTACCCTCATACCTATCTTAGAGAATCTCTCTCATATCTTACCAAAGATAGCTGCACTCTATCCTGGTATCTCTCATACATAAGAGTGCCCACCTAGCCCTATGTTGTATCTTTCTCTAGGGTCACTAATGCTAAAGCTACCTATGATATAGCTAGAGTTACCCTCACTTGATCTCTTTATATAATAAATTCTTGCATATCAAGGGTATCCACATTTATTTGATCCCCACCACCCTCCACAATGTCTACATCAAGAGCCTATTATGCACCACCTCTCCCAAACACTACTGCTACATAATATGCTTGAAACCATATAAGGTAATTTAGCATAACCTTTATAACATAAATATCCATGACCATTAGTATCTCCTCATGATCAATTTTATATCTCCTTAGGCTCTAGTAGAGGAAGTGGTACCTTAACGTCCTCTCTCATGTATCTCATAAAATCACCTAGGACACCCTTAACAAGCCTAAATTACCTCTTATCCTTGTCAAATGGGATGAGCTCCACCTCATGGTCTCGCCTCTCATAAATCCAACTCTAACTCTATAGTGACAAGTTCAACCTAAGATAGCTCACCCATGTTATGAATATGATATATGGCCTCTAGATAATCTCTCCATCCACTAGTAACTCTAACCTATCCCTATACCACTCCAAGTCATGTGCTACTCCCCTTGCTGTTATAAGTGCATAATCAGCTATCCACCTCATGGAACTAACTCTGATGTCCATTTGGGTCGATGTGTGCCATGGTAATCTACCTAGTTAAATCATCATAGTGTGCTCATATGCCCAATAATTTAGGATAGCTAACACTAATACCATAATGCCTATATACTATGTATCCCTAGAACTCCTAGTAGATCTAGACTAGTAAAACTAAGGCCTAAGAAAACACGATCTGATCAATTATCATGTCAACAAAAATACCCAACAATATAAAGGACATCTACCACTACTAAAATTTAGGAGTGCATAACAGACAATGGCTATCATCATCATTATGACAAGCCATCTCCCTCCCCTATCCATTTGATACATAGGTGCATAATGGAAACCTCTCATATGCCACCTAACATGAATAAAATCTATACCAAATAATTGGTCCATATGCATGTCTTATTCCTCACTATCAATGTGTTCTATCAACACACCCTATATCAATAGCCAAAAAATATGATGAATATCCTCTAGTATGATGGTAATCTTTCTAGTAGGAAGCAAAGAAGTGTTGATAACTAGATTCCATATCTCGATGAGGGCCACCAATAGAGCCACATCTCTAGGCACATGTTGATAATACCTCATGCCTCTTAGGCCCACCATAGTCATATGCTCCCACTCCTAGTCTGTCATATCCCTACGTACCTCATCTAGGAAATGAGGTACTTGGTCTTGCATTTATAGCTACTCTCTTAGCTACAAAGTTAGATGTATACCTTAGTTTAACTTACCCATCAAACATTGACTATATATTTTGCCTATTTACCCTCACCCCTACCTTAACCTATTTACCTAACATCAATCAATTACTACCTAAATCACATCTTATCTTAATAACTATCCTACCTTACCTCACTTACATAACCCTAACCCTTATCCATCTAACATCCTATCCAAACACAATTCCTCACCTAACCCTTCAAATTTTTAAACCACACCTTATAATGATCATTAATGGTTGAGTGTCGACCAATTATGGTTCCTTGTATAACTATAACTGATCAACCATCAACCAATGATGGTCCACACATCAACCACTTTATAGTTACCTATTGACTAGTGATGGTTGATAATGGCCACTGATGGTCATTATGTGGTGACCATCAATGACCTAACCCTAGGTTTCTCCCACCTAACCTTCAAACCACTTAACAAAACACCTAAATTATACCTAAACCTCTATAACCCTACCCTACCTTAACTACCTCAACCCATTTCAACCCCACTCTATAAATTTCATACCAAAATTAAAATCCCCTAATTTTCAACCCTAAACCCACCCACATAACAAAATAATTAAAAAGCACAACACAATAACTACAAATTCAAGACAACCCCTACCTCGTTGCACATCTTTCGTTATGGTGGAGTCCTCAAAACCACCACTGCCACTCAGCCCTACACTCTGCCCCTACCTTGATGAATCATAGCTAACTCTCAAATCTAGTTTGGACTACCTTAATCAACTTCCACCTCCTCAATCAACTCTTGATCAGTCCTTAGCTAGCACAAGACAAATCATCATCAATTTCATATAGGATAAGTGTAGAGAGTGTCATGGGTCAATTTACTAATGAGAAAATAAAAACCTCATTTAACCTTTTATAATCACTTTTTAAGGGTTTCCTTTTGACCATCGATGGTTGACCCTGATTGTCAATGGTCGACCCTCTAAGGTTTTTCCATCCCAACCAATACTTTCCCAAAAAACCACCTTATCACTAACATACACCCATTGGAGAGAAATTATTTCTCCACCAAACAACCAAGGCTAAATACTATCACCTTGGTCATTTTGGCCCATCATTCACATTTTTTAATGAAACTTTACCTTGGTCACTGTGACTACATCAATTACCTTGCCATATTTGATAAACTTATGTTACTTTTGCATATTAACCATTTATGTGCCTTAGAACACAACCCTCTATGGTCTTAACACCTACAACTGCTTTATCTTCTCAAGATCACATCCTACCTTAGATACCTACAAATACATAGACCTTTTCTATGAGACTTGAGTTTATAGAGTAACCCATATTAGCTATGCCTAACATTATGGCTTGATTACCGTGTTACCTATCCTTCTAGTTTGACCTTATCTTAAAACCTACCTCAACTATGGTAGCCTAGTCTATATGTGATCTATGATATTGCACTTAGTCACATTTTTGTGCTTGTTTACATTTAAATTCCCAACTAACTAACCTTGTCATCCAACTTGTGACCCACATATCCACTTGTTAAACCCAAACCTAACTCTGTTGCACCTCATCGATTCCAAATTTGAAGGGGAATACCTCCTCCCATATTCAGGCATCTAACCTTCTACCAACCTATTCATTTTTTATTTTTTAGCTTGTTGATAAAAACTACATAATAAAAAGGGGGAAAATATAGACACTCAAAAATCATGTAATGTATTTCTAGTCATCAAAGCACCCCATGACCCCATTTTATTACCTTGGATGATTTCTTAACTTCTCAACTACCAAACATAATTTTAAATGACTAACCTTAGCCATTTTAACTGTCTCCCTAACCATCAATGGTCAACCCTTGACCATAGATGGTTAAGCTAGACCACCGATGGTTAATTGAATTCTTGCATGATCAAAATAATCAAATATAGTTTGACTACAACTCACTTATTAATTACCAGCTATCTAAATTTAATCTATTATTTATATGATCAATACGTGATTAGACTATTTGATAAACCATTTTTTAAACTTTTTGATTTGAACCTCCCTTTCTTTTATATTAAGAGATGAAGATAAGGTTGAGATCATCATCATGAGGATAAATTAGGTAGTTGTAAGAGGTTTTGACTCCAAAGTAAATCCAAAATCTAAGTATCTATGTTTTTTATTAAGATTTAATAATTATCTCTATTTGTTTCATTGTTTGTGTCTTTCCCCTTTATTTTTCTTTTACCTCACTTTCCTATGTTGGAATTCTATAACTCTAGACACCTCATGTCTTACCCACAACCACCCACAACTTATTTAACTAACCTGAACACCCAATCCCTAAATCAGATACCTCTAAGTATTAATTTCCTATCTCATGACCAAAATTCAACCCAAACATCGCACCCATAACCTCTCTATAACTCTCCTCAACAGATCTATTTTCCCAAACCATATCCCATAGTAACCATCAATGATATCACCTAACCATCGATGGACTTCCTTAACCACCAATGGTTAACAACCATTAATGATCACCTAACCATCTATGGTCATACCCAGACCATTGATGATCATTGTGTGTCCATTTTTATAATATCAAGCTGATTTAACCCATTTGTCCATACCCAAATCTCAGTTTGTGAGATTCCATTTTATCAAAGAACTTCAAATTATTTTTTGAATCAAGTTTGAGTAATTTATCATTAGTATTCAATCATTTATTTCATATCACTTATTTCTTGTTTAACATTTCTTGTATTTAATTTTAGTACCTTCTATTATTTCATGCAAGCACCTATTTTTAACATATCAGAACTTAAGTGTTTTAAAAGTGTGGATTGACAACCTCCGAGAAACCTTGTGATTATTGGATCTAGATTACACTAAGAAATCCACCCACCTACCTCAATAATCAACCATTCTCTTCTAGTGTTTTCTTATCTATAGGTCATCCTCCCTAGACAAAGAGGAGTATCCACAATCATCTGGATTCACATGTATAACACATCTAGGTTATACTAACCTCACCCTTATTTTAAGTTTTACCTTTTCTTAAACAAGAAAATAATTTAAAATTTTAGTGAAACAAGGAGGGCAAACTCCATCTTGCATTTACCTCAGTACAATGAACAATAGTTAGACCGTACAATGAAATAATCATAATAAATTACTACAATAGAATAAATTGCATAATCATGATTGAAATCTATCATAATAGAATCTAAAATACCAACATCAAGTTAGCTATCATGATCACAAGTAATAAAATAATTGTCTGTAATTAACATATTACTAATCCAGTCACTTAAAACATTCAGTTAACCAATCACTAGCCATAGAATCTAGTAATAAATTGATCAATAAGTCTAGAGGAAAATCAAGATGTAACATCTTTCCCATAAATATGGTCATTGTCTTGATGACACATTTCAACAAAAGTTCATAAATAAAATAGTGTTTAGCAAAAAATAACATAATTCCAACAAAATACTAAGCAAACAAATGAGGAAACAACTTATGAAACTCTTCATAATCTTCCCAAGTATCACTATCCTTAAAATATTGGTCCCAATAGACCTTGCATTATAACACTTATCTATTAAACAAATTAAGTTTATGAGTGCCAATTATTTTGACTAGTTCTACTGTGACCACCCCTGGATCCAAAACCTATAAATCATTCCAATCTAATACATGAAAAAGATTAGAAACATAATTTTTAAAATATGACACATGAAAAATATTATGCATTAGTGTTAAAGATAAAGGAAAAGCAAGCATGTAAACTATAATATTGACAAATTCTAAGCATTAGAAGGGTACCACATATCTAAGAGATAATTTGGTTGATTTTCCAAATTTGATTGAGATTTTCTTTGGTTTAACTCATAGAAATAATTTGTCTCCAACTAAAAATTGCCTTGCTATTATTTTTAGATCAACATAGCTATTATATCTATTATTGAATTTAGTTAACCATTACCTTATTAAATTAACCTACTCTTCCATTTTAAGAAGCATTTTTGGACCAAAGACTACTTTGTCTTCTAACCCACCTTAGTTGATTGGTGTTCTACACCTTATTCCATAAAATACCTCAAATGGAGCCATTTTTATAGCTAATTGGTATGAGTTATTGTAGAAAAACTCAACTAATGGAAGATATTCTTCCCACCTATACTATTGGTCCATGTAGTATGAATATATTCTCAAACCATTTTCACCTTCCCTATTTGTCAATATATTTTTGAATGGTATGTTGTACTAAATTTTAACTGAGTACCCAAAGCTAAATTAAGAGTTAATCAAAATCTAAAATTCATTTTTGGGTCTCTATTTAATTTTTTTTTTTTAAAAACCCATGCAATCTATACACTTATTTCATAAATCTCTTCTCAAGCATAGGTGCATCATCTAAAATATTACCAAGAATGAAGTGAGTTACCTTTGTGAGTTTATAAACAACCACCAAAATCATGTCATGTTAGTTTTGATACATCAAAAAATCTTGGAAAAAGTCCATGCTATTGAACTACCACTTTCATTTTGGTACAATATGCTATCTCAGTAGGATGCATATGTTCAACATTAACTTATTGACATTCAACATTTCATGAAACAAAATCTACTACATATTTCTTAATTCTTTTCTAGAAATATAATGGCCTCAGCTCTACCAAGATATTAGTCACACCTAGATGGATTGAATAAGGAGCATTATGTAGTTTTTTGAGTGCTAAAATTCTTAAATTCTCCTTATCTAATACATAAATCCTTCCTTTATACCTAAAAAAATAATCATATTCAATATTTAAAACCTTTACACTTAGGATTCTAGCATTTTAAGCCAATTTTAACTTTATCTAATAGTAAAATTCATCTCCTATAAATAATTTCACCACCTAATCATGAAAGGTACTCCTAATAGTATCCAAAACTACTATATACCTCTGATGACTAATGACATCCACAACCCTATTTTCCTTACCTTTAATGTAGTTGATGTCAAAATCATAATTTGACAAGAACTCTAACCATCATCTCTGACATGCATTCAAGTTGTGTTGGGTGAAGATATAATTGAGCCCTAATTTATTAGTCTTGAGCTCAAATGATTTAACCAATAGATAATGCCTCCAAACTTACAAGGTATGAACTATTGTAGTTAATTCCAGATCATGCGGGGCATAATTTGCCTCATACAACTTCAACTTTTGGGACTCATAAGCTACAAAAAAACATTCTTGCATGATAAATCCTCTAATACCATCTCCTAAAGCATCAATTATTACCAATAATTAGCTATTTGGATTATTAATTCTTAACAATGGTGCCAACGTAAGTCTTCTTTTTAGTTCCTTGAAAAGCTTCTTTGTACTTCACTGACCACATGAATTTTTAAATTTTCCATTGAAGAGAGGTAATATGATTTTCTATCCTATAAAATTTTGGGATAAACTTCCTATAATATCCATCAAAACCCATAAAAATCCTAACTTCATGGAAATTTTAAGGTGTTGGCCACTCTATAATGGCTTTATTCTACAAAGGATCCATGAATATTCCTTCTACAAAAATAATTTACCCAAGGTACTATACCTTATAAAAAAAAAGGCACACTTTGATATCTTCCTAAATGGTTTATGTTTCCACAAATATTGTAGAACCAACTTCAAATGCTCTATATGTTCCTCCTCAAATTATTAATAGATGAGGATATTGTCTGAAAATTCCAACACAAAGTGATCTAGATAATCCCTGAACACACTATTCATGAGATTTATAAATGTTGTTGGTACATTTGTTATCCAAAAAGGAATAATTGTGACTCATAGTGCCTATAATGAGTCCTAAAAGTATTTTCAAAATGTCTTCCTCATGAATCCTTAAGTGACAATATCTTGCTCGAAGATCAATTTTTTTAAAAATTAATGCTCTACGCATTTGATTAAAGAGATCATCAATGTGAGGTAAAGGATACCTATTTTTCATAATTTTTTTATTAAACATCCTATAATAAATACATGGGAAAAGGGTTCTATCTTTCTTCTAAATAAACACAACTGGTGTACCCCAAAGTGACACACTTGGTCAAATGAACCCTTCGGATAACAAATCTTAAAGTTGGGCCTTCAAATCTACCAATTCGATTGTCATAATTCTATAGAAGGTTTTAGACTATGTTTAAAATCTTGGAATGATGTCAAATGAGAAATCAAATTCTCTCTTAGGGGGTAAACCTAGAAACTCTTTAGTAAAAACATCTCAAAAATCCTAGACAAAAGGTTAATCTTTGATTGGAAGGTTCCTTCGATTCTTTAATCTCTTTTACCTTCACAATAAATGTTTGACACCTTTTTATCTATGATTTATTCAGCTAAATTTATAAAATATGTCTAAGCTTAAGATCCCTCTTTGTTCCCTAAATTCGGTTTTGATTACATAAATCATCTAGACATTCAACCTTTTTAAGTAGACAATCTACCTTAGCTTTATGATGAGGTAACTAGTTTAATCATAGGATCACATCATATGACCCTAATGGAGATGAAAATAGATCCACTACCATAGTTAATTAAGGTAATTTTATCTTAGCTTTGACCAAACATTTATCAACTTTGATCTTAGATTCATTCCTATATTTAATCTACCATGCATTTTCCATAACTCCATATTTTTAGATAACTTTCTAAACATATTAGTATCATTAAAATATTTAGTAAATCCTATGTAGATCAAAATTAAAATTGAATGAACAAATAAAGTACCTAATTACTCAATAGGATAAGCATGAAAACTTAGCTTACTAGTTGTCAATAGCTACATGAATTGTTTGATAAAAGTATCCTTGTGATGGAGCGTAACCCTTATTCTTACCATCTAATTCTTCTTGAGTGCATTCCATAATGTAATGATCATCTCCATAAATGAAGCATCCACTAGGTGGTCCTTTCCTATCAGATTGTTGATTTTCTTTGAAACCTCCCTTAAAACCATTTCATAATTTCATATTCATTAAATCACTACTAAAATTTGTATTCTAACTCTTGAACTAATTTTTAGAGTTTTTAGTCCTTTTTCAATTCTTATTTTTGAAAGTCATTTTAGGACCTCCAAAATTCTTCTTGAATTTCTCTTTGTTTCTAGTTTTTGGTCCTATTTTATTATCTTTTCAAAGACTTGATCCATAGTAAATGGACCATGCACATTCACCTCACATCCAATTTGGGTTTTTAATCTCATGATGAATTTCTTGATGCAAAACCTCTCATCTGCCTAATACTAAGGAATGTAATTTAGGATCTTGGTGAATTGTTCCTAGTATTCATTCACTGAAAGGTGTCTCTTAGCTATGTATTCTCAAAATCTATCATCTTATGATCAAAATAGAGTTGGGGAAACCATCATGATCTAAACAAGGTAATGAATTGTTCCCACATGGTGGTAGTAAACTTAAGATTCATCTCTAATTTCTTATTTTACCACCATGTAGCTGCTTCACTAGCCAACTAGTAAGCTCCCCATATTGATTTTGTAACTTTAAAGTACTTTCAAGTCTTGAAATACTTTTCCATATTATTTATCCATGCTTTAGTTCTATCTCCCAAAATGGTTCCATTAAACTTGGGTGGATTAACTTTTTTCATGTCTTGTACAAGCTCAATAGGGACACATGTTCTCACATCTTGAGGGACCTTCTCTTGTCTAGGTTCTTGAAGAACTTCTTGCTTAGTAGGATGCTCTTCATGTTTATTCTAATTAATTTTCTCAACATAGCCATGAAATTCCTATTCAAGGGTAGTTATTTGGTCCCTAGTCTCCTTCATGGATGCAAAATCTGATTAAGATTTAGAACCTTTTTAGTGGCAAACTAATTTGGGTCAACTAGAGGGATAACATTATTTGGATTGGACGTACCCTCACTAGTTGGATTTTGATGTGACATTCTTATTTATAAATATATAAGAATAAGAATATGTTATTAGACTCATTAAGTCCAAGATTTTGAGCCTTAACTTTGATACCATAATGTTATAACCCTTAGGGTTAACTACAATTAGGTTTTTTTTAAACTCAATAACAAAATTAACTTAGCATTAATTATTCTTAAATAAATGTATCATTTAAAGTAAATTATGTTATTAACCAAAAAGTACTTAATTCATTTAGATAATGATGATTTATAATAAATGCTAATTTACTTACATAATTTCAACATAGTAAAGTACAAAATTATCCAAGTTAATAATTCAACCACTACTGATTAAATAGTACAAAAAGTGAAGATATATATATCCAACTATTTCTATTATAAAATTAACATAAAATAGTACAAGTATATAATATTACATATCTGAATATTAGATTACAAATATAAAATGTTCCATAGAACATATGAGTCTCAATAACTTATTAATATCCAAAAATAATCTTGATTAAAACCTCTATTGATTGACTACTAGAAGGGAAGGTATAGTATCATTTGAGTTTTTTTCCACACCAACCATGGATCATTGATCCTCTCCCAACTAGGGAATGACCCTCCCTTCATAGATGGGCAGATAGTGATAATGCAAAAATTGATAAAATCAACTAGAAATCCATGTGCTATAAGATAAGTATCACACGAAACATATCACAAAGAAATATGTTATAACTTGATATCATTCAATACATGTAAACTAAATAAAATATGTGAAATGACAATGTTTGGCCAAATTTTTAACATAGTTTTTTTCTAGATCTCAAGATTAGTCAAATTCACACACAAAACTCATTTGAATAACCCCATTTTACCTATTAGTGGCACTAAGTAAGTATGTGAATTTTGTTACACCTAATTATTTAATGTCAATAATACTATATAAACATAATAATTTTAAAATACATAGATTTCAAACATATAAATATTTACATAATGAATAACTTAACATGTATGAATATAAAGACATCATATTCTCTTCTATATTTCATTATGAGCATCTAAATAATATAAATCAACTAATAGATATTTAAATAACCCTTTTATATTAAATATCTAATTTAATTTATCATATAAACAATAATTTTAATCATTTAATTCTATATCAGAAACTAATGATCATCTACTTACCAAACTAACTTTCATTTAGGTTCAGATTTTCATAAAATACAAACCTTGTTTAGATAGAATTCTTTGTTCCCATAATGGTAATTTAAACCATCAAAATTAATTTATGAGATAAAAACAATAACCACTATTAATTAATCATAAAATAATTACCAACACATAAAACATAGATTTAATTTCAAGTAAGTCTCATGTATAATTCAAGAGAAATAAAACCCATGTTTTTAATTCAAGATAAGATCAATATGTAACATGGTAATATTTAACATACTAGAAAAAGAATCAGATAATGATCAACCACACCTATTACATATATGACTCAACTACATGTGTGCACATACACACATATTACATAATTATGGAATTTAAATTATACCATCTGTAAATATATAGGTATATGTAAAATACCTATATATATAATTTGCTTTAGCTTGAATTTAACAACCCCTTTAATATCTTATTCAAACCACTATCTTAAAATAACCATTTTAACTTAAAGCTCTCTGTCATAAATAAATGGCTCATTATAACTTCCCAAACATAAATACATATCCTAAATGCCCATTAACCATATAAAAGTTACAAGCTTGACTATTATATACTAATCAATCCTATAACTATATAAGACACTCATCAATTATTTATACAAAATCAAATTATTTCAATCAAACACAGTTAGTGAAACATTTTAAAATATATTCAAACCATTAAACCATATGCATAATTCAAATTTACATTATCAAAATTTAAATCATCGACCAAATATTGATTGAGTATAGTAGACCAACATAGTCATGTATAACATCCAAAACCCTAAATTTTATTTAAATCAACTTTAAACATAACCCTAGCTCATTATATATTTTACCGATCAAGTAAATAAAAAATATACGCATCCATATTAGCATAAAACTAATTATTCCCACACTCAACCTACTAAACCATTGCCATAGCTAAGATTTGGGTTCATTGATATTCAGCCCTATGGATGGGTCAAATCCACCCCAAGATCATATATGAATGACCCATATACATATACATATACATATACATATACATATACATATACATATACATATACATATACATATACATATACATATACATATACATATGCATGCATGCATACATACATACATACATACATACATACATACATACATACATACATACTTGCCCAAAATCCTCAACAATCAAGTTAACCATGAGAAAAACTATAATAATCAAGACATAAAACAAAAATAAAAATAAAAAACTCAACATTATAACTTAAAGAGTTTATAACTAAATAACTCATGAACCCTAGATTACCTAAATATACACAAGTTAATAATCATATTATAATTATAATTTGCATGATGGTATTTGACCAAAATAAACATGCCAAACAAATTAACCATGAAAATTAATATAGCTTAAAAGGGATTTTGAGAAACCATAATAATCATACCTTTAATAAAAGTTTCAAACTATGCCTTCGACCATTCAACATTGAATATGCCTTTGGCCAAAATAAGTATACCTAGATTTAAATCTCAAAACCTTCACTAGCTCAAATATGGCCTAAGGTAAGTGATTATTCAATAACACAATCAAACCCTTTTTTTTTATAAACTATGATTTCCATTCAACCAAACATGAACTAAGGTTAGTCCAAAAACCTCATACATGTGCTATTTGATTTATAAAACAAACACATTAATTACTTTATATATCATGCAAAATCATACAAGGACATTGAAGCACAAGTGAAAAACCATAATGACCAAGATATGAAATAGAAAGAGTCTACAAATCTCAATATTTTAAATCAAAGAGTCTATAACTAAACAACTCATGAACCCTAGATTAGCTAAATATACACAAGTTAATAATCATTTTAAAATTATAATATGCATGATGGTCTTTGACCAAAATAAACATGCCAAATAAATTAACCATGAAAATTAATATATCTTGAAAGGGATTTTGAGAAACCATAATAACCATGCCTTTTACAAAAGATTAAAACTATGCCTTCAACCATTAAATATACAATATACATTTGGTTAAAAAAAGTATACCTGAATTAAAATTTCAAAACCTTCACTAGCTCGAATATGGTGTAAGGTAAGCAATTATTCAATAACACAATCAACCCATTTTTTATTATAAAATATGATTTCTATTTAACCAAAAATGAACTAAGGTTAGTCCAAAAACTTCATACATATGTTATTTTATCTATAAAATAAACATATTAATTTCTTTATATATCATGCAAAATCATACAAGGACATTGAAGCACAAGTTAATATGATTATAAGTATGAATTGCAAATAAGCAAAAATATTAATTTATGCAAACACATCCTAGATACTTCAACATGAGTGTAAGTAATATGAAATATCAAAAATAACATTCCCAATCAAAGAAACATGTCATTACTATGATGCATACTGCAAATAAATAATTAATAACTAGACTTATACTCTAAGTGGTGTGTGCAAGGCTCTCATCTCATTCTCTCATCCCCGACTTGTATCCATCTGCTCCATCCTTTCTCTTTATTCCCTCCTTTGATCATAGTTAGGAGGGTGGACTCCATCCTACATCCACCTCAGTACAATGAATATTAGTTAGATTATCATGAAATAATCATAGTAAACTTATGTAATAGAATAAAATACATAATCATGATCAAAATATATCATAATAGAATATGAATATCTAACATTTAGTTAACTATTATGAAGTAATAAATAACTATTTACAGTCAACATATTACTAATCCAATCACTTAACACATTAAGTTAACCAATCACTAAACACATAATCTAGTAATAAATAAACTAATAAGTCTAGAGGAAAATCAAAATGTAACATTTAGTGAGGGATTATATTTTAAACATACCCTTAACTTGCTCAGACTCTTCCCACTATATGTTCTTAGAGGTATAGCTTTAGTGAAATTTAGTCTATAGTGGTACCACTGTGGCAAGGTCACTTGGTTTTATGATCAATGCATTGAAGTCATTATAGACCTGGAGGCTCTCTTCTCTGCCTTACCCTTCACTCTCTTTTGTGTTTGTTTTTTGAGATTGAACTAATTCTTCCCATTATGTTTATAAAAATAAATTATAATTCTCAAAATCTCATAATAATATTTGACAATTATACCTATGTGTGTAAATTTTAGGTAATAGTGTATCTCTTGGAGACTACTCACATAAACTCCATCTGTGAAGTAAAATACTTGTATTTGTGCCTTGGGATGATCCCAAATCAGTCTTAAAATGGAGGATAAAAGTCCATATTTGTCCCCATATTCCCTTTTAGGGAATGCTTAATCTCATGGGCTTTTCATTAATAGAGGAGTTTGGATCAAACAATAAAGTGGTTTTAGGACTTATCCCTTTAGTTGATATAATGGAAAGACTCCTCAGGCTGTTGGTGACCTTATATGAGGGTAAATATATAGAGGGGGATAACTCCCTCTAATGAATCACCTAACTATAACTCTCTTGATATTAAAATAAGGAAAATAGAGAGAGAACAAATCTTAAATTGAACTTAATGCCTAAAAGGAGGTGATGCACTAGGATATTGGTCTCCTTCACTTGCTTAGACTTGCATAATGAAACATTAAATAGACTAATATGCTTAAAAAACTCTTAAATTTACACTCTTGCATAAGTATTTCATAGGAAGGTTAAGGATAAAGGATAAAATAGGAGGAATAACACCTATTCACAGTTGGTTGCTTACCAAGAGCTAATTGCACATAACCTATGAAATGCAAAATGAAGCCTACCTTGATTGAGGTGATAAATTTGGAAAAAAACCAAGGAAGAACAACTTTCAATCATAAAATTATATCAACTCCATGATTTCACATTGAATAAAAACATAGAAAAAGGTAAAAATAATATCTTTTTATTGATTTAAAGGCAAATTACAAGTGTTATTTAGGTAGAGTCATGTCATACCTAGTGGAGGTATACCAAGAAGGGCATTTTTAGCCCAATTTATAAGAAAATGATGCAAGAGTGCATTACTAAACTACATCATTGAAAATATTACAACATGTTATACCTATTCATGAGAGAAAGATAACTGAAAATTAAGCCATAATGCCTTTTCAAATGCCCTCATACCTACCATGATGAAGATCTCCTCAAGAAAGTGGTGTAGGAGTGCAGTAAAGGACCTTGTATTTGCCCAAATTATCCTTTCTTGGTGGCCTAATGGAGAATAAGTGTGTGTTAACTCTTGAAACTCTTTTCTCTAGCTCTAAATCACCCCATTTATACCTCCTTGTGCATGAAAAATTTAGTTTCATGGTTGACTTGGGATGACCACTACTTGATCTCATGGTAGTTACCTCTTTCAAAGAAGTTTTTATTGCCATTTTTAAGCCTAAATCATTATTGAAAAACATGAAGGAACATTTATTGATAAACCACATGTTGATGGATCACCTTCTTAGTGCATTGACTCTCTATTATAGCCTTGAATGACCTTAAATCTACACTATGATCATGCTTGACCAATTGACTTAGCAAATATCAAACTAAAAATCACTTTATAGTCCTGCCTAATGACCTCAAAGAAGGATATAAGCCTGGTGCTACTCCTTTAGGTCTTGATGTTGCATTTCCAAGTTTAAAAAATATGTAACAACTCATTAGATTCTTGACTCTTCATGATTTCTAATGCCTAGTGTCTCTTTAAATATAACTTAATGTCTTGTTCAAGATTTTAGAACCCTTTACTACTGCTTTGGTCATAATCATGGTTTTTATAGGTTTCTTGAGTCATCATTAACATAAGAGCTACCTATAACTTACTTATAACCTAAAATAGTAATTTGGAGGCCCTTAAACCTTCCATCCACCCCATGCCAAGCCCATTTGATTACTTACTCAGGTATAAATAACTCTTGAACAATATTTCCCCTTAATAAGGTTATGTTTGAGCTTTGAAGTGGTTACAGGTTTGCTAGCTCTTTTAAAGAGTTAAAATAAATTTCCCTTCTCTATCTTGACTTGAAACTTGATTTTATAGACCCACACCATACTTGAAACTTGAATTTGTTGGAATTTACTAGTTGCATGCTTGAAACATTAACTTGGAGTCCCCTGAGGTCTATTTTATAGCTTATGAGAGTTAGGGTATCATACAAGGTTGTTAATTGGGTTTTGAAGGCTTGAACCCTCTCTTTTCCTTGACATGAATCTCCTTACGTATATCCTTAAGGTCAAGGCCTCATACAAATATATGAGTTAGGTTTTGAGGATCCACAACTCTATCTATTAACCTTGAAATCTTGAATGGAACCATATTTCACATCCCTCCAACCTATGATAATATTAAACTTGCATTTTATACTCTAACTCAAAAAATTAAGAAAATGCTTGAACCTTCTAATCCCTTTATTATATCATGGAGTAGACTTGACTCCTATTATAGACCTTGATTAAGGCATACAATATCATCTAGGAGGCTTGCCTTTTATCTTGAAATTTTCACAAAATCTCTTAACAACCTCAATCCAACATGATACTAACTTGTATGTTCTATTGTAGACCATCTAGGATGACCTAGACAAGCTTGTCATCCTTAATGGACTTTCATACCTGGGTGAAATATCACATTAGAAGCCAATCTCATGATCTAATCAATTTGTGGCTTTCTCTCAATCTTGATTCTATTGTTTTCTATGGAAACCTCATAGGTTTGAGGAATGTCTTAGAAGAGCTTGAGATCTCATATGAAACCATGGAGCTTTTAAAATATTTTCACAATGTTCAAATGTTGCCCTACTTAGAAAAAGACCTTAGAGGTCTTTAAGGAAATCACATGTCTCTCTGAGTCTAGATTGTATTCTTCATTCCTTGGCATAAGTTTGCACATAATTACACAGTCCTAACCTGGCTAATGTTTTTCTTGGATAGACCCAAAATTAACTTTATCAAGGTTAGGATTATGTGTCTCTTGCATATAGGCTTGTAACTTAATTAGTTCCTTTATAAGGCATCCTAACACTTTGAAAATTCTTCACTCACTTTAAAAATAGCTCCCCTTAGCTCCCTCAATAATTTTATCAATTTTTATTGGATAAAACACAAGATATAAGTTTTTCTTGCATTTTGGATACCTTAGATAGGGTATATAGTCCAACTTAGGTCAAGAGGAATACTCTTTGAATGCATTACCTTTTGGGCATGTTGTGAGGTCTTGATGATGAATCCTAGCACTTATACATGTTTAGTTACCTTTTATAACTTCCCCTACCATTATAATAATTCCCAAGGATGAATCAAAGCCTCATCTTGACTGCTTAACATGCTTAAGCTTAAGACCAAACCTACAACTTAAGAAATTCTTGTCAAGTGCGTTTCTTCCTTAAAGGATATCATGTTTTGTACTATCCCTTCATCATATTTACCTTATTTCATCTTCATATAGGTTTTTAAATTCCCAAATATCAAGTTTTTGACAATTCTTCCATCACTATTCAGAATTATGCATGATTTTGAGGAGGTTAGGAACATGATTTAGTCTTGATAATCTTGTAAATTTGTAACTTTATTGAGAGGATCTTGAGATGTAGATGTAACCTCATTATGGAATACTAGAACATGAATAAAATAATTACAAACTCCTAAGGCATGCTCCAATAAATAAGATGCTTTATAGATAATAAGATGTAAGGCAACTCTTTTGGACTTTGCCCCTTCTCTATAGGCCTGTACATGACTTCATAGTTCTTATTTTGATTGGAAATTTGTCCTAGCAGATGATTAGATGTAAGGAAGATGTAATGATTTGTTCATACATTCCTTTTAGTGTAAAATACCTCTAAATGAGCCACACACCTTCTCACATGCCTATTAGGTCTCCTTAAATTCAACTCTCTAAGCTAAGTACACTATAAAATGAACTTTCATGGAATGGTAACTTGTTTCTTGAATGATTTTGTATTAAATTAAAATTCCCTTAACATTGTTTTATCTTTATGATCCTATAAAACAAGGTTTATCTAATTGATGTAACCTCTTTCATGTGTTATCAATAGGGTATTTTCATAATTTAAGGTCAGGATAAGGATGATACAATATAAGCATTGAATCCCTAATCTCACCAAGGATACCTTAAACAATGCTAAGGACCATTTTAAACATGAATAAATGATCTTGAACCTTTCACAACCTTGTGAGACACCCTTATCATCACTTATACAAGTCATCACATGACAAAACCAAGACACAACACTCTTATCGGTTCTAATGAACTTGTCAAGAATATTTTGAATTTCATAAATAACCTCAATCTCTATAAAAAAACCTTAAAATGATCTTAAAGTTGACAATGTACAATCTTTCTTAAGGTGTGAAGATTCCAAGATGTTGCAATTCTTGCTACTAAGAACCTACACCTATGTTTTGTTGATCTTGGATGTAGGGGAAATCCACTGAATTACATCAAGGTCTTCACTTTGATGTGTGAACCAACTCAAATATGTTTGAATCTCATTCCTTGAATGTTTAAACCTATAAATTTATTGGGCTTTAATTTCTCTCAATAATGATGTTCATTTGAATCTTAAGCCTAAAATACTATGTATGAATGATATTAAGATTATGTACTATTTATGATCTTACTTGGAGAGGATGACCACCTTGAGGCACTCTAGGAATTGATTCTAGTCTACATCTTAGTAACTAAAAGCTTGGAATCTCTACTATTCTACACTAAAGATGACCTTTTATGAGATAAATCCCCTACTAGATGGTATGAAAAGTAAGAAGGAAGGTGATTGGAATTGGTTTAAGACTCTGACTTTAAGGAAACACTCTTCCATCATTACAACTCTTCATCATTACTTTGCATGCCTATTTGAAGGCATTCAAGACTCAAACCTTTCTAAAACCCTTTAAAATTGATATCTTTAAAGGACATGAATATTATAATTGATATGAAGGATTTTAGAGTTAAACAGAAACATTTAGGTTTATTAAATATCCTTTCCTTGGTGAATAACACCTCAAAGTGTTTTAAAAATCCTGCTCTTAGATATGCAGGGTTGTACTCCTTTATTGAGCTTAAAAAACCAATTAAAAATATGAAATTTTAGAGATTTAAGATCATGCACCTAAAACTAGTGGTATTTAACATAATAATATAGTATATACGGATTTACAACTCTCTATTCATCTTGAGTGAGAGTCATAAAATGCATAAGGATCTTCACTTGACCTAGAAACATGTAAGTGACCTTTCAAGCTTGAATCATCTTCAAAATTCTAAGGTGGATGATAGGGATTTAAATAAAGTATAGGAATATTTAAAGAGATATGTAAATCATGTTATCCAAATTTTATCTCCATACATCCAATGAAATAGGCCTAAAAGACTCATAAAGCAATTTTCATGAGATTGTGGTTTGAGAGGGTTTTAAAGCCATTGCTAAAGTTTTGAGTGGATAGACATGTTTTGAGGTTTCTCGATTAGAATAAATGCATATAAAATATGATAAATATGCCCCATCATATATATAAAAAAAAAATAAAAATTTATAGGCAATATCATAAAGAAGATATCCACTAAAACTGTGCTCCAATCAATAACCTTTCAAGACTATTCCAAAATTTTAGTGATTATTCATAGATCTATTTCATTGTTTCTCTATCCTAACAATTGGGAAATGTTATTCAAGACCTATTTACAAATATATAATGGATTTAAACTTATATGCATATTCTCAAAAAATTTAGCACATCATAGAAAATAGCTTCTTCAGGCTTACGAAAGAGCTCATGGGTCAGTTTTGGCCTAGTTTGAGTTTTTTTAGTATTGTTATTTTATATAAGACATGTAATGGGTTGGATATGTTGTGTATGATTTACCATGTCTCTTATATGACCTATATATGTCATAAAACTTTGTATCCTTTAATAAAACCCCTAAAAGTTTGCTTTTCTCATGTCAAATCTCCATTTTCGAAGATCTTTCTTGCTTTGAAGCTATTCTTTATTATTTTTGTCCATGAATGGATCTCTTTGGCAATGAAAAACCCTATAAAATTATTTTTAAGCCTTGAAACCTACATGATTAATTTTGAAATGGGATAGTTTTGATTGTTAAAAGGCACTTTTCCATGATTGAAGATGGAATGAAGGCCACAACATGCCAAAATAAAGAGAAAATACGTCATTTAATGCAATTTGACCCCCATTTGTATGTATTAGTGTAGATCATGGGGAATTTTAGTGTTATGAGGATTTTTAAGACATTAAAAATGGTTTTTTTTCTAAAATTGACTTGAATAGTTCAAATGATAATCCTTCACATGCATTTTGGAGATCTGTTTGGATGTGTTTATGATCTGTTTATGCCTTGTAAAGACTCTTTTTACCTCTTTTTCTTCGTGAATTGAAACCTATAAAATAACCTTATTTTTGTTCATGTAATGACACAACTGTAATTTTGATCAAGGAATGCATTGATTCAATTTGAATGCCTTTTAACACATAATGAGGTCTAAAAGGATGAAACAAGACTCAACCAAGGATTTAGAGCACAAACTGTGCATCTAGGAATCACATAGGGACTTGAAATCAAACATGACTCATGAAAAGGATAAAATAATCCTTCAAGGTAGATAGAAGTAAAGGCCTAAAACATACCTAGTTTGGAACACACGTAATCATCATGAGGTGCATGTAAGTAAGGGCACTAGACTGATTTTTACAAAAAAAAATACTCTCCTAAAGCAATTAGATGTTCTAGGACCATAATTAACACCTATTGAGGTAGAACATTGGTTACCACCTACTGTGGTGGGGTATTTTACTATGATTGATTACTTGTTCCTTGATGTATATTTTAGGAATTAAATGGTTATAGAGGGATAGTCTCACATTATGGTTGTGATCTAGATGTATTTTCCCCTTCTATTGTTAACTAGTTGATGTATTCAAATGTGGAATCTATTGTGAACTATTTAAAGGGATGTTCTTTTGTAAATTAGACTTAACTTGGTGTAGATTAAGGAACACATGTGTGTTATTCTCTATGTTTTAAAAAGGGTATCCTAAAGGAGCCATTGATTCTTTCTCAATTATAGGAACATTGAATATGTCTGTGACTAGCATGGTTCAAGTGAATGGATCTATGTTTATATTGGAATAGCCTAACAATCCAATTTGTATTCCACTCGATGGAGCTAACTCTATAAGAAGTGTATAGGTAATGGTTATGAAATTAAACTTTTTTGGCTAAATTAAGGTAAGTTTGATATGCTTATTGCATTTACACTAATTGGTCAACAGTTTAACCCTTTCCTTTAGTAAGTTTGGAAAGCTCAACTAGTACAAGGGCCCAAGTTTGACTAGAGGAGGCCTAATCAAATAGTTTGATGAGAAGTGTGTGACTAGGTATTCTAACCAAATAATGTAGACTTTCATATGGGAAATCTGACGGGACTTTGGCACCTAATTCAACCATTCTAACAAAAATATCATCTATATTATATAAAATATGGTGATAAAACAAATATGGATCATAAATAGTACTAGATGATGTGGTCACAAAGTATGGTTGTTGTTGGACTATTTATATACTAGGTGGTACATTGGTAAGGTACTATGTAATTGGGTCTTGTTTTTACCCCAGATTAGGGGGTTGTATCATGAGGTATTATGTGAATTGGTATTGCCCTTTCCCTATGTTAGGGGACATGTACATGAGATATAGATCAAACTCATATGCTACATCATCATCATAAGCCTCACAAATAAAGGGGTCATTTGTGATGATGTCCTCATAACAAGGGTTATACATATATTTGATACATGTATGCCAAGGTGTTAAATAAATGTTCTTTATCTTGGGAAAGGTTAGTCTAATTCTTCAAAATTTTATAACGTGGCTCAAAAATAACTTGACTTGAAAAATAAGAACTAGGAATTGTCTAAACTAACATGAAATCACACTTGGTCCTTGGAAAATGGTCTAAAAAAGGAGACTTGAACTTGGTCTTGGCAAAGATCTAAACTAAACTAAAAGAAAAGGAGGTCTAGGTTTGAGAAAGAAATTAAATTAGGTATTGGTCTAGGAACATGATATTTGGGATTGGAAAAGAGATTGGTCTAGGCATGAAATTGAAACTAATTTCAAGTGTTAGGATTTTGGTTTGAAACAAAAGGTAAACTTGGTCTATGTGAAATTTGGAAACAAGGTCAAACTTGGTTTAAGTCTAAAAATGAGCTTGGGTTGGAAAAATAATTTGATTTAAGCCAAGACATACTTTTATAACTAAAATAACACAAAATAAATATAAAAAGTAAACAACTTAAACTCACGTATAGGCAAGACTCAAGTGTAAACTAATTGTCCTTAGATATAAAATAAAGAGTGGATTTCAAACTTGGTTTGAGAGACATTTAGAATTTAAAAAAGGATTATGGATCTAAGTGAACATTGTAAAAATGTTAGGTTTTAATTAGACTCCACATTTTGGGACTTTAGAATTGGTTGTGAATGGATTCCAAATGAAAAATTGTCTAGACCAAAATAAGTAGCATAACAACACCTTTTAGAAACTAAATCATGAATTAGTTTTTGATATTTTGGATTAAGGCAAATGGTTTTGATCAATTGGGCATCATAATAGTTCTTGGTATAAATGTGTATGTATTGTTGACCATTTTTTGCCCAATAGGCCAAAAATCGGTCCCCTTCTTCCCCTGTTATTTTAGGCAAATTCATTTTTTTGATTTTGCACAAGTCCAGGAATTTCTTTGAACTCTACAGGTCTATTTCTATGGACTCTATAGGTCTATTTCTATGAAATTTGTAGGTATATTTCTATAGAATTTGTAGGTTTATTTCTACAGACTCTGTAGGTGGAATTTCTATGGACTTTGTAGGTGAAGTTTCTATGGTTTCTGTAAAGAAGTTTTTCTATGGACTCTGTAGGTTAGTCTTTTGGCACATGAAGAATTAGTTCAGAGAGTGTTGGGTTTTACAAGGCTTCTTCAGGCTCTTGTCCAAAGAATTTCAAAAGGAAGGTTGGCATCATTGAACTATTGAACCATTGAACCGGTTCAATGCCTTGGTTTAATTGGCAAGTTCATCAGCCTTGGTTCATCACCGGGTTCAATCACTTGGTTCAATGCCTTGGTTCATCGCTTGGTTCAAAGCCTTAGTTCAATCAGCAAGTTCAATGCATTGGTTCAATGCCTTGGTTCAATAGGATGGTTCAATCACTTAGTTCATCGAATGGTTCAATGAGCTTGGTTCAACGTTCAGTTCAAAGGCTTGGCTCAACAAATGTTTTAATCATTGAACCAATTTAATGGATTGGTTCAAAGGAGTGGTTCAACAGGAAAAGTTCAAAGGCTTGTTTTAAAGTGGCATAGTTCAAACAAATGGCACGTAGTGTTGAACCATTAAACCATTGAACCATTTTTGGTTCAATCGATTAGTTTAATGGCTTGGTTCAAGGGAGCACCCTAAAGCTGGAAGACAAGTGCCCTTGTGGAGGGTAGTTCTAGGTTCAAAAGCAGTTATGGAGGGTAGGGAGCACTTTAAAGGGAGCTGAAGGTTTTCAAAAGTGTGTAGAAAGTCGTAAGGGTTTGAATTCTTTTAGACTTTCATTTAAAGGAATTTGGAAGAAGGCCGCCAACACAAAGAAAAGGAATAACCAAAGCAACTGAGACAATTCTCATGGACTTTTTCTTTGAAGGAAAATTGTTTGAAGCAAAAAACCTGTAGAAAAGCCTGCAAAAAAGCCCACAGAAAAGGCTTGAAGGGATTTGCCAAGGACGGTGACTTCTTGGAAGCTGTCAATTTCAAGGAGACAGATTAGCCAATTTAAAGTGACGACAGGTGCATGGACGTAAAATTTAAGGTGGTGAAATAGCCGTTGGTTTGTAAAATGCTTGCACGCCAACCATGGAAAGAGCCCAAGGAATGAAGTGACCCACCAGAAGATCACCCTGAGGGATAAAGGAGTAGAAGGAGACAAATCAAGGAGAAGACAAGGTGAAAAAAGTGATAAAGTAGTCCAAGTGGCAAAGGGGAGGTGATTTATTACCAGATGATCACCAAATGGTGCAAATAGTAAACGGCATGGCCCATCTTCTCTAGTTTGCATTTAAAAGGGGATAAACTGCAATCTATTTGAAAAATAGAGGTGCACTTTGTGCTTCCACATTAATGCTTGAATGCCAAAGTCAAGTTTAGCAATTATACAACATGGTTCTAGCAGGCCTCTTCTAGAAGAATGACATCAGTAATAGTGACTTCCTCTTTTTAATGTTTTCAGTGCACATGGGCTAGCTTGTCAAAGAGCACCAAAACTCTTTTCAAAAGAGGCACCAAGCTCTCTTCCCTTCTCTCTATATATTGTAAAATTTCTCATTTTAGAAGGATCAACTCTCTTAACCTTAAGGCAAAACTCTGCCCAAAAATCTCTTAGGCTTGTAAGGTAGAGCTCTGCCAGTTTTTACCTTGAATGAGGACTTAGCATTTTTTACCTCTATCTGGACTTACACTTTAAAGTATATGTCTATTTTCTTCTTTTGTGTTAATTCATTGTCTTTCATGCTTTTCATAGGTCGATTACAACATGTCCAGTGCATTGTGAAGTCTCCTTTTCTGCAGGTCTGCCAGAAGTGTTCCTAGGGGAATGTAGGTGCCTATGAATAGGCTACCATAAGTGTGTTTGAGGACACCTTTGGTAGTTTTCTTCCTCCTTGTATTTCCATGGACCCCTAGATGACTATTGTAGAAGAGCTTCCCACTTTAGATGAAGTGTATGGGTGCTTCTTCTTGGCAAAAAGTGTATATTTGGGCTGGGTGGGTCACCCTTTTTCTAGTGTATCACATTTTCATTTTTTAGGCTTAGGTTCTATTTTTAGCATCTCTCTCTCTCTTTTCATCCCCCCCTTTTTTAATTTTATTTGTTAGCAGTAGGAGAAACCAAGGCCTAAAGGATACATCAGAGGGAGCTAGCCCTTATCTAGAGACTTTCCCCTCCAGCTTCACTAGTCCCATAGGTGAGAGGGGGGTTTCTATTTTGACATGTGGAAGGCATGAGCTTGACCTCTTGCCATGGGTACAATCCAAAACATCAATAGTTTTTGTCATGCCTGATGGGACCAATTAGGACAAGTTGTGTCCATAGAGTTAAATTTTTTTTGGTGTGTTCTTCAACCGACTAGCCTTTAGAGGCTTTTGCATCAACACCAATGGTGACTCTGAGTTAAATCAATTGGTTAAGCAGTTCTAGTGCCATAAAAAAATAGTATTTTAGTATGTATAATTCCATCGTTGAGAGCCATGAACCCTATTTTCCTTGGCCAGTCTCACTATGATCCTTACCAGCCTTATGGTGATCCTTATTAGATTCAATATGACTAGTCTCAACCCTGTCATAAGCTATATCAGCCTTATGCCCAGTCTTCTCAATATGTCACTTTTCCTACTCAACCCAGTCTCTTTGCCAATCAACCCATTTCCACCTTCAAACGAGCACTACTGGGATACAAAAAGTATGTAATAGATCTTGATACCAGAAGGGGATGTGGCCAAGAAATTCTTGATCATGTCATCCATCAAGTGAGAAATGCACTAGATCAAGTTAAGAGTGAATGGGCTCCTATCAAAAGAGCCAATTGGCACAAACTTATAAGTGAGATGCTGGATGTGAGTGGTTTGATTGCATCTTTGGAAGAGACGCTGAGTATTCATGAAAGGCAGCCTTACCAAGTCTATCAACTTGCATACTCACTACCCCAAGTATCATATTAGTCATACATAGCCCCTACTTATAAGCCAAGTCAAGCCTATCAAAGTCCTTTCCCCAGTCATCTTAAGGAGAGTTCTAAAATAGTAAATCTTATGTTTAAGGCTAATCTTGATAGATACATCGAATTGGTAAATCTTAAATGTAGCAGTCTATTTTGGCAGCAAGGGAAGTGGAATCCAAACCCTCACTACCCTCTCACATTGTGGCTCCATCGCCCCAAAAGGAGATGCCCAGTCTGAATATCTTGAGCTAGAATAAAGTGGTTGAGTCATGGAACAACAAGGAGGAGAAAGACATTGTCCAAGAGTTTGAGGTATAAAATGAGGTTAGTCCTTTTCAAGTCCCTCCCACCCTTCCTCAAGAAGCTTCTTACATTTCATGGCAACCTTCATGCACTCCCCATCTCTATGATGATTCCTATAAGCTCCAAGAGGTACAAAATGAGGATAATCTAGCTAAGTAGATTGAGGAATTAGAGGCTAAGATGAGATTTCTTGGAAAAAGAGAGATGAAGTTTTTAGACCTTGTAGAGGAGCCGATGCTAAAAGACACCCCTTCCACCAATCCATAAGCTAATTTCAATATTGATGAAGTGTTGGTAAAGTGGAGGGATGAAAATCAAGAAATTTTAGCCCAAGGTCTACCCCCTCTTGTTCTAGAGAAAACTCCCTCTTGTGTGCCAAATCCTTTTTATCAGATGGCACTTGCTCATTCTGACTCATCTAATGCATCAATCGATCCTGCCTTTAATATTATATGCCTAGCTTTTTAGCACACCTATTTTTAGATAGCTCTTCTTGTACATGAATAGACCCTCTCAAATCTTCCCCAACCTCCTCAAGTCTTTCAACATGATCTCCAAATTCCAAGCTATAAGAAGGAACATCATGAACCAGCTCAGGACCTTGAAGAGGATAAAGATGCTACCTATTCATAGGAGCAAGATTCTAATCCCAAGATCATGAATTAGAAGCAAATAGTGGAATCTTGGGATAGAAAGGAAGAGAAGGAGAAAGGTTTTGCTCAAAACCTTAAAGAAGATGAGGCTGATCCTACTCTCGATGATGATTGTGACCTCCAGGAAAGGCTCTTCCAAGAAGATATAGACAGGCAGATTATAGAGTTGGAATCTAGAGAGAGATTCCTTAGCCAGTGTGTGATGGATGGTTCAGACCCAATGACACATTCCATATCTGAACATACCCCACCTACACATCTCCAAGAGAGCTATCAGGCCACACCTGATATAGAAGAAGTGCTGACTAAATGGAAAGAGGAGAATCATTTGATTCTAGTTCAAGGATTGCCTCCTCTTCCACATGAGTTCATCCATTAGCCTTCCACTTCACCCCTTCTTGAGGAGGAACCTATCTTGAATGAAGCAAGTGAAGAGTAGAACTCATGACTGATTAGGGAGACTTCATGAGTGTAGACAAGGAGAAGATCACCATAGGTACCCCCTTTGATGAACAAGAAGACAAGTCACAAGTTTTTGCCTCTATCTTTGATGATGAAGAAGTGATTTATGCCCCTTTTCTCATTTTTCAAGATGTTGCAAAGGGGCATGGACACTTTCTTTACCATGCTTTGAATGATTTGTTTGAAGTCATTGGGGTAGGTTACACTATTCTTCAAGGGGACTATGAGCTGGCTAAGAGTGGAGAAGGCAGTATTGGGGCTCAAATAAGTATGCAAAGGGGCTACAGGCTTTCATATTTATCCCTTCAAGAGGTTGGTGAATCTGAAGATACTTTCTTTGAAATCATCAAGGAGGATAGTCATACCATGAAACCCAAGAATAAGGCAGAAGAGAACAAGCTAGTCAATGATGCATATCAAAGGGCTTATGGAAATGAGCCAGTAGTAATTGATTTCTTGATGAGATACACCAGCATGAAGAACCAACAGGAGGCAAGCTTCCAAGAACAAACATAGTACGTATATGTTAGAAACATGTTTGAATTTGATCCACTCAAATACAAGCCAACCTAGGTGGCAGGAAAGAGGAGCGGGTCACCAACTCTCCATTTCATTTAGCCACTTGTCTGGCACTATAAGTTTCCTTGCTAGGAAGGAGACTTAAGAAGTTTTTCCTTTGATCCAGGAGGGAAGCAAATGTACCTAGTTAGTTGTATATAGTAGTTGTTTTTAGTTTCTTTTCTTGCTTTCCTTAAGTGTAGTTTGCACAAGTAGTGTTTTTAGTCTTGTGTGTGCTTTTCCTTATGTCTAGGGTAAAAAGCTTCATGTTTGATTCTTGAATCTTTGGGACTGTTGCTAACCTTTCTTCAAAGCTGCATCTGACTTCGTGCCCAATGGACTATAAGGCAACTAGTCTCTAAGCATAACAGGCATGCTTCCCCTGGGAGTCACCAATTTTTTGACCAATAAACCAAAAATTAGTCCCCTTCTTCCCCTACTATTCTAGGCTAATTCATTTTTTTGATTTTAAACAAGTATAAGAATTTCTACAGACTCTACAGGTCTATTTCTATGGACTTTACAGGTCTATTTCTATGGACTCTATAGGTCTATTTCTATGGACTTTGTAGGTTTATTTCTATGGACTCTATAGGTGGAATTTCTATGAACTCTACAGGTGAAGTTTATATGATTTTTGCAAAGAAGTTTTTCTACAGACTTTGCAGGTTAGTCTTTTGGCGCATGAAGAATCAGTTCAGAGAGTGTTGGGTTTTACAAGGCTTCTTGAGGCTCTTGTCTGAAGAATTTCACAAGGAAGGTTGGCATCATTGAACCATTAAACCATTGAACTGGTTCAATGCCTTGGTTCAATCAACAAGTTCATCACTTGGTTCAAAGCCTTAGTTTAATCAACAGGTTCAACGCATTGGTTCAACACCTTGGTTCAATCAGATGGTTTAATCACTTGGTTCATCAAATGATTCAATGAGCTTGGTTTAATGTTCAGTTCAAAGGCTCAGCTTAACAAATGTTTGAACTATTGAACTGGTTCAATAGATTAGTTTAATGGTTGGTTCAAAGGAGTGGTTTAATGGGAAAATTTCAAAGGCTTATTTTAAAGTGGCATAGTTCAAACAAATGGCACGCAGTGTTGAAGCGTTGAACCATTTTTGGTTCAATCAGTTGGTTCAATGGCTTGGTTTAAGGGAGTGCCCTAAATCTAGAAGACAAGTGCCCTTGTAGAGGGTAGTTCTAGGTTTAAAATCCCTTATAGAGGGTAGGGAACACTTTGAAGGGAGCTGAAGGTTTTCAAAAGCACACAGAAAGTCTTAAGGGTTTGAATTCTTTCAGACTTTTGTCTAAAGGAATTCCTTCAAAAAAAGTTTGAAGGAATTTAGAGGAAGGCCACCAGCACAAATAAAAGGAATAACCAAATCAATTGAGACAATTCTCATAGACTTTTTATCTGTGAGAAAATTGTCTGAAGCAAAAAACCCACAAAAAAGCCTACAGAAAAGGCCCGAAGGAATTTGCCAAGGATGGTGATGTCTCAGAAGCCATCAATTTCAAGGAGACAGATTAGCTATTGTTTTTTAAAGCAATAATAGGTTCATGGATGACAAATTTAAGGTGGTGAAATAGCCGTTGGTTTTTAAAATGCTTGCGTGCCAACCATGGAAAGAGCCCAAGGAATGTAGCGACCCATTAGAAGATCACCCAAAGGGCTGAAGAAGTAGATAGAGACAAAATAAGGAGAAGACAAGGTGTAGAAAGAGACAAAGTAGTCCAAAAGGCAAAGGGGAGGTGATTTATTGCTAGATGATTACCAAATGGTGCAAACAGTAAACGGTGTAGCCTGTCTTCTCTAGTTTGCATTTAAAAGGGGATAAACTGTAATCTATTTATAGAAAAGAGGCACAGCCTATGCTTCCACATTAATTCTTAAACACCAAAGTCAAGTTTGGTGATTATAAAACATGGTTCCAGTAGGCCTCTTCTAGAAGAATGACATCAATAACAATGACTTCCTCTTTTTGATGTTTTTAGTGCACATGATGTTTTCTTCCTCCCTGTATTTCCACAGACCTCTAGCTGACTATTGCAAAAGAGCTTCCCACTTCAGATGAAGTGTATGGGTGCTTCTTCTTGGCAAAAATTGTATATTTAGGCTGGGTGGGTCACCCTTTTTTGGTGTCTCACCTTTTCATTTTTTAGGCTTAGGTTCTATTTTCAACATCTCTCTCTCTTTTCATCCCCCCTTTTTTCATTTTATTTGTTAGCAGTAGGAGAAACCAGGGCCTAAAGGATACATCAAAGGGAGCTATCCCTTATCTAGAGACTCTCCCCTCTAGCTTTGTCGGTCCCACAGGTGAGAGAGGGGTCTCCATTTTGATGTGTGGAAGGCAGGAGCTCAGCCTCCTGCCCCAAGTGCATTCCACTACGTCAACATGTAACATGTGTTTTGACATTAGAATTATTTAATTATGCAAAATGGTTTTGGATTCAACATGAAAATAAATAAAAAAAACATAATTATGCACTCTTATTGTAATAACTAACATAATATTTCATCATATCCTCCAAAGTTAACTGATATACCCATTCTTGAGAGGAATTAAGTGTTAATCCAATAAATAAAAGTGCATGAAGGTAGATTGTTTATCCCACATCTATCTCTCAAGAAATTTTATGTGGTATGGGACTTAGAGTGTCAAACAAAATTAGCATTAGTAAGATAATATATGATAAGTAGGGTCTCTTAGTTGAAAATGTTCATTTTAGCTTTCTAGATGGTCCTCGAAGGGCTCTTTAGAATATCCATCAATTGGATGTCACATCATCTAGCTTGTTATGAGAGGTTATTATCCCTTTTGTAACCACTTAATTTATAAATTTCTCAGTTAAGTTTTATGTCTATAATGTGCATACTTTGAGGATCTATTTGACTTGTCAGGTTAATCGCTCAACAAACTATCTAATCAAATAACATGTGCGATTTGTATACCCCACCTGATAGTGGGGTTGGTACAATGACAAGAGATGAAACCTTAGGTAAATGTACTCATAAAGTACTTACAATGAGGTTATGTACTCCCACTCAATAAGTCAAATAAAAAATAAAGGAATAAAAGGTCATTTCTGAGTCATCCAAGTTCCTAAGAATGAGGAGAGAGCATACCCTATTTTCTTTAGGTAAATACACAAGTAATCAAACTAAGTAAAACCATTTTTATAAGTCACCATAAGAAAGAGGAGAGAATACTCACACTTTTACTAAATATATTCAAGCAATCAATAAATAAACAAGTTCTTGAAATAAATAACATGAAATAAAAGTGCTCTTAGGAGCACCAAACTAAGGTGAATATTTTTTGGATTAAGCACTAAATGGAAGTGTGATTGAATTTTTAAACACCAAATAAAATGTCAAATATGTACTTTTTAGGATGCAAATTTGTTTCTTCTTTCTCAAGAAAACATGTAAGAACTCATTAGAAATATGATTAGACCAAAAGAGAAGGGAAATCTATAAAGTTATATTGAAAATCATTAAACTTTTACTCTCTAGAATGATTCATAATTACACAGTCAAGGAAAAATACAAAATTCAAAGTCAATATAAATCACAAAAAAACAACAAAAACATAGAGAAACATTACAACGATGATTTCATAATTATGCAATGATTTTTTAGCTGTGTACTTCAATTTCACAATTAAGGTAGATGATTTCATAGTCTCGTAAGAAAATTTTATAAATTTAGCTACTAAATGATATCATAATTTAGGCATATGATTTCAAAGTTTAGGTAATCAATTTAACTATTTTATGGAATGATTTCACAAATCTATTATATGATTTCATAGTTTTAGAACCTACATGAAAAACATAGAAAATAGAACAAAATGATTTCATGAATACTGAGAATGATTTCACAGTTAGTGGTTATAAAATTGTAGTTTCATAGGAAACCCCAAAAAAAAGAAAAACCTTTAGAATGATTTCATGAATACCCCTAATTATTTATCTAAACATAGCTCTAAATTCATAGTTTCATAGAGAAGGGTTATAATAGGGATGATTTCATGATTTCTCATAATTGTTTCATAGTTTCCTTGAGTGATTTCATTGATGAATCTTTTGAATTCATAGTTTTATAATGGACATTTTTGAAGTTCCAAAATCAACATTTGAGAGTGATTTTTTTCAATTTTTATCTAGTTTAATTAAAATTTAGCAACAAAAATTGATAGCAGTATATGATGAGAATAAACTAGAAGAATTTTGTTTGTTACATGGATACCACTAGGCATACCATTATGTAATCAAGGAATCTAAGAGCAATGTTAGTTTATGCATTATTAGAGTGAAAAATAATTAAAAACACATCAAAGACTAACATTACAAGCCTATATACTTGGGGGAACAAATAACAAACAATTTAAATATAAAAATAACAATCTTTACCTTCCTTGTGAATTAAAATTATAAGTTAGCCTAGGGCGATTATGCTCAAATTTTTGGGCAAAGAATATTCATCAATGGTGTGAGTCATTATCTCTCCTTGTTCACCTTGGAATTTGACTATGGAATGTGTTTATTTTTGAAGCTTTCTATAGATATTTTTGCATAATAATGTTGCACCAAAAAGCTCTTCTTGAAGTATGTGAGGATCCTCCTATTTATAGGTTTTTGAAAATGAGGAGACTAATTTGTGACCATCCATCTCAAAATAAAGATTTGTTGCCATAAATAATTTCAATTTTGGAGGCCTAAGGACATAAATGAGGTAATTTAATTTTGCACTTATAAGGCATGGCTTGCACAAATTGATATTTGTTTATATTGAATTGTGAGTGCTTGACAATTTTCATCCCATGTCATGTATGATGTCATATTTTTTGGTGAATTTTGTGAATTTGTATTTTTATAAATTTACTAATTATCCATGAGTGTTTAAATTAACCATTTAATTAGATTTAATCATTTGAGTGATTCTGATTAGGTCAATTGCCATTTATAAATTTTAACATGGTTGTCCTTCACACTTGGTTGAAATTGATAATTTAATAGGTCACAATTTGGATGGGAATGAATTAATGAGTTTATTATTGTGTATAATGTATTACCTTGAATAGGGATGCATTAACATGATTCATAGGATGAACTCTAGGTGTACACATGAATTTGGGAATTTTAATGGTTTTTGCTTAATTTGTATTATTTTCTAGAAATTGATATGAGGTTTGTTTAGACATGGAAGTAGAAAAAATTGAGTATCTACAGGAGAATATGGCAATGAAAGCATTTAAATAAGTGAATTGAAAGTGGTGAAAAGTGATCACAAATACTAGTGGGGATGCCACACTAGTGTCACTACACAAAAAGTCACCATGAATGCCACTAAGACATAACAATACTCATGGGTTATAGAAAACAAATTTATTGAATAAGATACCATATGTAAAGGAGGAATGTATAAAACACTCAAATTATTAAGCACAAGCTTATAATAAGGGGGGGGTGAATCAGTATTAGATATTTTTTTTGCTTTTGACTATTAATCTTAAATCTAAAACCTCAAATTACTTCATAATTAATATATTCAAAGAAATCAAAGAATACAATTCAAAACCACATAATGCAAATAGACATAGATTCGCATGGAAACTCTTTTAGGAGAAAACCATAGAAAAATATTCCTTATATATATATATATATATATATATATATATATAACTCTTTTATAATGTTTGTAGGCACCAACCTACTAGAGACACCAATCCCCAAACCAAGCACCAAATCAGTAACTTTGTGAGCACCCACCCACTGGAGACACTAATCCCCTTTTCCAAGCACCAACTTGGCCAATTCGTGAGCACCAACCCCTAGACTATGAGGCACCGATCCCAAGCCAAATCAATTCTATTATCTATGATTGTTTTTTCAATATAATGATGACTTTGCTTCTCTTACAATTTCTCTCTCATTAATTTTATTATATACTTTTTTCTCTCCTCTCTTTCACAATTTTCAAAGAATATTCTTCATTAAAATAAATCTACCCTTCATACTTTTTTTCTTAAGAGATATTCTATTTCATTTTTTGCTCTTACTCTCTTCCTTCTCTCTCACACTTATATGATCTTCATTCAAATTAAATGATTTTTATACTTCCACATCTCTTCTCCCTTATATATCCTTTAAAGGATGTGTCCCATCCAAGAGATACCTCTTCACCAAAATATGTGACTGTTGACATTTCCATTGACATTTCTATTCACTTCTGACAATAATTCTGTTCACTTCTAGCAACACTTATGTTCACTTCTGGCAACAATTCCATTCACTTCCAAACACTTCCATTTACTTTCAGCAATAATTCCAATTGAAATTTCCATTCATATCCATTACAATTCCTTTGACATAAATAAAAATTATTATAACACAAAAAGGTGAAAAATGTACAATTACACAAAAACACACAATTATTGAACAAAGAGCTCAAAACATTAAAGGAGCCACAAGTAGAAGGAATGTGTGGTCAAAAATTATAATATATGGGCTAAAAAACCATCACTAAATTAGGTACAAGGTAATCTTAAAACCCAAATATGATTTAAACATATGTATAATATACAAGGGATGATCAACACTTGAATAAGTAGTCTAAACTACAAAAGAGTACTTCCTGGTGCAATGGAAACTCAACTCTCAAAGAAGTAGTCAAAAGTACAAAAGAGCACTAACTAATGTAAGGGACATTCAACACCCAAATAAGTAATATATACACACCCCCACATAATAATTCTAAATGGGTGGAGAAGATGAAAAAATATATATGAGTGGGTTGAATCTACTACTCAAACACTAATAAGCTAATATTGTATGCATTAGAATAGTCTATAACAAGATGAAGGAGATTATTGAATTGTCAAAGAAGACAAGATTACATTATGATTCACTAGAATAACTACACTTAAATATACAAGGGACTCTCATCTACCAAAAATGAATGTCAAAGATATAAATGAAATATCTTAAAAAGAAGGCCCTGGTGGTGATGGGAGAGATTAGTAACTAAAATAGTAAAGGGTGCACAAACTAAGGTAAACATGCATGAAGGTAGATTAGATTGTAAAAGTAAACCCCCCATGAAACTTTATAATTTAGTGTGAGTATAATATAACACCAAAAACACTAAATGAAAATAATGTATACACCAAAATATGTCCAAATAAGTAGACTATTGACTTGTCAAAGAAGTCATCATAAATCATGAAAGTTGCTCCAAAAAATAAGGGAGCAAAAAGTATAAGAAGAATAAAATTCTCACATACACATGAAGGTAATTAAGGATGATATAATAAACCCACCATGGATGTTATATTATCCCCCTTCAAATTTATCACTTTATAATTTAGTGCATTTTATAAAATAAATGACACCAATAGATCAGAAATTAAAATACATACAATTTGAAAAAAAGATAAATCAATTTAAATTTAACAATCAAAAGGCATAGTTTTGATAAGTTTTCCATCATAAATAGGTCAAAAAATAAAACTCTACCAAAAAAAATTAAATTCTTGGAAAAAAATAAATTATTAGAGGGACAAAAATACTTTTGAAGGGCTGAAAGTTAAGCCCCCACTAGTAGGAATCAAAAGTTAATCCCCCATGTGACCACACCCTATGACCAAGGAGTTAAGGGTGAGGATGAGTTCCCCCCTTTGATTTATGTGGGAGTGACATTACTAAAAAAAAAGAGGGAATATTTTTATGAATAATGATCCTAACTGCTAGTCTAGAATTGCCACTCTCTTAGTTGTCACCTTATTGCACGTTAGAAAAGGTGAATCACTTTATGTCTTTCATAGGAAAGATAAAAAAATGGAAAAAATGTAGCCAAATGTAAACATGAACACATAGACCCAAAAATATCACTCATGTAGAAAAGGAAGAGAATCAACTCACATAGAAAACAAAACCATATAATAGAAGGAAAGGGAGTGGATCTTGTTGTTTGAAAATAAAATGGATCTTTCTATTTGGAAAGAAAAAATATAGATCCTAAAATAAATGTTTATGTTACTATTTGAAAAGAGGATAAAATAATTTGAGCATGCAATCACCAAAAAAATGTTGATAAAAATGTCCATGATGCTATAGCCTACAAGCAAATAGAAAACTAGTTGAAAAGGAGTTTGTAGAAGGACATTCCTTGATTAGTAGGCTGTATGAAGATATATCTACAATATACCCTACTAAATATCACTTGGTTCAATCAAGATAATATCATATGGAGTGAGATCTAGCCAAAATTGAGTTAGAAACTCAAACTTCATGCAGATCTAATGAAAACCAAATGCAAAATATCTCCTAACAAATGAAATGACCAAGCTGCCAAAAAAATCAAATCTAACAATATAAATTATAATTCAATTCTCCATAAGGCCCAACTGAGAAGGATCATAAATTATAAATTATAAGTAAAAAATTGGTCTGGATCTTATGAATAAAAAATTGTAATAAATCAAACTAGATTAGGGTGCGATTTTCAGAGGAGTGTGGGCATGAAGCTGTGGGTAAAGGCTTCCAAGAAGACTCCAAATTTATAATACCATGAAAGAGTTTAGAAAACTCTCACCCATGGTCAAATCTATAAACCATTACAAAAGTAAAACCCATTAATGCATTTCTTAAATAATATCTTAGTTTATATACACAAATTGATCATACAATGAGAAACCCTCTATGTCTCCATATGAATAGCTCACTTTGCATATGAATGACTAGTTGAATAGGTACATATATAGGTGGAAGATAGGTGAATCCAAACCATACCATGCATATGGGATAAACTTCCATAATGTACACAAAAATTTCCTAAGAAAGCTAAAAGTAAATTTTTAGGAAAAATCATGAAAGGAAAAAACCTACACTAAGAAGAAGTTTGATCTGCTAATTTATGGGAACACAATTAACCTTGGAAGAACTAGATGCATGAACTAGAAGGAACTGGAAGATGAATGAAGAGTATGAACTGAAAACCTATGCTAAAGGGTATTTCATAGGAATATTCACCAATGAATCTGATAGAGAAAAGGTTTTTGGAAGAGGGCGTTACTTCTTTAGAAACATGAGTCTCTTAAGGAAGAACTGGCATAAAAATTTCAAGTTGATAGAGGAAATCTCAACTATGATAATTATTTGGATCTGAATATATACCATACTAAAAAAATTCTGATCCAGATATGTCTTTGAAATAATTTATGATACTATTGGTATACTTGTTGATATATCAAAATCATATCATGGTAAAATCCTATCTAGATATACTAGAATATGTGTGGAGCTAGATCTTGCACAAACCCTTCCAAAGTATATCACTCTCAAAGTAGGAGAAATGGAATTGGTTCAAGATCTAGAATATGAGAGCATCTAGTTCTATTGAAAAATATTTCCTGAATATAGACATCTCATCATATAGTGTCTAACATTACAAAAAAATAATGCCATGGGGAAAGTACTAAGATTTTATAAAGGTTTTGGATAGATTTTTTAAGTAAAAAAAAAGCACACTATTAAGAACTAGAATAAAATGATTAAAAACTATGTGCCAAAAGATAGTAAAAAAGTTATTAATTAGAAACCCACCTCAATAAAAGGAGTAGAATCTATCCCACAATCTCAATAATAGGAGAAACAAAACTTGTAAATGGAAGATATCACAATAGATTATAGATTCAAAGAAGACCTAGAAAATCTAATCAATGAACAAAGCATAGTAAACTTGGTTTAACTAAAGATAAATAATTATCAAGGAAAATAGAAAAAGGAAAAGGCATAATGGAAGGCTAAAAAAAAAAGGAAAACAAGAGAATATTGGATGAAGAAGATGAGTTAGATTCAAATGGATGAGGATAGTTTGGGAATTATGAAAACCCTAAATCTCAACTCCAAAGGAAAATTCAAAAAGAGAAGGAGAAGGAGACCCAATAAAAAGAAAAATAGGTATGAAGAGGCAATGTAAGCCATTAGAGAAGGGACCCAAACTCAAGTATACACCTTCTTGGTGAGTACTAGGAAAAATAACTTCCTTAATGTAGATGATATATTAATATATAAGGGGTCTCAATTCCTCTTCCAAAAGGAGAACATTGAAGCAATGAATTACTTATAAACCATACATAATGTTGTTACAATAAACTAAAATATAAAACTTGTCATAACAACACAAGGGCATGTCTAGAAAGATCAAAAGAGAAATGGAATGGATTGATTCCATAGGAAAAAATAGGAGGCATGACACTCTAATGGGATCTTAGCTTAGTTCATAAATAATTTAGGCTCAAAATTAGTACCCTTTTTATAAAGTTGTTTATTTGATACAAGGCCTCAACTTATTCCTGATAAATATATATGGTTCCCAAAATAAATAAGAGAGAAATCTTGGCAACATATAAAGGCTATAATCAAATCAAACGTTATATCATTTTGGATCATATGGGTGGACTTAAATACTATAGTAGATGCCTCCAAAAATAAGGGAGGAAACATGAGAGATAAAAAATAATAGAGCTTCCACAACTTTGTGGAGAAGGAGAAAAAATGGTATCTTAAAACTAAATGAGGATGGTTCACTTGGAGTAATAGAAGAAAAAAAAGGATATTATCTTGGAGAGACTTGATAGATTTTGGCATTGAGAACTTATATTGAATACAAAAGCATCCTAGAAATAAAGGTGTTAGATTTTTTTGGCTTTGATCACTGGTTGATAGTTCTTCATCTTATACAAGATGAACAACTAGTCATATGTCCATTTAGGCTTAAAAAAATACATATTGAGCATTTAGGTCTTGATGATTTTATAACCCAACAGTGGAAATCCTTATATAATATATACATGAATGAAATGTTCTTATTCTCTTAAAAGCTTAGAGATCTCAAAATGGCCTTGTATAAATGGAATAATCTTATATTCAAAAATATATTTTAGGTAAAAAAAAGACTTAGTAAAGAGAAAAAGAGAGATTCAAGAAATGAGAACTGAGGCCGCAAGTCCATAGATATTATAGAGGAGGAAGAAATAACAAGGAATATGGAAGAAGTTTACAAAAAGGAGAAAAAATATTGGAAACAAAAATCTAGGGTAAGATAGATAAAGAAGGGAGACTAGAACAGTATTATTTTTTCATTTGATGTGCATAATCAAAAGATAAAAAATTATTCAAAAATTAGAAACCTTATAAAATATTATCTTGAAAGAACCCAAGGAAATTAAAGAGTATATGGTGAGATATTAGGAAGATACACTAAATTAAGATTATGAGAACCAGGTAGACCAAGAAGCCTTATGAAAATAAACCCCTCAATTGGCCACTCAGTTAGATACTAAAAATTTGATGGAGGACATCTCTCTTGGAGAAATCAATGGAGTGGGATTCAAGATGCTAGGATATATATCCTTGGGCTCAGATGGATTTCATGTCCTCTACTATCAATACTTTTGTGATCTTATAGGAGAATAAATCATGGAAGTGGTATAGGAATCAAAGGAATCTCAAGGGATGATAAAAACATTCAAATCCACATTCCTTGCTTTTGTCCCTAAAAAAACATAAAATAGAATACTAGAGGAATTTTGACTGATTTCACTTTGTAAAAATATCTACAAAATCATATCTAAAATAATTGCTATCTAGCTGTAAAACATCCTACTTAAGCTAATCTTGGAGGAACAAAGAGGGTTCATAAAAGGTAGACAAATCATAGATGAAATTTTCATTACTCATGAGATCATACACTCCCTATACACTATAAAGAGATATGGAATGTTGATAAATAAATAAATCTCTAAGGCATGAAACAAAGTTAATTGGTCCCTCATAGATGGAAGACTTAAAAAATTTGGGTTTAGTCAAGGAGGGATAAGATGTATTTAGAGTTTTTATTCCTCCTCTAAGTTCTCAGTAATGATTAATGGATCCATAAAATGGTAATATAATCATCCAAGTGTCTTAGGCAAGGGGATAGATCTTACCTACCTATTCATCCTTATGGTAGAGGCCCTAGGAAGACACATAAAATAGCTAAAAGATGAAAGAATGAATAAAAGGGATTCAAGTGACAACTGGTGAAACTGCCCATTCTCACCTACATTTTTTGGATGATATAAGTCTATTATCCCTCCTAATGCTATAATAATTTATATAAATAAGGGACCTATTGGGAAATTATGAAAAAGTGTCAAGATAATCAATAAATAGAAGCAAGTATAAGATATTTTCATCAAAGTCTCTCTTAATCTCCAATCTTTCATTTATAGAGTGTTGGGTTTTGAGAAAGCATCTTTCCTAGGAAACTATCTAGGCTTCCCACTATTTTAAGGTAAGGGAGAGAAGAAGCTCTGGAATAAATTATTGAAAATATGTAGAGGAAACTAATTATCTAAAAATATAATTTTTTGACATATGTAGGACATATAATTATCATAAAGATGGTTCTATAAGCTACAACCATTTACTAGTTCTATATTTTAAAGGATCCCTTAGGAACCAAAACCAAGATGAAAAATACTATTATAAAATTTATCTAGAAATCAATAGTGGAAAATTCTAAATTACTTCTCCTCACTGGGATAAAATCTGTAAACCAATATCTAAAAGGAGTGATGGAATAAGGAACATATAAGGTGAATTTGGCCCTCATTGCTAAATTAGTTTGGAGAATTAGAGATAATCCCTACAAAAGATGGAGTGAAATATAAAGAGACACATTTATAAATGAAAGGTATCCATAAAAAATATTTATGATGAAGGAACTTCCTTTTGGTTCTACTATCTAGAATAACATAATAGAAGCTAGAGATATTATTTTGAGAGGTCTATTCTAACAAGTCAAAAATAAGGAAACCACATAATTATGGGAATATATATGGATTACTCATAAAACCTTGAGAATAAAACTAAATTTTTATGGTATTAGATAAGAAAGTATCAAATAATGGGGGTGTGAAGTGAAATATTATTGGATTGAAGGAGTAGATTTAGATCTCAAGACCTTTGCTTGAAAAACCTTAAAAAAAGTTGATGGAACACATAATGAATCCCAAAAGATCATAAATGACATAATCCAAGGATTTTATATTCCTTAGATATAATAAAAATATTCTTGAAATGGAATAAAAATGACACATATATTTACTCAGTGAATGGATACATAGCCCAGATAGAAGTCCACCAAAATGCTTTTGAAATATCTTTATGGACCAACATATAGAGCTCAAAATCTTGGTTGAAGGTGAAATATATTATGTGATTGGCCAAATATGAGAATATTCTAATAGGGGAAAACTTGAAAAAGAAAGGCTTTCAGGGACCATCATGATGCGTCATGTGCTATAGTAATGAACAGAATGTAGAACACCTCTATTTCCATTATAACTATACCTCAGGACTATGGAAGTTTTTCTAAACAAGTATAACTTGAGTTGGACTGTAAATGATAATATTATAGATCACCTTATAACATGACATTAGAATAAAAGACTAAACAATATAAAGGACATATGGGATATGGGACCAAGTCTTCTACCATGGAAAGTCTAGATAGAATAAAAAATGCTAATATTTGAGGACAATGATAGGCACAAGTACTAAGAGAAAGTCTGGATGGAAATAAAAGTTATTTCAAATCAAGTTGACTTATCTACAAAATAATTAAAGAATAATGAGGATGATCCATAGGAAACCAAAATATTCCAAAAAATTTCATCCCCCTAGGATCATCAATGATAAAAAAATGGCATAGGCACAAAGTGGGCTCTTTGTGGAATGAAATAACTAACTTTTCTCCTTGATTGGTGGACTTGTTCCTTTTTAGAAGCTTTTCCATTTGGTGACTTATGAAGAAAGGGAGTTCACATAGATAATTCCTCTTTGATTTATTTGAAATATTTTAAAAATCATCTTGACCTACCTCTCAAATATCCACCTTTCCATATTGGCCATCATATTGTCTTCTACCACTCCACCTACATTTTCACTTGTTTGGTATGTTATGTTTTACTTTTCTCCTAGCCTAATGAATATATTGATGCAAATACTTTAGTTGGATATGTATTTCATCTTAGTGTTATGTATATTATTATACATCACTATTAATGTGCTAAAAAATCTCAAAAGTGTCACATAAGACTCTATTTTTATGAATCTACTAGACCTGTAGGAGGACATAGGTGTACACCTTCCCTAGCCAACTAAATTTTTCAATGATATTAGTTATTAGCAAGTTATGAGTGAGGATAATGGTTCCTTTTAGATACATGATTAGAACATCAATGGTAGAATATAATAATAACCAAAAAAGGGGCATTGAGGGATCAAGAAGCTACCATCCATGTAGGAGATAACCCATGTAGCATGAACACCAATTCAGTCTAGGGATTCAAATTTGAGTGAGTCAACATAGGAAAATGATTGTATGAAACCATGTAAGAGGGAAAAATATGGATAAGAAGGAATGATAAAAATAAGAATAATCAAGATAAAGGTTTAAAAAAAGCTAATAGTTACAATAAGAATAAGCTTAATGACATAAACAAATGAAAATCATGCATAAAACATGGAGGGCTAGTGAAAAAACATTTATCCATAAAAATGGAAGAATAACCTGATGTTGGGGAATGGGAATAGGTGAAACCTCACACCTAAGCAATGGTAGGTCAAATCATGGATAACTTGAAATATTTGATTAATAGCATTCACTATATCAAGGAGGTCATGGTATGTGTCAACAGCCTCATTTAAAAGCAAAATAATGAATATATTGAGTATCAAAATGGGAATGATGATTCAATTATAATATTATGGGATATATTTATAGAACACTTCAATCTAACTAAAATAATGAATGAAAATTTAATATATATTAAATTTTTATTGAAAATAATAGAAAGAAAGCTAAAATTCTTACCCAAAACTTGACAATGGTATAAATAAATATAGATGAAATAGTATGAATGAAAACCACATTAACTATAATAACAAATAAAATAATGAGCATGAAGGATTACTTACACCATTGGCATGTGTGAAAACAATTAACTCTCAAGATAATAATCTAGTGGAAAAAATTATGGAAGAAGAAAATTAGGGTTTACTTGGTCAGTGGTGACTCAATACTCATTAGGCTCTATATAAGGATAGACTATTGTTTATAATAAATTAACATTAATATCTAACAAGGTTTAGTTATTTTTTTCATGTTTTATGTTGATCTAACCATCTCCATTGTAAATGACCTCTTTTGAAGTAATACATTTTTTATTTATTAAAATAAATTAGGTGTTATTTAATTTATAACCTAATTTTTATGATTTGATTTTTTTGGGTGTATTTTTATGTTATTATTTTATATTTTTGTTGTCTTATATCAAGATTTTTTATAGTCTTGATCCCATTTCTTGTGTCTCACCTTTTATTATATTGACCCATCTGACGTGGATATGCCCTTAACATATAGTATTTTTAGGGATATGTGTGGTGAACTTGTATCTTTCATAACCTTTCATATTATCTTGTCACATTTATCTATGTTATTAGGGTCAGCCTATGAAATAATCATGGCCTAAGTAGAGTATATATAGGAGGTAATGGTTAGTATTTGATCATCATATTATGAATATTGCTCTTATTGAATCATATTTATCAAGTATTTTACTCTTTCATCAATTATTATTGTGGATGTGATTATTATTCTCATATTTATGAGATATATTATTCTATCGGTGTGAATTATCTAAGAAATTTCATTACAAACATTTTACACCTTCCTTATTTTCAAATGTTAAAATTTAGAATGCACATAAATTCCACCAAATTTTTATTTCAATCATCTATAAATAAACAACTAATATGACTTATTTATAAGGAGGAAATACATACTTTTAATTGGGTACATATTTAATGCATGAATGACATATTTTATTTTTGTTACACTTTTTATATTTTTGACATTTTGTTCCAATTTTAGGGTTCTAATTAATTACTAGATATATTTAACACAAACCCTCAAAACAAATCTTTTGAAATTTGGATTAACAAAACTAGTTAAATATAAGAGGATAGGAGTCAAATAACATATCTTTGGAAAAATGAGACAACGTGTGAGTGAAGGTGAAGTGTTTAAAAATTTCTAAAATAATCTCATGACCATCCAGATTTGACTAGGGACATTTATACAATATTTATATGGTGATAATGATAAGTTGGTACAAGTGGTAGGTATAGGGATCCAAATTAATGGCTACCTAACTCCCTAATAGTGATCAATCTCAAAAATAGATACAAAACACAATACAAAAAAGAAATCATTTATTGAAATTGTAACCACATTACATTTAAAATATGAGACACTAAGACCAAAATTTCAAGTTACACATGTAGACCTAAAGCTATGATTATTATTTATTATTTTTATTGATCAGACAAGTTCTTGATCCTTCAATCAAAATTATCTTCAATGTTTCCAAAATATACTCTTACATGATATTTTCTCTCCCTATTTATCTTTCCATGAAATATCCCCTTAAACTACTTTCATGAGATCCTTTCTTTCTTTCTTTCCCATATTTTTTGATAGTCTTGTGTTTTCTCCAATTATCCATGATTTTTGGTTGATAATGTTGGTGTGTTTCATGTTAAAACTTGATGTGAATTGTAGTTTAGGTGATGTGATACCAAGGTGTAACTTATTATGCGTACAACATTATTTAAGTGGTATTTATCTTTACATGTGTGAGAAAGGTCAATTTTAACTTGGGGAATAAATTATATCCTTATTTCACTCAACCAATAATGATCCCTCCCTCATATATTTAATTTATTATATAAATAACCTTTTTTTCCTTGTGTAAAGTTATATTTTAGCTTAGAGTCATCTCTAAATCTAGTGGAGGTGTAGTCTCTTTGAGAGTTATGTTCTGGTCTAACCATTGTTGGCTACACACACATGTACATTGTATATTTTTCAAGTGAAAACATCTATGAAAATTAGGGAGGTATACATAAAAAATAAAAATTCTTAGGAACCTTAGAAAGTATGTCTTTAGAACAAGGCTTGATGAGGTACTTATGTATAAATATTAAGAAAACATAATGATCTTAAGAAATTGGATAGATAGACCAAAGGAATTATTGCACACCCATCCCCCTCAATGATAAATTGGGTGGAATATGTTGATATAAATTGATGTATCTCATGATATTATGGTTAGTATGAAAGTAGGTAATGATATATAATAGTGGTAAGCTTCATAAGTTTGCAAGGTGGACTAATACACACCTAGATAATGCTATGTAGAATGGAAGTGAACACCTAGTGAAATACTCATGATATCTACATCAATGGTATAAATACACTACTTGAAACAATAAAATACTATAGTAATTTTTAAACAATAAAAAATGGCTACCCATAGGTAATTATGAATCTTGATAGATGTAGGGAATACCTGATGTTGCTCACAACATGGAGTTAGTCATACTATCAATAAAAGTGTCAGAAAAAAAGGAGTATACCAAAGAATATAATTAAATGATGAGACATAATAAAATCCTCATATGGGTTATATAAAACAAATTTACTAACAAGACACCCATGTACATATGAGGAAACCAAAATCATTCTTGTTCTAGAATAAATAAAACATACATGCACACAAAGGTGCTTATTTGTAGAAAATAATATCTCATAGAAAACATGAGATATTTAGAAAGGGGCCTAAATTGTCTAAAAATATTATCATGAGTGGAATTAATAGGTTAAATAACTAATTATTTATTGAGTTAGTAAATAAACTATGAACAATCCCAAAAATTCCTGCATGAGTGGCCCAAAAACCATTAATTTAAACACATAGAAATCAACTGATGTTGGGGATGCTAGAAATCTAAAAAAATAATCATCATGTCAAAGTGGTGAAAAATACAAGGAATTAATAAGTTATATGAATGGCCCAAAATACAATACTTCAAACACATATAAATTGATTGATTATGGGGTTACCAGAAGTCATAAATAATGATCATCATGTCAAAGTGTTGAAAATTATAAATAATGTGGAAATTATCTGTAATAGTAGACCAAAATACACTACTTGAAAAACATGTTCAAAAATATATGTCTTTCCAAAAAAGTACCATGTAAAAGATACAATATTTTTTCTTAATAGAGTCTAAAAAACAAGGCCATTTTAAGTATTTTTCACAAATGAGAGAGAAAATAAAGTACATTTTCATAGCCAATGGGTTGTAAAAGAAAGGATAAATACAAAAAAATGTAAAATTTTATTGTGTGTGTGTGTGTGGGGGGGGTTATGACCACATGTTAGATTGGGACCCCACCCTCTAGTCTTTGACAAAATGATATCCAAATGAATGTGACAAAAATCAAAAGTAACACACCATTTCATTTTTTGTATGCAATAAAAATGAACTCAGAAGGTCCTGTCAAGACAAAAATTATGCCCTCCAAGTGTAATAAAAGTGCCATGCATGAAATACACCAAATTAAAATGCAAAAATAATAAAATTAGATCCAATATGTAGCTAAATATGATAGCTAATGGATTATAATGAGCTATTGAAAAAACATGAAGTTTGGTCCCAAAAACATGCCAGATGAGTTAGAATGACTATTTTCCATCCAAATCAATTTTACTCCTATGAATTATCTAGATTTATTCAGAACGTGATTTACATGTCTTGAAAAATGAGTTACCCAAGAAAAATTTTGATTCTAAAAAATGACTAAAAAATCAATTATAAGCTACATAGTTATCCTTCACTAGCTTTGGTATCATGTTAAGATCTAGTCTAACCAAAATCAAAGAAGAACCAAATATATGTCACATAAGATATAGGTGAGAAGAGGAGAAATAAAATGAAAAAAATAATTTATCAAATATGCTTCATCTATGTGTATGTATTACTGATGATATAAATCCATCATATAACAATATCAACAATTTATCTCAACCATTATAAAATATAAAGGAGAAGAGTATAAATGGAAAAATCAAGGACTTGCATCTCTTTAACTATTGGCTACACTAAAGGTGGCATATAATTATGGTGGAAAAAGTGGGTAGGTAAGAATTAAATACATCCTTGGGCATGTACACACTCTAACTACACACTAATTATTATTAATAGAAAAGCTAACTACTTGAGTCAACTTAATTAATGGTGCACAATAAATATTTGCACCAACATCTTCTTAGTTTTCATTTTAGTTATCTACTTCTTACCTCTATTTTACATGAGGTATGATTTGATTATTATTAAATCATGTTAGACCAAATCTTAATAAAAAAATTCACATGCAAGAACTATTCACTTCATGATAGCAACCATATTTTAACTCTCTTCAAGAGATTTCCAATGAGATGTCAAATGCTAAAATTGGTGTTGCCATGCAAAAGCTATTATCATTTGAAATTCCTTGTATCATGTTTCCACTATGAACAATTTTTTAAATTATGACTATCTGTCATGATGATTATTCCACATGGTATGATCCCTAGGTTTTTGTACCATGGGCTTAAATAGTCCTCATGGATTTATATAAATTCACTATGCGACTGCTTACGCATCCACCTATACTTTTAAAACATATCAAGTTTATTTTAAATTTCCACATGTTTATATAAAGTGGTCCCCACTATTATTATGTAACCAAGTATGCTATTATTATGATTCTTGTAATAATCTTATGATCTTGGAATCATGAAATTGCTTGTTTACTCTATGGGGTGAAAAACAAGTCTATGTATCTTGTGATCCTGTGAAGAAATTTGATGTCCATGATACCATCCATAATAATCATGAAGTTAAATTTGAAATACACCAAGTCATCATATTGTGATCCTATTCACAACTTCCAATAATCCTATAAACATGCAAATAAATTTGATGGCCATCACTACCTCTAAACCTAGGTGATGGTCCTCAACTATAATCTTGGTTGTGATCACATATAACTTAGTGAATTAAATAGTTGATGCTGTGAAGACTATCTACCTATGACCTTAGTTAATCATTGAGAATATGAAGTGGCCACTATGATTTAGGAACTTATTAAATACGTCATGATTGAATTTCCCATAGATACCTAGGTAATATTGAAGTCGCCCCATGAACATTGCAACTTAGGTTTTAAATAAAAATATGATCCGATAAGAGATTAATGTGATTCATGTAATCCATGTGACCCTATAATATATTGATTTCCCCAATATAAATTATTTGATCTTATAAATTTAATGTGACCCAAATCTAATTATTTAAAAATTATTATAACTTTAATTTTTTTGGGTGATATAAGATTGCCCGTACACCTTGGATGTTCTTGCATTAAACACCAAGAGTAAATAAAAATGGGCATGATATCCTAATTATGTACTTGTAATTTATTCAACTAATATATTATGATTGGAAATATTAGATGAACTCATCCAAATGGCATCTTTAGATGCTCCTTTTTTCCATTTTATTGAATTCTCATAATACTAGTTACCTCTCATCTCCTTGCCAATGTATGTGTCTAAAATGGACTATATATCTTATTTATTCTTGGTTGGTAGTTTTTATTTATAATAAACACTTTATGGATTAATGATTGACATTCCATTATTTTTTTATTCTACCACATATGGGTAAAAGTATGATACATAAAAAATTAGATAAATATCTATCCCTTCCATCAATTTAATTTAATAAGAATTTAATGAAAGTTTTTAAGAATATTGAAAGGTCCAATATTCTTCCACTTTAGTTTATTATATTCACCTTTTGGAAATATTTTTTTACATAAAAAATCAAGTCCCCAACTTCAAAATTATTTTCACTTCCTCTCTAATCAACATGTTTTTTGTATTCTTTTTCCAAAACTTTCTAATATTATTTTAACTTATATATGGAAATCATGCATCATTTGTGTATAGTCTTCACCTTTAACACTCCTTGGACTCAACTCGGTTATATTTCATAGTTCAAATATGTCCCTAAAATATGGCCATATACAATTTGGAAATGAATTATACCCGTACATATAATAAGAAAATTGTTATAAGAAATTCACCTTAGGCTAATATCAATCCTATTGTTTGGGATTTTCTCTAACTAAGCATCTTATAAAATTACAATGACCATGGTTCAAAAATTCTATTTGACCATATGTTTGAGGCCGATAGGATGAGATGAAATCTAATGTTGTGTAAACTTTCCTCCATAATGTTTTCCAATAATTCCCAATAAATTTAGTATCCTTATCTAATACAATATTTATTACATAGTTTTTTATGGAAAAATTGTGTTAAATTTTGAGCATCAAGATTTCACATAGTTTTTATAGAAAAGCTATGCAATGTACTATGAACACATAAAATCTTTGATAATATTTATTGTTAATCCATGCAGTGTCATAACCTTATTTAATAATAAGTTATAAATATTCATGGCATCACTAGTCTTTTTTCATCTTACACAATATACCATTTAAAAAAATATCAACCAAAATAAATAATACCATTGCCTTGCTAAATTATTGTTAATCCAAGAATAAATCCATGCTCATTTCATCCCATGGCTTGTCTAGAACATGTTAAACATGATATAAACATGTATTCTAAGTTTTCCATTTTGTATGTTAATAAATTATGTACCTTTACATAAATTTATTCACATCCATAATCATTTGAAATAAATATTCATACCTAAAATGACTAGCTAATCCTCTACTATGTTTTTATGTCAACAAATTTTATCTCTATCAGAATGAGATCTAAGAATACTGATCTGAGTGAATGCACTAATTTGATATGCTATGTGAGATGTGTATTGTACAAGAAAATATTGAGCACACACACATACACAACTACAAAAAATGAACAAGAGGAATGAAACACCAATGATCCACACAATATTGCATTAAAAAATATGAAAGGGAATAGGAACATAAATAGGTTAGAGGAGGAAAGATATAATCCATTATAGTGAATGTGGTATTAATATTTACAAATAACCAACATGACTCTAAAGCCCCTAAGCAATCAATATACAATCATGTAGCCAAAACTCGTAAGAAAAAAGGCATACACCAACACCCCCCCCATAAGAACATATTAGGTAGTCAATGATACAAAAAATAGGTCCCAAAAAAAAGGCTTTATGAGTTAGCCATGTACAATGCAATCTCTCATAAATTAGAGAAAAGGAGAAAACTCAGTGGGCAAAACTCCCCCCAAAAGAGAGACAAAAGAAGAAGAGAAGAGGTCAGAAGGCCCTGTTGAGTTGTGGAGCTAAAAGCTTCACCAATGTGCAAATGTGGAGGTTACTGGGTTACATAGTAGCCGACATCGGTCATATCCAACTAATATTGATTAGGGGTTGATTGACATTGATTATCTTTAGCTACACAGTAACTAGCATCAGTTATAGTTAGCCGGCATTGGTCAGACAGGAACTGACATCGGTCACCTGTGTGTTTCCAGAACTGTTCTAATTTTAGACGAACAGTTAGTTTGCATGTAAAGACTAATTTTAGTCTTGAGTTTGATTTTATAATTATTTTTTGGTTTGGGTTCTATTTAAGAGACCCATGGGGCTATATTTTAATGTAATCAAGATCAATTAGATCTGCAGGGTGCAAGATCAAGAAGATCTGCAAGGTACAAGATCAAGAAGATCTGTAGGTGAAGGTAGGCAACAACAACCATTGGGTTGATTGTCACTGGAAGGTACAAAAACTTAGTATTGAGTTGATTGTGACTGTAATTGATTGAGAGAGAGAGAAAACTCTTGAGGGAAAATTACTGTACATCTACAAGGTGTGAGAAAAAGAGAAATTTCTTCATTATATTTCCTTCTGGAAGAGTTTAATACATATTAGTTGTTTCTCATATCTCTTATTCTCTACTATTTATAATTTTTAGTTGCTTATACAAAAGTAATCAATTATACTCTAAGGAGGTCCTAACAAGTGGTATCAGAGCTATGTGTAGATCCTGACAAGTGGTATCAGAGCTAGGTTGAAGAAAAGCTCAGAGCGTGTTAGTGTTTGTTGATTACAGAAGTCACTCACAGGGGTTTCTGTTTGAGTGGGAGTAAATCAATGGTAGAAGAAATTAAGCTAAGAATGGAGAAATTCAATGGGAAGAATTATCAATTATGGAGGATGCAGATTGAAGATTATCTATATCAAAAATATCTATACTTACTGTTGGGTGGGGTTTCAAGAAAGCCCAAAGATATGCAAGATGAAGAATGGAATGTTCTTGATAGAAAGTCTCTTAGATCTATAAGGTTGACCCTGGCATCATCTGTGATTTCCAACTTATCACAAGCAAAGACAATAGTAGAGTTAATGGATACTTTGGCAAATTTATATGAAAAACCCTCAGCTTTGAATAAGGTATATCTTATGAAGTAATTATTTAATTTGCAAATGCAGGAAGGTGGATCTGTATATAGTCATATTAGTGATTTCCATGGATTAATAAATTAGTTAAATTTAGTCAAAATAGTTTTTGATGATGAAATTGAGGATCTTTTAATCTTATGCTCTTTACCTGAAAGTTGGGATAGCTTGGTAATGACAGTTAGTAATACTGCGTCTGCTTCAAATATCTTGAAAGTTGATGATGTTGTTAGTGTAATCTTGAATAAAGAAATTCACAAGAAAATTAGAGAGGAAACTTTAGGTAATGCTTTAAGTGTTGAAAGCAGGGGATGGAAAATAGAGAAGGGAAAGCAAGGAAAATCAAGGTCAAAGATAGGTAGTAGATCCAAATCCAAAAATGAAAGAATAACTTGCTGGAATTGTGGAAAGAAAGGACATGCAAAGAAAGATTGTTGGTTGAAAGAAGATCAGTATGAAGGTAATAAAAAAACAAATGATGAAGGTATTTTTGCACAGGATGCTCTTATATTTTATTTTGATAGTCAGGTAGAATCATGGGTTTTAGATTCTGGTGCTTCTTTCCATGCAACCCCAAATAGAGAATTTTTCAATGATTATGTCCATGGAGACTTTGGAAAAGTTTATTTAGGGGATGGTGAGCCTTGTCAAATTGTTGGCAAAGGAAAAGTGTAGCTAAAATTGTAGAATGGCAACACATGGGTATTGAAGGATGTCATGCATGTACCCATCCTGAAGAGGAATCTGATTTCTGTACGAAAGTTGGGTGATGAGGCTTGCACAGTAACTCTCACAGCTGAATCTTGCAAAGTTTCTAAGGGTGCACTTGTATTAGCAAGAGGTAAGAGAGTAGGTACACTTTATCTATCTACTTGTATTACTGATTCTCATTTTATTTTATCTAATTTAGATGTAGATGCAAAGATGTCACACTGTAGGCTTGGTCACATGAGTGAGAAGGGAATGCATGTTCTTAAGTCAAAAGGTAAGCTTTCAGATTTAATAGATCTAGATTTCTATGAGCATTGTATTTTTGGGAAATAGGAGAAAGTGAGGTTTCTTAAAACTGGGTCAACAAAGAAGGAGCACAAGTTGGAGCTTGTTCACACAGATGTGTGGGGACCAGCTTAGGGAGCTTCTATTGGAGGATCACAGTATTATGTTTCTTTCATTGATGATACTACAAGAAAGGTATGGGTTTATTGCATAAAGAGGAAATTTGATGTTTTTGACACACTTAAGAAATGGAAAGCCTTGGTTTTCAATGAGAAGGTGATGGATAGTGATCAGTTCAAGAGGCTAAATAATTTTGAGGAGGGAAATCTTGATTTAAAAAGGTTATGTTCTAAAATGAGCTCATGGGTAAAAATCATCACTCACAGGAAAACACAGACATCAATGTTGGTCAGGTAGAGACCAATGTCAATTAGGCGGGAACTGACATTAGTCAGGTGAAGACCAAAGTCAGTGATGTTAGGTAGGTAGAAACTGACATTGATTAGATGGAAATTGAGTTGGTTAGGTCGGTCAAGTAGAATTGACATCGGTCAGGTGCAGACTGAGAGATGATTAGGATCAATAACTGTCAAGAAATTTGGGCAGATAACAAGCTGTCAATGAGTCTCAAATGCCCATGAAGAGGTTCAAAAGGGTAAGTAAACCTCTAATTCATTATTCCCTTTCTTTATACTACTTGTTTCTCACTGATGGTGGAAAACCAGGAAGTTTTGAAGAGGCAATTTAGGTAGAATTCAGAAAATAGTGGGAGCATGGCATGAATGAAGAATTTGATTCCTTGGAAGAGAACCAAATGTGGGATTTAGTTGAGTTGCCAGCTGGAAAGAAAGCATTGAAAAACAAATGGGTTTATAGGTTAAAGGAAGGAGAGAATGGACAAGTGAGACATAAGGCCAGGTTATATGGTCTTGAGTAAGCTCCAAGACAGTGGTATTTGAGGTTTGATAGGTTTATGATAGATCATGGCTTTTGTCAATGTCAATCTGACCATTGTGTTTATTTTACTAGATTGGATAATAGTAGCTACATTATCTTGTTACTGTATATGCTTTTTATGCTTGTTTCAGGTTCACACATGTAGGGAATTACTGAGCTAAAGGTAAAATTAGCTCAGACATTTGCCATGAAGGATTTAGGAGAAAAAATCATTGGCATTAGTATTTCTAGAGACAGGAAAAATCATAGGTTGATTTTATCTCAAGAGGATTATGTGAATAAGGTGTTGGAGAGGTTCAATTTATAGGATGCAAAACTGGTAAGCACACCTATGGCTGGACAGTTCAAGTTAAACAAAGAAAAGTGTCCTAAATCACATGATGAGGTTGAGTACTTGGTATGTACTAGACCTAATATTGCCCAAGCAGTGGGAGTTGTCAGCAAGTTTATGGCCAATCCAAGAAAGGAACACTGAAAAGTAGTTCAGTGGATTCTCAGATATCTGAGAGGGACCAATAGTAGGCATTTGTGCTATGGAGGGTCAAACACTTCTCTACATGGGTATGTATATTTGGATGTGGTAGGTGACTTGGATGGCAGGTGAAGCACCATAGGATATGTGTTCACTATTGGTGGAATGGCAGTTAACTAGATTTCAAAGTTGTAAAAGGTTATTGCCCTATCTACTACAGAGGCAAAATACATTGCAGTCACAGAGGCTAGCAAGGAAATGATATGGATCACTCAATTCATGGAAGAGTTGGGAAAGGAGTGAGAGAGTTGTAGATTGTATAATGATAGTCAAAGTGCAATTCATTTGGCAAAGGATTCAGCCTTTCATTCAAGAACCAAACATATATAGCTAATGTACCACTTCATTAGATAGGTATTAGAGGATGGTCAGTTGGAGCTGGAAAAGATCCATACAAATAAGAACCCTACTGATATGCTAACAAATTTGGTAACAAAGGAGAAGTTGAATCTTCATTCAAATTTTGTTGGTCTTCAAGATTGAACTTGAAGATGGAGAAACAAGCTAGAAACAAATTAGAGGACGTTGCTATACAGGTACAGGTGCATCTATTTATCTCCAAGTGGGAGATTATTGAGTTGTGGAGCTAAAAGCTTCACCAATATGCAAATGTGGAGGTTGCTGGGTTACACAATAATCGACATCAGTCATAGCCAACCAACATCAGTTAGGGGTTGACTGACATTGGTTATCTTCAGCTACATAGTAACTGGCATCGGTTATAGTCAACCGGCATCGGTCAGACAGGAACTGACATCGGTCACTTGTGTGTTTCCAAAACTATTTTAATTTTAGATGAATAATTAGTTTGCATGTAAAGACTAATTTTAGTCTTGAATTAACTTTTCTAATTATTGTTTTGTTTGGGTTCTATTTAAGAGAACCATGGGGATGTATTGTAATGTAAGCAAGATCAATTAGATCTGCAGGGTGCAAGATCAAGAAGATATGCAAGGTGCAAGATCAAGAAGATCTACAGGTGAAGGTGGGCAACAACAACCATTGGGTTGATTATCACTAGAGGGTACAACAACTCAGTATTGAGTTGATTATGATTGCAATTGATTGAGAGAGAGAGAGAAATCTTGAGGGAGAATTACTATACATCTACGAGGTATGAGAAGAAGAGAGATTTCTTCATTGTATTTCCTTTTAGAAGAGTTTAATATAGATTGGTTGTTTCTCATATCTCTTATTCTTTGATGTTTTTAATTTCTAGTTACTTATTAATTTTGGTTTAATTCTGTGTTTAGTTGCTTATACAAAAGTAATCAATTATACTCTAAGGAGGTCATAACAAGTGGTATCAGAGCTATGTGTGGGTCCTGACAAGTGGTATCAGAGCTAGGTTGAAGAAAAGCTCAGAGCGTGTTAGTGTTTGTTGTTACAGAAGTCACTCACAAGGGTTTCTGTTTGAGTGGGAGTAAATCAATGGTTGAAGAAAGTAAGCTAAGAATGGATAAATTCAATGGCAATAATTATCAATTATGGAGGATGCAAATTGAAGATTATCTATATCAAAAAGATCTGTACTTACCGTTGGGTGGGGTTTCAAAAAAGCCCACAGATATGCAAGATGAAGAATGGAATGTTCTTGATAGAAAGGCTCTTGGATCTATAAGGTTGAGCCTGGCATCGTCTATGATTTCTAACTTATCACAGGCAAAGACAATGGTAGAGTTAATGGATACTTTGGCAAATTTATATGAAAAACCTTCAACTTCGAATAAGGTATATCTTATGAAGTAATTATTTAATTTGCAAATGCAAGAAGGTGGATCTGTATATAGTCATCTTAGTGATTTCCATGGATTAGTAAATTAGTTAAATTCAGTCAAAATAGTTTTTGATGATGAAATTAAGGCTCTCTTAATCTTATGCTCTTTACTTGAAAGTTGGGATAGCTTGGTAATGGCATTTAATAATACTGCATCTGCTTCAAATATCTTGAAAGTTGATGATGTTGTTAGTGTAATATTGAATAATAAATTCATAAGAAAATCATAGGAGAAACATCAGGTAATGCTTTAAGTGTTGAAAGTAGGGGATGGCAAATAGAGAAGGGCAAGCAAGGGAAATCAAGGTCAAAGATAGGCAGTAGATCCAAATCTAGAAATGGAAGAATAACCTGCTGGAATTGTGGAAAGAAAGGACATGCAAAGAAAAATTGTTGGTTGAAAAAAGATCAGCATGAAGGTAATAAAGAAGCAAATGATGAAGGTATTGTTGCATAGGATGCTTTTATATTTTATATTTTATATTTTAGATTCTGGTGCTTCTTTCCATGCAACCCCAAATAGAGAATTTTTCAATGATTATGTCCATGAAGACTTTGGAAAAGTTTATTTAGTGGATGGTGAGCCTTGTCAAATTGTTGGCAAAGGAAAAGTGCAGCTGAAATTACAGAATGGCAACATATGGGTGTTGAAAGATGTCATGCATGTACCCATCCTGAAGAGGAATCTGATTTCTGCAGGAAAGTTGGGTGATGAGGGTTGTAAAGTAACTCTCACAACTGAATCTTGGAAAATTTTCAAGGGTGCACTTATATTAGAAAGAGGTAAGAAAGTAGGTACACTTTATCTATCTACTTGTGTTACTGATTTTCCTTCTATTTTATCTACTTTAGATGTAGATGCAAAGATGTGGCATTGTAGGCTTGGTCACATGAGTGAGAAGGGAATGCATGTTCTTAAGTCAAAAGGTAAGCTTTTAGATTTTATAGATTTAGACTTCTATGAGCATTATATTTTTGGGAAATAGTAAAAAGTGAGGTTTCTTAAAACTGGGTCAACAAAGAAGGAGCACAAGTTGGAGCTTGTTCACATAGACGTGTGGGGACTAGCTCAGGGAGCTTCTATTGGAGGATCATAGTATTATGTTTCTTTCATTGATGATGCTACAAGAAAGGTATGGGTTTATTGCATAAAGAGAAAATCTGATGTTTTTGACACACTTAAGAAATGGAAAGCCTTGGTTTTCAATGAGAAGGTGATGGACAGTGATCAACTCAAGAGGCTGAATAATTTTAATTAGGAAAATCTTGATTTAGAAAAGGTTATGTTCCAAAATGAGCTTGCAGGTAAAAATCATCACTCATAGGAAGACACAGACACCACCATCAATCAAGCAGAGACTGACATCGATCAGGTAGGAATTGATGTCAATCAGGTGAAGACCAAAGTCAGTGATGTCAGGCAGGTGGAAACTGATGTCAGTCAGATGGTAATCGACGTTAGTCAGGTCAGTCAAGTGGAATTGACATCGGTCAGGTGTAGATCGAGAGATGACTGGGATCGGTCATTGTCAGGAAATTTGGGCAGACAACAAGCTGTCAATGAGTCTCAAATGCCCATGAGGAGGTCCAAAAGGGTAAGTAAACCTCTAATTCATTATTCTATTTCTTTATACTACTTGTTGCTCACTGATGGTGGAAAACTAGGAAGTTTTGAAGAGGCAATGTAGGTAGAATCTAGGAAATAGTGGGAGCATGGCATGAATGAGGAATTTGATTCCTTAGAAGAGAACCAAACGTGGGATTTGGTTGAGTTGCCAGCTGAAAAGAAAGCACTAAAAAACAAATGGGTTTATAGGTTAAAGTAAGGAGAGAATGGACAAGTGAGACATAAGGCCAGGTTATATGGTCTTGAGCAAGCTCCAAGATAGTGGTATTTGAGGTTTGATAGGTTTATGATAGAGCATGGCTTTAGTCAATACCAATCTAATTATTGTGTTTATTTTACTAGATTGGATAATAGTAGCTACATTATCTTGTTATTGTATGTAGATGATATGCTTGTTATAGGTTCACACATGCAGGGAATTACTGAGCTAAAAGTAAAATTAGCTCAGATATTTGCCATGAAGGATTTAGAAGTGAAAATCCTTGGCATGAGTATTTCTAGAGATAAGAAAAATCTCAGGTTGATTTTGACTCAAGAGGATTATGTGAATAAGGTGTTGGAGAGGTTCAATTTGTAGGATGCAAAACCGGTAAGCACACCTATGGTTGGATAGTTCAAGTTAAGCAAAGAACAGTGTTCTAAATCACATGATGAGGTTGAGTACTTGGTATGTACTAGACTTGATATTACCCAAGCAGTGGGAGTTGTCAGCAAGTTTATGACCAATCCAGGAAAGGAACACTAGAAAGTAGTTCAGTGGGTTCTCAGATATCTGAGATGGACCAATAGTAGGCATTTGTACTATGGAGGGTTAAACACTTCTCTACATGGGTATGTAGATTTGGATATGGCAGGTGACTTGGATGACAGGGGAAGCACCACAGGATATGTGTTCACTGTTGGTGGAATGATGGTTAGTTGGATTTCAAAGTTGTAGAAGGTTGTTGCCCTGTCTACTATAAAGGCATAATACATTGCAGTCACAGAGGCTAGCAAGGAAATGATATGGATGACTCAATTCATGGAAGAGTTGGGAAATGAGCAAGAGAGTTGTATATTGTACAATGATAGTCAAAGTGCAATTCATTTGGCAAAGGATTTAGCCTTTCATTCAAGAATCAAACATATACAACTAATGTACCACTTCATTAGACAGGTATTGGAGGATGGTCAGTTGAAGCTGAAAAAGATCCATACGGATAAGAACCTTGTTGATCTGCTAACAAAGTTGGTAATAAAAGAGAAGTTGAATCTTCATTCAAATTTTGTTGGTCTTCAAGATTGAACTTGAAGATGGAGAAATAAGCTAGAAATAAATTAAAGGACATTGTTGTATAGGTACAAGTGTAGCTATTTATCTCCAAGTGGGAGATTATTGAGTTATGGAGCTAAAAGCTTTACCAATGTGTAAATGTGGAGGTTGTTGGGTTACACAATAACCAACATCAATCATAGCCAACCAACATCAGTTAGGGGTTGACTGACATCAGTTATCTTTAGCTACACAGTAATCGACATCGGTTATAGTTAGCCAACATCGGCCAGACAGGAACCGACATTGGTCACCTGTGTGTTTCCAAAACTATTCTAATTTTAGATGAATAGTTAGTTTACATGTAAAAATTTTAGTTTTGAGTTTGCTTTTCTAATTATTGTTTGGTTTGGGTTCTATTTAAGAGACCCATGGGGCTGTATTGTAATGTAAGCAAGATCAATTATATCTGCAGGGTGCAAGATCAAGAAGATCTACAAGGTGCAATATCAAGCTACTAACTAAACCTATAATGTGGCTATATCTTTATCTAACCTAGATATCTCTATCATCATGGCTGAAACCTATCTTGTGTGTGTGTGTGTGTGTGTGTGTGTGTGTGTGTGTGTGTGTGTGTGTGTGTGTGTGTGTGTGTGTGTGTGTATTAGAACCTTGTACTTATGCATTCTCTCTCCCTCCATCTCCATCCCCACCTCTCTATACTTGCATCATTCTCCTGCATGTATCTCTTTATCTCTCCTATGATGATAGCCATGGGTTTCTACCTATACATATTATCTCAAGTCTTATGTTATTGATATAAGTGGTCTCTTCATTATGATATGCCTCTGATGTGCCCACTAGAATACATACATGCCTATAACACCTGTATCTACCTCTTCATATACATAGCCTCAAGTCATAATTAGTACCATCACCCAACTTGTAACTCCCTTAGATCTAGGTACAAGTGACCACCACTCACTGATCTATCATGTAACATGGAAAAAATAATTTATACCATTAGGTATGTCTTACTGTATCCTAAACTAAAATTTCACTCTATCAAGAGGATATATATCAATTGTAAACATGTGCCAGCTAGTAATGTATCATAATGTGGTCATATATCTAGTATAATCATCATCCTTGATCCATCCAATTTGTAAATACAAGTAACGTTTCTAAGTCATATATGCATTTATAAAATAATCTATAACCAAAATGTGAGGTTCCTTTATCACCATGTTATACTAACAAACCATCAACATTCTATGGGTTCATATAATGCCAATGTCTCCTCTAGAATAAAGGGTGCTTATTTTATATATGCTCCCATGACCACACTTGTAGAAGGGTCAATGGTCCTATACTATGTCTAACTTGGTATGCTTCCATGTGCACATCTATTTACAACTATGTTAGTATCACCAATCCCAAATAAAATACAATAGTGTCATCATATATGTTTCCTATCACTCCTTAGAGGCCCAAGTGAAAATACAGGACACTCTTGTCAAGCATCAAGATGACACTAACAATGGCCATAAGGATCAAAGGATTTATATTAATCACTAACTCATATACCAATACATCAATGTCAAATAGCCCATCTCTTAACATAATGTTTGTAATGTTGAAAAGACCCTCTAACATCCCTAGATGTCCCTATGTCAACCAATGAAGGGCTCACCCTAGAATCAAGATACGTATAATCCTTCACACATGTTCCATTGTCACATTCACCTCATCTATAGGTAGTTAAAAGGTTCTAGTGTTTGGGTGTCATCACTCAACTAGTATAGTAATTAATGCTCTATCAACTTAAATGATCAACATTTACACCATATGTAGTAGTCTTACAACCTCTAACAGGCTTATAACCTCATCAGTCTAAATTTTGGTCTAATCAGCATGTGTGATTGTTTCTCACTTTATATAACCACTTGAATCTACTCCTACAATCAAGTCATGTTAGCATACTTAGTCATTTTATATCAATCTAAAAAATCATCTATCCTACAATCCTATTTTCATCGTGCACATTTGACTAATCATCTCAAATAGTATAATAAAAAAATCCAATTAGATAAAAATTCTATCCAAATTAGTAAATTTTTTAATCTTGGTGATTTTCCAATATGTAGAGTCATTTCACTAACACTGTCCATTTCATAATTTTAATAGTTTTTCCACTATGAAAAGTGATTTTGTTGTTACTCATAGTTAGTTCATCACTTTTCTTAGAGACTTTACTAATCCCCCATCTGTTTGGTGATTTTACCACTATCAACCCATTTCTAACACTATTGATCATGTTCTCACCATCTAAAAAAGTGATTCTATCTTTTTAAAATTTCATTAGTGATCTTTCATTATTTCTATTTAGTAGGAAATTTTTTCTATTTTGGTGATTTCAAACTGAATTTCACTATTTCACCATTCAGGTGATATCAAACCTAATTTTATAGTATCATCAATTTATTCACACTTACATTATTAAGGCTTGCAATATTGACTTTCTTAGTGATATTACCACTTATATCATAATTTTGACATTTCCAATGGTGATTCCACCATTTACGAATGTGTTTTCACCATTTATGTGTTCAATTTCACCACTACAAAATTTTCCTTCATTAGCAAACTCACACAAGTCCTACTTTACCCTAACATTTATAACACTTAATATGAAAAAATAAGCAAAAAATTGTATGTTTTTTTTCACCACTCAAGGGTGGTCACCTGTACTCTTTTGCACACTCTATAAGGTGCTTATTGTTCAAAATTTGAATGATTTTTCCTACAACACTTGTGTGCAAAAATAATAGCTCTAAATTATAAAGGATAAGGGTGAACATGAATTTTTTCACCCCCTAAGGTTATATTTACATCTCAAATTTAATTTTTTTAGCCCCTTCCCCCCTCAGTTGTATCCCCTTTACTCTCATGAGGCCTATTTCTAACCCCTTTCACCATTTTTTGTCTTGTTTTTTCCCAGTTTTGAGACCTCTTCCACCATGATATGTCTTATTTCCATCCTTTTGATGGCCCTCCCATAAATTTTATGTGCCAACCAATCCCTTGAGGGTGATGGAAACATAATGACTAAGAGGGTGGGTTGAATCAGTCTCTTAAAACTTTCTTTCACATGTACTTTAAAATTCCTTGAACCATCAAAGAAATCCAAAGATTTAATAATGCATAAAGAAACATTCATGGGAGCATAAGATAATAAACACATATATGAGTGGTAAAACCTCAAGGGGAAGAAAACCCACTGATATATACAAATGTACTATATTCCTATAAGTCAAAATATCAAATTTAGTGAAGCACCAACTTCACATGGAGCACTAACCCCAACTAACTAAGCACCAACCTAGTTAGGCTTTAGCAAACACCCACTTGCAAGGACACACTAAACCCTTAGATGACTCAGCACTAAAAAATCCACCTAATTACTTTGATTAAATTTATATCACCTTACTTCTCAACTAATTTATTATGACCACCTCTTCATCTCTTCACACTATTATCCCTCTCAAACTACCTTCTAGGGCTCTTTGCTTAACTAGCCCTCTTCTTGTCTTGATTATGTCATTTGACCTTGATTTTAATATATATTAACCCTATTAGATATTTATGATATTTTATATTAACCCTTATTATGGTCTAAAATACCTCCTTTATCTCTTCAAATTACTATATCCTTCACTTCAACTCACTCATATTATAACCAGATAATTAGGCCTATTAGGCCTTGTTCTTATATTAGGTTCTTGATCATACACATATTTTTCATCCATACACACTTGACCAATTATATTTTACACATAATATTACTTAGGAGATACAAAAAAACATGAATCAAACATTACATTAGCTCAGCCATATCTTAAATAGACCAAGTCCTTCTTTAGGCCTTAAGGAGACCTAATTCAATTAAGCCTTCATTAGTACACATTACCCTTTGATCTTCTTAGAACACTTTAAATCACCATAAATGGAAATAAAACTTCATATTACACTAAAATATAACCCTAATAGGTTCATATTATTTAAATGACACATTTTAGCTCCAACCACCACTTGAAGCATGCCATTAGCACTGTTCACAATTAGGCATGTGAAACTACAGAAAGTCTATCTTGAACTACTGAATATTAAACATATATTATTTGATCAATAATGGAAATAAAACACATATACATAGTATATATTACCTAAATCACATCACCATATACTTTAGACTTCACACCTCAAGGCAAAATGACTCAAACCCTTCTTTGTAAATAGCCCACTCAGAACTACCAAAATACCTCTAAGCACAGTCATGGTGGTAATGACCTTCAACACCTATTTAGATACCTTAAATAAATTTTTATTCATTTATATGATCTTATGAGATCATCATACCATTCTTAAATATATAGATAATATGGTCAAATTCCAATATTGGTCTTGTAGACCAATCTCATAACCTCCCTATACACAGACCTCACTAAGACAGATAAGTCAACTTGTGAGAAAATTTTTCACTATAACCAATAACCTATATAACTTATATCTAAAATTAAAATGTATTAAAATATTATTAAAAATATATCCATGCACTTTTATTCATCCCTATTCTATGATAACACATAGCTAAACATCTTCTCACTATTGCTTGGGTTTTTCACTATTTTTACCATTAGGCATGCTAGTGACTGACTAACTTGGATGACTAGTTTAACACACTTGAGGGATAGATATTGTCCATAAACCTTCAAGGATACAAACTAAAAGTCTCAAAATTTGTCCTCTATCCATTTATCAATTTTTACTTGGTCAACTCTGATTGCTATAGTAAATCACTAAACTATCCATAACAATCCATTCTAAGTACTTTAGAATAAATTCTTTCATATTGGGTCACTATTAGGGTTATTTGAGGGTTTAGACCATCTTCCACTATTATAAATCATTCATAAATTTTATCCCCTCATTCCAAAAACTAATGCTTATAAATTTTATCTATTACCCTTCCCCATCTACCATGAATAGCTCAAGTTCCCATTCAGAGGTTACATGTGCCAAAAAACACATGAAAAAACTTCTTGGGTAGACAACTCTTTAACATGTGCACTAGAGAGACATTAAAACACTCTTTAAAGCATAAACCTTCAAAATTTGACCTTAGAATTGGTTAACACACCTGATAAAATCTATGACACCACTGAAAAATCTCACATGCTCATTTTTATCTTGAAATTTGAATCTCATACTACATTTGGCCACCATCTTTCTCTTTTCTATCTAGACCTTGACCTAAAAACCATATTAGACCTTGAAACTAACCTTATAACCATTGTCCAAGATTAAAACACTCTTTAAAGCATAAACCATAAAACCTCTTACCATGCTCAACCACTTCCATACATCTTTCATGTGTCTTGATAATATATCATGATGCCTCATTAGGCCAGGCAGGGTCTAAAAGTGGTCTAGGTGTAGACTAGGTCTGTAGGTCCTACCCTTGTAGGCTCACCCTAAGACTAACATGAGTTCTCAAATGCCTCATATACATGCTCAATAAACCATATACAACCTTTCATGCCTATTTTAATTCATTTCACCAAGCCATCATGACCCTTCATGCACAAGACTAGGCATCCTATGCACATACATTTTCAAGTCACTAGGTTCAAGCACTTGACAACTTTGAAAATATAGACCTTCCATGTTGACCTTCACATAACTCATTAAGTCATAATAAAATATACCAAACATGTCTTACACTCTCATACTCATTTAAACAATGATCAATATCCTCTCTCATAGCTACATTCTTCAATGAACTTATGAAGATATTTCTTAAGAACCTTTGACATTAATGACAACATCAATGTCAAACCTGAACAACGGAAACAATGCTCAATAGAGGGGGCATCCTAGGGCATGTTATTTCAATTGAGGAATCATGGTAATCTCATTTTTTAATGAGAACATCATCAATTTCAAATGTATCATTTGGGACATGATCACATTTATTACAATTTTTATTTTATTTTTTTTACTTACTCAAATATCTCACAATGACATTTAAAAATGGTATAGAATGTAGACACTTCATATTTATTACTTATATGTAAAAATTGATATTTGAACATTCTATAATAATGCAAAAATCAAATCAGAATTCATTAATTATCCCAAATTCATCTGCACAATTATTGTGTATATCTCAAAAGATATTAATGCATCCCTATTTGAATAAATACACCTCATTAGATACTTCAATTCACAAAAAACCTCCTAAATCAATTGATTTCTTTGTTAATGTCACATTGGTTTAATTAAATCAAATGATCAATCAAAAGTGAACATTACAAAAAGTGACCATGTCATCATAATCATATTTTAATAGATAATTTACTTTTATTAGTTAATTAATCAATCACTAATAGGAAAATCCATGGAATCCACATCATATCTACCAAAATTCAAGTAAATTTTAATTTCATACATCATCCACACATTTATCAATTTAAAAATAATTTTCTAAAAGTTAAAGTGTCCTTTACAAATCAAGTTTAATGTAAGGTGATAAGTGTTTAAGTAATGTTTATGGCATGCACTTACATACTCCAAAACCTCATGAATATATATTTTTATAAGTTCTTGCACAATCCATGCCATATAATTTACTGCTTAAAAATCATTCTATAATTGATCCTCCACCATTGATATTCATATAGGATCAATGGTCCATATTGATCCAAAAATATATATAAATTGAGGATCCCTCTCCTCATTCTGAAAATATTACAATTGATAATGAAGTGATACTCAAGTATTCACATAAAAATTTAACCATAATCATAACTCATTATTAAATTGTCTATTTATAAAGGATTTATGTTTTTGGATTATCCATGCACCTTGTATAAGCCCTTTTGAAACTACATTTGAGCACATCATTATTTTCTACAAGGAGACTCATAAGAAAATGTATAACAATTTATGTTTACTTGTTTATTTTCTTTATTATTCATCTTTCTCAATTGGAGGATACACACAGGTTATTGGTATGATTTCAATTTTTTTTAAATTTTTACTAACCCAAAACTAAGTTTTGTACTTGTGTGTTACATATATGTAGAGACACATTAAGGAGGTAATTTATCCCCTTAAAAATCATCTTTTCAAATCAAATAATCTCAACCCTTTTTGATATTTTTCAGCATTAGATGATGATATATTTTCATTTCTCACCACATTTCTCCCTATTCAGGATAACTACAATGGTTTGGGGTATATTTGGACTATGTAGGCATCACTCAGACACATACAGTTTATGAAGTTAACTCGGCCATCATCATTTCCATTCTCATCTCTCATCATATTCCTCCCTTTTCACAAGAACTACATCAACCTGAGGTCCCTATGGATTATGTAGTCAATGCTCAATCACATGGAGTTTTTGAGGTCATTTTGTCCACCATTATCATTCTCATTCTTATTATTCTTTCTATGTCCATTCTTATCATCATCCTTTTCTTCTAACTAACTATCCAAGTTTAACAATCATCCCTATAGCCCATGTGTGTAAATGTTTATTTTTTAGGTCCCAATTCTCTCTAAATCTAATCACACCATTTTACAATCATTATTTTCATCACTTGGAACATCCTTATGTGCTCAATGTTTTATGGCTAATTCATCCTTTAAACAATTTTTGTATCATCTGTATATGTGTTTGCATCAATATATCTCTTTCCTATCATCCATCAACATGATCCTCTCATCCTTAATCCATGTGATAGGTTAAAAATGTGATCTATGCTTTCAACTCAATTAATCAATTAGTCATCCATCTAATCTTTTAGCTTTCACTCTATCTGGGTACATCAATCTTATAGATCATCATCAAGATTAGTCATTTAGAAAGTCAAGTCCGGTGACATTTGTCTGTATATCTATAAAATCCTATAAAATTGACAATAAAATGGCTATCTTAATTATTCATATAATCAATGTAAAACCTCTGGATTGACTTTGACTATGATTTAATCCCAAACTTATGAAATAATTAAAAAATGAGTTACGATAAACATAGGCTTATAGGATTTTATATGTTCCAAAATCAATTCATATCTTGATAACGACTAAGTATGCAATATTTTTAGAATGATTGGGTAGCTATTTGAAATCTTTGAAAATAGGGTGTGTTGGTCACAAAACATGGTAACTTAATGGGGAAATACTCTTGAGTATTTGAGAACCTAAATGTTTTGGTTCAACTATTGTAATAGAACATCAATTTTATAAGGAAGAAATAATCAAATTAGATAATTGAAAGTGACTTCAACATAGCCATGAAACATACTGATCCTTATCAAATTTCAGTTTTTTATGGTTACGTGAAGGTTCTCTTCCATTTTTATGAGAGTTTTATTAGATATTAAACAAAAGTTGAGGTTTATTTATCATTTATTAGCTAAATTTATTTTATATTTTAAGTGTGTATGTATGAGAATCCAAGCATTACTCCTTTACTAGCTAGGCATATATAACTCTAATAAATATACCTATGATTCCACTCTAAGCATTGTTCTACTTCTATCTAGGCATCCGTAGCCCTGATAGTAATTATTTAAATCACCCCTCTTCCATGAGGGTTTTTTTTATAGAACTTATAAGAAGGGTTAGGAACTAACATTGGTTGGAGGTATAGGAATAAATTTTATTTTAGATAAGATATTTTGCTCATATTTTTTTTTCTCAATGGTTATTATCTCTAAAATAATTTTTAAGCATATAAATATACAATTGATCTTTCCAAATGAGAATTCTTTCTAAAATTTTCATGACTATATCAAAGTAAGTTCCAAAAATATGATAAATTTACTTAATTTAAATAAAAATGTCCATCCAATAATGATACATACATTAATTATAAGACCTAAATTTATCATGAATAAGTCCATGAATATACTTAAGTATGATTAATTTCCTTCTAGGAGAAAATTTGGCAATCTAATTGCAAGTGGTATTGAAATGCACAACTAAATAAAAAGAAATATGATATAATAAATAAGGAAATACAATCTAGGAAAGTAGGAAATCTAATATACTCCTACTATTAAATTAGAACTCAATCATTCTAAGATTATCCCAATTAGAGCAACCATGAAATATTTTTTCCAAAAATGTTCATTAACTAGAAATTCAAGTCATTACCTTGGAGGTCTTTCAAATAAAATGCAGTTTTACCAAAAATTTAATAAATATGATATGGTCCAATCCATAATGGAGTGAACTTATCATGTTTCCCCTTTTTCTCATGTGTTTTATCACATAATAGGACTAAGTCTAAATTATTGAAAACTTTGATCTTTGATCTTTTGTCAAACCATCTTTTGATAATGTCTTAATGTTTATTCAAATTTTATAAATATTTTATTAATTCATAATCTATTTGAATAGTGTATAGCAACCTAGACTAAATCCTATCATCATATTCCATATATTATTGTATAAAATGATAGGTTAGAAAATTGTGAGTAATGGAGAAGATGGTCAATGATATACCAATAATAAATTAAAGATTTTAGATCTTGTTTATGTCTAGTTTTGTTTGCCATAGTGGATAATTCAATAGTAGATGCCATTATTTTGGTTTACTCTCTATAGACTTCCTTATTTCATCAATAAATTTCTTGTTTTTAGACTCAATAACTCCATTTCCTTGTTGGTAATATTTTGAATAAAACTTAACCAAAATCTGATTTTTATCGGCACACTCATTAAATTCTATAGATTAAAAATATGGACCATTATCACACACTAAATAAATTGGTGTTCTAAAACTAGTTAAAATAGTTTCCTCAAAAAAAATTATTACATTTTGTGCCCTATAGTTATTGTTATAAATCATTTCATCCATTTTATGTAATAGTCTATAACTATTGACATAAAATTATGTCCAAATAATAATTTAGCTTAGTGAACCCTATAAAATCCAGACCCCATTGTGTAAAAGGGCATCATTCAATCACAGGTTGTAGAGGCATGGTTGCATATATTTCTCTTTTCCAAAATATATGGCATTGGTGACAAGCTATAACATGACTGTGTGCATCCTTAAAAATAGTAAGCTAATAATATCACATCCCTAGGATTTTATGAGTTTTAGAATTGCCTAAGTGATGTCCACTTTCTATATTATGATGAAAGTTGTCAAGGATATATGCAACTTATTATTTATAAACAAACCTTAAATAGATTCCCTCATATAACACTCAAATTTTAAACATATAGTGGGTTAATTTGAGCCTAAGTGCTCTTCATTTTTCTCTATTAAGTTGAGGATTGAGTGTGCTTATAAGTCGGTAGTGAATAATCTAAGTATAATAGTCACCATTGACTATTTGAGACTAGTTGACTTATTCGATGGAAATGTGCATATCAGTCTCTATTATTAGATGAAATATGCCTTATCCTCATATAATTTTGATAGGTTTTATTGCCAAATCTTATAATTTGTCAATCCATTAGCCTCTTAATTCTCCTAACTCATTTTTCCAGGTGTGATTTTTACCACTAGGTCTAGGATAGTGGTGTATGTCTTATTGTGCAAGATATAGTGTTTGAATTTCTTTACTACTTTGATTAGAGCATAAACTAGTTTTTAAATTATTAAACACCTCAAATTTACATATTTTAGGTTATAATTCATCAAGGATAAGGATACTCATTATCTTAAACCTTTTATGGGATTATAGTTGTAGTATGTTTAAAAACAAATGAATATAGGAAGAAATCCTTGTTGAAATTGGGCTAATTAGAAATGGATCTTGGGCAATGGTGATTTTGATATCTTGAAATGTTTTGAATATAGGAATAAATACTTGTTTAAATTGGGTTAATTATAAATGGATCTTGGGAAATGGTGATTTTGATATCTTGAAATGTTTTGAATATAGGAACAAATCCTTGTTGAAATCGGGTTAATTAGAAATGGATCTTGGGTAATGGTGATTTTGATATCTTGAAATGTTTTCTTAGATTCATCCATCCATTCCACTTTTGCATCATGTTTAACATAGAATTAATGGTTTTACAATTTATCCATATCCTAAAATGAATTTTCAAACAAAATTTATCTTACCAGAGAAAGATATGAGATCTTTTTTATTGTTTGGATATGTAATTTTTGAAATAGATGGGACTCTTTTAGGGTAAATAGAAATACCTTCCTTACTGATCACATGGCCCAATAACTTACCTTATATGACTCCAAAAATACTCTTCTTGGGATTTAGTGAGATTCCATACCTTCTACATCTATCAAATACTCTCTACAAGTGGACAACATGATCTATTATATCTTTAAAGAAGACAATTAGATCATCTATGTAAATAATGGCATACCTACCGATGAGTCCTTAAAAATAAAAATCCATAGTGCACTAAAAATTAGCATTGCATTGATTATTCTAAAATGTATAATTTTATATGCAAAAGTTACCCATTTAGTAGCGATATTAATTCCCATTTGATCATCATTTTATACTAACACCAAATCATAGCCTAAGAATCAATATAGATTATACATCATTTTAAACCCACTAACTATATGGATTCCTTCATATAGGGAAGGTAATGGATAGTTAGTCTTTTTGAAGATTGATCAAGATTTCTAAAATCCACATAAAGTATGATTTAACCATTCTTATTTCTCACGGGAACTAGGTTAGCCACCCAAGTAGATGATCCGATTAGAAATATGATTTTTACATCTAAAAATTACTGGAATTATTTTTGAATGAGGGGTTATATAATGGGATTAAGCAATCTTTAAATTTGCTTAAAAGGTGTATGTTCCTATTTGAGTGGTATAATATGTGTGATAACCCTAGGATAATTTTTTTTTTAATATTCATAAGTCTAGGTAATCACATTTGTATATTTTGTTAATAATTATTTTTTTTATGTTTTTATTTCTCAAAATAACTCAATCCAATGTAACATTTTTATGGTACTCACTAGTTCCTAAATTTGCCTTAACTAAATTTGATTCACTGGTCTTATGTTATTGAAAAATGTCAAAGACTTGTTCTAGTGATATTAAACTTTTAGGTATCCTATTTTATTTTAGTTGTAAAATCCCATCATCTTCAATTTATTCTTTGTTCATTGGATAAAACTATCTCTCATCAATAATATGAGATTTAAAATCACCATTATTTTCCAAGAATTATATGATCTACTAGTCACTATCAAATACCTAAAAATTGTGAACATTATCAGGGGTTAAAAGACATGGTACTAACTCTAAAAAAAATTCATACATTTTAGACTCCTAAATTGGGGCCAAATTTTTTGTTGAAGTAGTCAGAGAATTTGATGTCTATTTTCTCTCTTAGGATTGATTTTATATTAAAGACTTAAAATGATTTGATTAAATATAAAGTTTAGTATTTATATTTATTCAAATATGATATATTACATTATTATCTACACACACTTGGTTAACAACCAAATTTGAGTCTCCAAACATTAGCATTTATTTGACATTATGATTTAATGAAAAATATAACCCAAAAATAAAAGCTTCATACTATGCATGGTTGTTGGTGCATGGGAATCGTAGCCTAAAAGTAGTAAGATGTTGCTTCCCATCAAGGTCAATCAAATTTATTCCTACACCTTACCCTTATTTAGTAAGATCCCCATCAAAATAAAAGGTCCAAAACTCTGAAGGACCTTTAAATTATTGATCATTATTCTTAGGCTTCATTATGAAAATGTAAAATCCTACATGTGATAAAGCAAAATTAACTCTCTCATTTTTATCATTGTATTCCATGATTTCATATTTCATCTTTGATTCTCTATAAACCCTAATATGATTGTCCATTCTTTTCCAAGGTAACCACATATGTGAAAAATCTATTACCATATATCCATTCAATGTTTTTGACCAGTCATAGCTAAGGAGTAGACCATAAGCCTTAGGATTGTAAATTAAAAGAATTTAAATGTATTGTTTCACATGTATTAGAATCAAGCTACATGTGAACATTCAATACTTCCCCAATTATTATAATAAAATACTTGTCTAGGGTTAACCCTAACTTCTTACATATTATAGTGGGCATCACATTAGTTGAAGCACATGGGTTAGCTAAGTAATTATGCACATTTTTCCTAGATATTCTAATAGATAATAAAAAATGTGGGACCTCAAGTTTATCTTTGTAAATGACCATATTTTCATGTGTAACCTTTGACTTATCAGCATATGGTTTGGTAAACAAATCTTTAATAATAAGTTCTCTTTATTCTATAATATGAGCCATCTCATGAAGGGTAATGTTTTATTTTATTTTATGCATGTCCTCAAGCATATTATATCCACTCTTATTATATAGATCAACATGGTACTAGTCATTTCTTTTTAGAGGGGATGGCTTAATATTGGCATTTGGGTTAGGAGGAGTAGTTTTATTATTATTTGGAGGTGTAGTAGGTTGAGTATTTTTATTTCTCATATTGTAATTATTTATTTGTAATTTCTAAAAAGCATGGATCTTATATGTATTATTTTTAGGTTCATTCTCATCCTCAACATGAAATTGGAATTAATATGTCTCAAACACCATTACAATACTATAATAACTATGTGAACTGATGTAGACAAATTAGACTAAGTAGGAAAAATATCATACCCCTCCATCTGTTAGAGTTGGTTTTTATGTTTACTAGGTTCTATAAATTGTTTTTGTATATTTCTTAGTTTATCCTTTTGTGGATTTGTCCCACATTGGTTAGTTTGAATTCTTATTTATCCTTACCTATATATTCAGGTCTTCTCATTTGTAACATATATAAGTTATTTTATGGATATTATATGATATTTCCTTTATCTTTACATATCATATTTGCACCTCTTACAACTTTTCTTGTGATGTTTTTTTGGTTAATGCTTCAGATCTTGGCCTTGGAATGATCTTTTTGATGTTCCTTTCACCAACTCCTTTTGTAATATCTCTTAGGTAGTACATAATTCTATATAGTCTAATTCACCATGTTATGCAGTGTTATGGACCCTACACTAGTTAGAGAGAGCCACCTCATAGATGTTTATCTCATGAAGTTTTTTATGTCATGGCTCTAGATTCTTAATTAGCATGTTAAATGGTTTTTTATACCTTTGGAATGTTAAATTCCTATTAGTTGTTTCGCTTAATATGTTCCATAAGTGCTTATGCATACCAAGAAATTTATTTCTAAGTTTCTAAACCATACATTAAATAACATATAACTATATTTTAGTTAAATTAGAAGATGTGCCTTATGTGGTAGAAATGTTAAATAGAACCAAAAATTTGTTTTATTTCTATTTATTAGGAACGGATATAAAATTATCCATAAATTTTAGATTTTATTTTGGTGTAGCATGAGCTAAAAGTAGCTAAGTGAAGACCTAGTTTTTAATATTGGATATGACATTCTAATTGTATTTAAAATAGGGTTCAAGGTTTAGAAATTCAAATTGATGTTTGGTATGACCATAACTTATATATTAGGGTTTAATTTTTAGTCAACATTGATGGAATCAATCTAAGCCTTAGGTAATGTATTGCAAATATAGGTCTATATAGAGTGTATATACATCTTTTGTAATCTTGCATTAAAGGCTATAATTGGTTTATTGGTTTACCTATTCATACTATAAAAATGTTAATAAGCTACACTAGGGTTCATAACCTACCCCATTTATGAAATAAATGTATTACGAAATTCATCCCATGAGGCTGTTGAGTTCTTTGGAAGGTTAAGGAACCAATCATAAGTAGTATCTTGTAAGGTAAAAGGGAATAATGTGCATGCAACATCTTCATGAATCACATTAAAAAAATATTAAATAAGTCTTAAATACTTTCATATGTTCCTTTTTAGTTTATCCCATAAAAATATAGAATGAAGGAAGTTACTTTTTAGGATTCCTAGGTAAGTCATGGATGACACAAATTATAGTTATGGTAGAACTAGATAATTAGGCGACAATAAAGCACTAAAGTTGGTTCCATTGGGTTGATGAGTTTGGTTTAGTTATATCTTCCTAGGGATACCTCTATCTAATATAGATATTTGATGAACCTACAAAGGTGATAATAGTATCAAACTAGAATTAGATTTGGACATTTTTAACCTTACTAGTGGATCCAATGTACACAACTCGAGTGAATTTTAATGACTCAGATGTTGTAGTCCCTTCATCTAGCACTAGATAAAAAATTTTGATGTGGGTTTTATGCACACCAAATATTATTATGGTAAGGTTCATAACATTTTAGTATCAGATAAAATTTCACTCCAAGGTATGATCTACGAGTCTCTATTTTATAAATAACCACATATTGGAATATTGATAATAAAAATAGTTATTTACCTTAGATGGTTAAGATATGATGGATGTCTAAAACCCAATCTAAAATATACTTAAGGTGTATGGATGGATCTAAACTAAGGTGAATTTGATAAAATATTTAAAAATAAGGAAAGGTAGGGTATAAAATAAGAGGCTATATGATTCAATTGAATATTAAACCCTTCCAATCAAACACTCATAATGTATATTTATCAACTTAATGGAAATTATTCAATGAAAACATAAAAAATTAAAAGAGGCATCACATTAATACTTAACTAAAAGAGGGGTAAAAATTTATTAAAAATGAGAAGAAAATAAACGTTACATTACATTGTCCTGGTCCACAAGTTGAACCAGTTGCTGATATAAACTCCTAGGGAGCATAGTAATATCTAAAATGTTCCAAGAGGGGCCATTCTCTGAAGCCCATTTAGCAAGACAATCCGCAACACCATTCCACTCACGAGGAATGTGTTTGAAAGAAGCTGAATACAAGGAAGAACTTAATTGAAGAATCTACTAAATAATCACATTTAGATGCCAGTCAACCTTACCAGGCTTACCTTTATTCAGCAAATTAACAACTATTTGTGAATCTGATTCCTAGACTATGTTACTCCAGCCATTATGACAACAAGCTTTCACCACCTCCAGGATGGCCAATGCTTCCATGAGGTTGTGAGTATACTGACCTTTATAGACCGAGAAGAGAAATTGAATACTCCCAGCTCTATTCTGACCAATACCGCCTATGCCAGCAGCCCCTGGGTTACCCCGAGAGGAGCCATCAGTATTGATTTTAATAAAACCATCCTCTGGAGGAGTCTAGTGGCCTTCTCTGAAAATAGGATGCAAATGTTGACTATTACCTCACCCCAAATGGCAGCTCGGACAAGCAGTGCATCCCATATTCGGCACCAGCCCAAGGCAAGTGCATATAGTCATGCCTTCAGGGTCCGTCACATTCTCCCCAGCACATTTAACACTCAAAGTTTCTTATATCGACCTTATAACATGCACCCACAGAATTTGCAACTCCAGCTGGACGCCCTTGAATATTCTTCTGTTCCTTTCAATCCACAGGTTCCATAAAATAAAAGAGGGACCCACAGACCGGGCACTTTGTAAAAAGGAATTCTTCATAGGAGCATGGCCATATCAACCCCAAAAATCCACTAAAGAAGAAGCATGCTAGCAGGGTAGACTCCACGCATTCCACCACAAGTGCCACATTTGTTTAGCATACGTGCACTAGAAAAAAATATGAGCTCTAATTTCCTTATTGTTGTGACACAAAATGCACCTAGAGGGCCCCTAAAATCCCCTCTTGTAGAGATTATCCCAGGTGAGACACCTATTGTAAGCAGCCAGAGGAAAAAATTACATTTGGGCCAAGAGGTCTGATTCCAAATTTTTTCCCCCAAACAAACTGTCCTCCGACCAAGGGATGCCTAGTTAGAGCAAGATAACCAGATGACATGGAGTATTGGCCAGTATCATCCCCTCCCCATGCAAGGACATCCCTTCCTTATAGGGAACTACATCCTCTAGAAGAAAGGATATGAGCTAATTCCCTCCTATCTTCTTCATAGCCCCCAGGCGGCCAAGCAGAGGAGTCTTTCCATCTGTAACCAATAGTAGTTCCCATATTAAAAACTTCTTTATAATGCTCCACCTTATGCCATCCAGCTAAATGAAAAGAAGCACCTAAAGGTTGCAAATGCAGATGTGATAATAAGAGTAGAGGCTTTCCATCCCATGAGTCTCTCCAGAAGAAAGAATCTATCCCACTGCTGCAAACCCAAAACAAGCTATGTTTCACCAATTGAGCTCCCTGCTTGAGAGTGCTCCACACTATTAACCCTCTGCCCTCAAGCGGGAGTCTGGAGATCACATGAGGATCCACTCCCAAGAAATACTTAGCAGATAAAACCTAAGCCCAAAGGGATGAATAACTGGAACACCATCTCCAATAAAGCTTGGCAGCAAGGGCTTGGCTGGCCAGAATAGTAGAGCATAAGCCTAGGCCCCCATCCTTCTTTGGTCTACAAATGATATCCCAATTAATGAGGCTCCACTTATTATTCTATAGATTTCCACTCTAAAGAAACTATCTAAAAAGGGCATCAAATTCCTTTAGGAAGTAAATTGGGGCAGCCTGCACCATACTGCGATATATGGGAAGCACTTGGATGACTGATTGAAGAAGAGTCACACGGCCCGCTGTAGATAACCATCTATGAGTCCAATGACTCACTTTTTACCTCAATTTATCAAGAACATTCTGCCAAAATAGTCTAGGCTGCCTTCCCACCACAATGGGGATGCCAAGATAAATAATCGAAAGGCTCTGAGTCTGAAACCACAATATGGTAGCAATCCTTCTCTAAATAAGCTTTGGAGTGTTAAAAAAGAAAATAGAGGACTTATGCTCATTAATTTTCTGACCAGAAGCTGCTAGATAATTGTCTAGTGTGTGTCAAAAAGCTTTCACTTCTCTTATTTGAGCTCTCCCAGTCAAAATAGTGTCATCCACAAATTATAGATGAGTTAGTGCAGTAAACCCCTCCCCTAGCTCCATTCCTGTAAGGCATTATAAGAAACATGATATTTGAAGAGCCTCCCAAGACCCTCAGCCAAAATGATAAACAGGTAGGAGATAGTGGATCCCCCTGATGAAGACCTCTGGAGGTACCAAGAAGCTCAGAAGGAGTCCCATTGATAATAACTGAAAAAGAAGGTGTCGTGACATAGCTCAACACCCATCGAATCCAATCCTGGTTAAAACCAAATGCCAAAAGGACTTTTTGCAGGAATCTCCAGCTAACTCTATCATAAGCTTTGGCAATATCAAGCTTAATAAACATGGCCTGCTCCTGGGATGTACACATAGAGTGAATAGCTTCCGAAGCTATAACAACTCCATCTAGAATCTGCTTGCCAGCCACAAAACCCCCTTGTTTCTCTGAGATAAGTCTGGGAAGAAAATCTTTAAGCCTCTGTGCTGTAAGCTTAGTAATGATTTTATAGACAACATTACAAAGTGTAATGGGTCTATACTCATCCAGATGAAGAGCCTGCTCCTTCTTCGAAATCAAAACAAGAAAAGTAGCGTTTAGAGCTTTAAGCATTTCCTTATTGGTATATGATTCCTGTATGACCTCCATTAGGTCCTGCTTGATGATGCTCCAAAAGTCTTGAAAAAAATCAACAAGGAACCCATCCGGGCCAGGAGCTTTACCTCTCTTCATGCTGAACACTGCCTCCTCAACCTTAGTCATTCCAATCGGCCTCATGAGAAATTCATTCATATTCACACTCACCACCTAGGGAATGCAAGAAAGGATAGTATTTTTAGCTCCTTCATCTAGCACAAGATCGCTAGCAAAGAGAGATAAAAAGAACCAGATAGCTTCCTCACTAATAACTTGAGAAGAGGTCAATTGAGTCCCATCCTGGCTAACAAGAGAAGTAATGATGTTTCTATTTCTCTGTGCTTGAACAAACTTATGGAAAAAAGCCGTATTCTTATCCCCTTCCTGAAGCCAGTCGATACGCACCTTTTGCTTCCAATAAATTTCTTCCCATAATTCCCACTCAGCAAGGGTGCTGGTAGCTCTAGACTCCTCTTGACTAAGCACTTTTGAGAACCCATAGTCTCTTATTTGCCTTGTGATTGTATCAAGCTCATCTTGCACCCTCTTCCTCATGCAATGTAAATTGCCAAAATAATTTCTATTCCAAATTTGCAACTTTCTCTTAACATACTAAAGTTTTTTGAGGAAAGAATACATAGCAGTATCATGAGCTAGTCCTCCTTGCCATCACCACTATCCAATACATTCATGAAGAGATTTGTCACGAAGCCACATTAGCTAAAACTTAAAGGGGGTTTTTGAGGTCCCTCAATAAGATTGATGGAAAGCATAATGGGCCAATGGTTTGACCCTTTCCAGTCCAAGATTTTTGAGCTGAGAGAGAAGGCACTAGACATCCAAAAGTAGGAGACAAAAAATCTATCCAGATGCTCCAAGATGGCGGCATTACCCATTCTTCTGTTGCTCCAGGTGAAAATCCCATTGGAGGGTCTAACATCAAAGAGGTGCAGTATCTCAACATTATGGCGAAGACAATTGGTTGAGGGACCAAGATGAGGCAGACCACCTCTTTTCTCCTCCAAATTCATCACAGCATTAAAGTCCCTCGTAACAATCCATGAAAGGAAAGGATGGCAGCTGTGAACATAGCAAATATGTTCCCAAAGCTGAAGTTGTCCATCTATGTCAACTGGCGCATAAACATTTGTGACAAGAATCAGTTCCATAATGTCAAGGGAAGAGGCAACCATAGAAAAAGCTAATATGTAGGATAACCAATGAAGTGGCAAGATTTTTTGTGGGTCCTAGCACATGGCCAAACCCCCTGAGCTTCCCAGTGCACCCACACCTTGATATTGGCCAAAAAACCATATTTTTGGCATACAAGCAAACAGTAAGTCAACTGACTATTTGGTTTCCTAGATATAGAGGATATCCAGAGAGTGATCCAACACCAATCTTCAAGTATCCTTTTGTCTAGGGCAGCTATTCAAACCCCTCACATTCCATGATAAGACAATCATTGGGAGAAATAGGGGAAGTGTTCATCTAGGGTTTTAACAACCCCTGATTCCACCAGTAAATCTCTTATATGTTTAATTTTTTCTAAGTCCTTTCTTCACCCAGCCTTGGAGGGAATGGAGGAGTTAGCTTTCTTAAATGGCCTCTGCATTAGGCCAAGCACTGAAGAGGCACCCTTAGCTTTCCTGCCAACATCAACTTCCTTAACTAAATCAGCCCATTTCACTTCCTTATCAAGCTATACACTCATTGTTTCAAGTGCTCCTTCAATTGGCCTCAAAGAATTCTCTAAATTCAGCAGAGGCATCATAACCTGATCCACAATAGGCCCTAAAACTTGTTGATTTACTTCAAGAGCTTCCCCCTGATCCTCAGCCGGAATGCCATCCTTTATGGCCATACTGCCTAGAGCCTCAAACCTATTAAATCCCAAGTCTAATTGCCTTTCTACATTCTTGTGTTTCTGTCCTCCACCTCTCATATGGTGCCTTACTGTTGTAAACCCATCCAAACCAGTGCTAGTATGATCAATTGATCCTTATGCCAAGCTATCATTAACAACTAGGTTTTTCCTTTTTATAGCTCTATCTAATTGAGTTTTTTCATTAATAGAATGAGCCAGTCTACTAATTCCTTTTCTGAAAACTATTGTATTTGGTGTAGAAGAATCATGGTTTATCCCACTATCTTTGGCAGCCTGCAGACATTGTCTATGCAAATGCCCATAGACATGACAAATTTAGCATCTAAAAGGGATAGATTCATAATCTATCTATTGAATGCAGGATGAGGAGCCCATACAAATCTCCATGGAATCTGGCAAAGGATTATTTAAATCAATGTCAACACACACATGGGCATAAGAAATTACCTTTTTGTCCAGTGATTGATGGGTAATAGCTGTCTGTGTTCCCAGCATGGTGGCAATTTGTCTGAGAATGTCTTCCCTCCAAAATTCCAAAGGAAGCCATGGAAAACAGACCCAGACCAGCACACAGGCTAGAAGTTCATCAGTTGAGTTAAACCCTGCATGCTAGGGTTTGAGAAAAAGCCCCACATGGTCGTAGAAATAAGGGCCCCCTTCAAAAACTCGATTATGGTCTAAAACTGAGGAAAATTTGACCAAAAAATAGCTATTACCAGCCAACATGATGTCAAAATCCCCTTATATATGCTAGGACCTATGAATCTAGGCTTCTAAGGCCACCAGGGAGATTCTAATACCCAAGAATTTACAAATTAGTGTATGGGTAGAGAGGTACTCAACATCATCTTTCACTGCTTCAAGGGAAATGACCATAACCAATCTATCCTATCTTCTCAGTAAACATCCATTTACCTTGTTGAGCTTTGAGTGCTCACTGATGTAGGTCATTTCAGTATTGAAAGAGTGCATCCTAGGTAGAGAGCCATCCTTCCTAGGGCTTGCCAACAGACCGCCCACCACTTCGCCATTCCCAGCCAATGCTCCTGCCATCGCTCGACCGAGGCATCACATTAATACAAACTCACAAAAAAATTATATAATTTTCTTCACTCGTATTAATTACTAAGTTATCCTCTCTTTAAAAGGATTAAAATACATGTCTATAAAACTTTGGATGGGATCACGTCATCTTCAAATTTTGTCCAATTTTACAAGGTCTAAAATAATACTAGCTATTAATTTAGCATGTATACTTTGTATGATTTAAAATTTTATAAATAAAATATTATTAATTTAACTTTAAAGTTTGTATATGCATGTATATAAATAATCTTGTCAAAATTAAACTTTAGTGGTCACTTTAATGAGTTTGAGTTGAACTCATAGTTAGGACTAGACTCAAATTAGACTGGACTATCATTAGAAGTAGTTGAATGGAAGTACTAGAATCATAGGGTGCTAAGGTAGAACTCAATTTAGATGGTCTTTTAATTGGTATATTGACTAGATTACTTGAAGATGTTACTGAATTTTCAACTAGAGTTGGTTTTGACCAATCTTGCAAAGGAGGTGTAATAAATAAAAGTACAATAAATGCAGGCCCTATTAGAGTATAGAATGTAGTATATTTAGGAAAAGGGGACATAGTATTTTTAATTCAATATCATGAGGAAAAATATTTTTCTTCAATATCCAACTAGTCATTTTCCTTTATATTCTCATATTCAATCATACATTCAATAAAATCTAGCTCTATGGCTTCAAAATTGATAATTGGCAATTTGAATAATAATAACATTTTTTCCATCTATTTCTTGTGTAACACCATATAATAATTGAAGGAATAATTTAATGATTCTACTTGTGCTACTTTATCCTTATAAAATTTGATAAATTAGACCACTTGATCACTACTTCTAATAATTGTACTTATAACGTCTATCTCAAAACTATTGGCAACAATCTAAAGCAAATTATAAAAAATGTCTTGGTCACTACCTACCTAAGTGGTGTATATATGTCATTAATGTGCATGTCTCCAATTATGTGGATGACATTTTTAGCTTATATAGTCAATTTTTTGACCAAATCCTACATTTGTTTATGCCACTCTATTAGATGAGTTCTCTTATTAATCACATATTTTTGTGCCAAAGTGACATCTCAAAGTTGTAGTAGATTGAGATGTTGATATGGATTTTATCTTACCTCATTAATAATGAAGTGAAACTTATAATCTAGGATTTTTATGGACTAATAAATTCTTGCCACATTTCCCCATTATGGTTTCAACTCTACCCTTGATTGACATATAGAATGTACAATGTTATAAAGGGTCTTAGGAAAAATATACATGTTATTTAATATATCTTTCAAGGGTTCTATTATTCCTTGTGCCTATAATATTTTGTTAGTTTTTTTAAGCCATTAAACATATTATTTAGGACTCTTACATTAGTATCAACCATATGAATATGGTCCTCTTGGATCTCATCATCCTCTCTAGGCCTAGCCTTCCTCTTATTTATCAGTGATAAGAGTTTTTCTTCTCTTATAAACCCAATTGGTTTCCCTCTTATTGTTACTATTATTATCCTCACTCTTTTTATTTTACTTGAGGTTTTATAAAATTATATAATTAACTTGGGCTTCTCAATGATGACCAAGTCTTTTTTGGTTGAATACTTTGATTTTATTTGTTGTATCCTTATGGGAGTTGCTAGCAAGTCTTGAGAAGTATAAGTGGTAATGGGTGAGGTGATTTATGGTAGAAGCATGAGGATAGAGTTATATGGACTCTATGGAAGCATCATGAGAATAAAGGTATCTCATGGGGGGGTAGAATTGAGAGATGTGGATGGTGAAGGAAAATGTGGGATGAGCATCTTATCTTTAGACATCTTGGTTTTGAAGGAGTCTTGAAAACATATTTTATGAGATCAAAAGACTCAAAAACTAATACTCTTGGTGTATATATTTTAACCGCTTATGTTATTGACAACCCTAATTGGGTGTAAAAACAATCCTATAAAGAGACCATGGAATTTTGATTGAGACACTAGATTTTTAAAATGAGGTCTATTCAAAGTAGTTCTTAAGCTACATGTTGGAAAAATTAGTTATGTAATAGCAACCTATGTTAGTACTTTAAATAATTTTTTAGTGGGTGTATAAGTGATAATCATTATGTTAGAAATGGAATTAACTATATTAACTCAAGAGTCCAAAACTAAAATACTTATAAGAGTAAGGAGATATCAAATACCATTGGAGTCTAATGAAGTAGTGGAAAAAGGAGGGATAATTATAAAAATTGGAGTAATAGATGAAACATGGGAGGGAGTCACCTTTGTTGAATCTTATGAGGTACCATAGAAGGGACAACTAGAAAAAATGATGTAATCACTAAAGTGTCAATTGTTGTAATTTTTGGTTCCATACTATTTTCCAAATAATGAGATTGGTATTCCTTCCCAATATGCCCTTGTTATATACTCTAAATGTGAGGAGGACTAGGGATTGAAGTCCTAAAGTTTCTTTGTTGAGGCACATTCTAAGAAATATCAAATTTATCTTCTCATTCTTGGACATATTCATAGCCTTCCTCTAAATCCCATTCTTTGATAGACTCATCTAAATGATATTATGATAAATATTCCTCCACTTAGTCATTTTCTATGTTATAGTAAGGAATGCTTAGAGATACGCCTGATTCGGGAGGTTGTCTCTCTTATTATAGTGTGGCCCTAAGGGATTATAGAATAGTAGGAGAAGACCTTATTATTTAAGACACAACAATATGGATAACTGAGATAGTCATAATGTGTATTAAAGGAGGAGAAAGTGAATGATTAACCACTAAATCTAAGGAGGTGTAGTTGTAGTAACCGTCAACGTGAAATCAAAGGTAAATTTAGGTACTAAAGGTGTTTTATGTATATATCTTGTTTTCTTGATTCCTTTGACTTTGAAACATTTTAAAAGATCCCTTTTTTTAATTATTCATCAATTTTTTCCTTTGTTTCCTCATATGCTTGTGGTTGCTCAGTGGCTTTTACCCCTTTCTCAATTTAGATTGCATCATCCTTTATAATGGAGGGTTCATATTATATAATCTAATCAATCCTTATATAAATTTCATATTGTAACTTCTACATGATCTTGGTATTTCATTCTTATATAAATTTCATAACCATCTTTAACATTTTAAAAAATCAAATCATGTTCATGTTCATATTGTCCATAGTTTTGATTTACTTGTCTTTGAAATGTATTTATTTGATACATAATTACCCTCATGGGGTCCCAAAATCCGAAATTGAAATAACCTTTATGTCTTGAGGTTTTTCCCAATTACTCTTGGTTTTGGAAATTCCACCTCCTAATTTTGAGGGGTGTCTTATGATACTTGGCCTATTTATTCCTTCTCAGAATTTCATACAAATTATTGGATAACTGATAAAATATCTTTGACTCAATTAATTTATTAGGTATATGCCTAGGAAAATAGAAAGGGACCACTAATTCACCTTAAAACTTGATTATTTTATGGTCAAAATAGAATTAATAGTCACCCAATGACTTGAGTGATCTCTTGATCTTTGTAGATAATCTTGGCATTAGGTATTCATTTATTACCTTATAAACCATAGGATATAATATGTCTATTATCTTATGCATATGATCCATATATTTATAGACAAGAAATGATCAAATTCATCATAAACCCTTTTTTATTCTTTAGGATCCTAAGGAGGGGTTCTAATAGGGATCATAGTGCCACATATGGTGTCCACTAAATATTAAATCATGTAGAAGTTACTATCTACTCACTCATGCATGAGCTTATAGGTTTTAAAATTATAAATTTTGATTTCCTATAATGGGGGGAATGCCCTTTCCATACAAAATTATAGATAGTAAAAGGTACATACCTCATCCACATCAATTATAGATCGGGCTTCATGTAGCATATTGAATAGGGCCATGGTAATTTTGACATTGGGTTTGAATTGGGTAATTGGGACATTTTTACTCATAAAAAATTTATTAGGATTATAGGCCCATCTTATTAAGTCACCCCTGACACTATTCTCTTTGAACCAGTTACTGACTATTTTATGGTTATAGGGTATGTCTATTTTTGGGATTCTATAGAACTTATCAAAGGCTAAAATTGCCATGTATGATATTGGCATTATGTTATTATTCTTATGATATATATATATATATATATATATATATATATATATATATATATATATATATTACATGTGGCTATTGTAAATGTATTATTAACTAAATTTATATAAGGAAATACCTTAGGTTTGGTCATTACTTTGTGAAGTTTGATAACTCTGATTGATAACAAGTCATCTTTATACTCCCTTTCATCAAGAGTTAGATTGTCCTCATCTTTGTTGGTCAAATGGCCTTGACCTTTGTATAAATTTAAAAATAAAGTTTAAATACATCATTCAAATTGAATTGATCAAATTTTATGTCCTTAAAATCTTATCTAGTTCCAAAATAGAACATTGAAGGAGTTTGATATTGATTATTAGCTTCCATTGATGATTGGACTGAGCTTTGTGCCAAATTTATAATTTATGGATTTTAGTCGATATATAGATTTGGATATTAGTTCATAGATTAACAATTATAAAGTTTAATTTGATATGACTTTGGCACATAACATATATCTCATTTGATTATTTCACAAATTCATTACTTGAATACTCCATATGTGATAATTAATTGTAGAGTAATGATCTTAGTCAGTCATCCATTCCAATTTTGAATTTGACTTTATGATGTAATATTTCATGAGTTAATTTGAATCATGGAAATTTTTTATTATATTTCATTTATAATTCATCCCTTTATTTTTTAATGAGTGGATATATATTCAAAGTTATCATTATGTCACTAAATCATGACTTTTTATAGTTACTATGTCATTTCTAGGACAGATGTCATCTTTTCAATTTATCACTTGATTTATACATGTTGTTACATCATTGAGATGTGTCAGTGTACAAATTAAAGTGGTGATGACACATGGAATTTCACATGATAGATGACTATCATAGAATTAACATGTGAATTAATTGTTAAATGACACATAGCAATTGATTATAAAAATTATGACACGTGTCAGCCTATCATTATGTATGAGCTCTATGATTTTATGTATTGGCCTCTATAAAATAATATGTTGACACATGGTTTGATCTCACTAATTCACTCAGTCACATGTATTTATAACTTATCTTTCTACCCCAAGGCATGCAATCAAACAAGATTTAGAAACATGGAAAAATATCGCTTGCTTTGGTGGTTGTCATTTTTTAACTCATTATTTTATACTGAGAGCCACAATATAATGATATGAAGATGTGTGGATTAATATTGTGTAGTTGGTTGGTCATCAGACTTCATAACTAATTTTTTTACTAAATATTAGTGATGCACCAAGATGTGGACACTTGGCAAGATCTCATTTACGCAACATGCTAAAATAATGTTTTGCAAGTTTAAATGAATTTTATGATCCCCAAAGCTTTGATGAGTAAGAAAAACCTTTCTAAAAATCTACAATACCAAATAAAATTGATAATCAAATGGTTATTTTGTTACTCATATAATCAAAGTATAACCTTTAGACTTACTTTAACTATGCTTTAAACCTAAACTTATGGAAAAAAATGAGTAGCGATAAACTTAGGCTTATATAATTTTCTAGGTTCAAAAAAAGAATTATGTCTTGATAAGGAATAATTATGTAATATCTTTAGAAAACATGGGTCCCTATTTGAAAGCTTTGAAAATGGGAAGTGTTGATCAGAAAAAGTACCCAAATAGGAAATCCATTTATCACAAATATCAAAAGAGCATAATTATGTAAATACATTAGCATATGATGAAAATTAAAATAACAGAGAATATAATTAGTGCATAACAGAGTTGGTTATTACAATACAAGGAATATTTTTGGAAATTTGTTGATCCTTTTAAGGGTGTGAGTTATAATTGACAATAAGGTGGGTCTTGTATCTATAAAATAATACCTTTCCATCTATAAAGGGTGGGAAAATTTTGTATTAGGTTTGCATAATTTGGTATTACTAGAGTATGATATAGTGTTGTCGGTATAATATTGGTGTATAAGATACCATTTTAAGATATTACTAATAAATTATGAAAAACTTCCATGCTGATTTATCTTGATAATGAATAAAATTATACTATTTAAATCCTCATTTATTATTGAGAAATAATACATGCATGTATTCTTATTTTAATTAAAAAATAGATATATGTTTAAATGTTAATGTTAAGATCATGAATATCCACTCATGATCTTGTAATATCTCTTTGTACCTTAGGTGAGTACTCAAACAATACTTGAGTGATAATTTGATGTGGAAAGCTAGTCTCATTTTTGAGGTTTGTGAAAGTGGTGATGATTTGTATGTGAGTGATGGAAAGCCCACAAAATTTAGCTCCAATGTTGTGATATTAAACCATAGAGGAATTTAATCACCGACATCAAAATTATGATAAAAATTTACAATATGACTATTAAATTGTTATAATAAATGTTGGAAGGATTAGTTTTCCCCTCAAAAATGAAACCATCAAGAATAACTTGGAAAAAAATGATGTCTTAAAACTCTAAGAACTACATTTCTTCAGTAAATGGAAAAAATTAGTTAAGTTCTTACTTTCACATGTATATGAAGGGAGGTTTTTATTTCATAGGTATGATAATCATAATAGTTCCCATACACATAGCTAATTTAATTAGATTAAATAAAAAATGAGAAAATATGAGGTTGGACAAGAAGTAAAGAAGGGGAATAAGTTTCATAGGAACTTAAGTATTACAAGTAGACCATAATATGCCAATTGATAATTTTTAAGAATGCACAACCCACTTAACTATATGTTTGATTATATTGAAGTTAATTATAGTTATATTAAACTTAATCCTACACTAAAGTGATATATCTCACACACCATATAGATATGAATAATGTGCAATATAATGTTATGTGTTAATTCTATGAGGAGGTGAACTTAGGTACAAAGGAAGATCACCTCAAATGTGGAGCATTCAAAAGGGGAAAAATTCTTATATTAATAATATGTGATGAAATTTGTTTTCCATATAGGCATCAATATGATCTATTCTCATATCTTGTGTGGAATGAATTCGCCATGTAGTTATATAAAGTATAAGCCTACCCTGCATAGATAACTAAGGTCTATAAGATAAATATAGAATATTATTATGATATTATCATCACCATAATCAATGATGAGAGGGAAATACCTAAGGTAATTTTAGAATCCCATAAGGGTTATGGGTTGAATCATAATTCTATGTCCCACTTTTTGGTACAAAGTGGCTAACAAAAAATGAAAATGTGAATATTTCTCAATTTGTATAGACAATAGTGACTTAACCGTATAAAATGTGAAAATGTTTTAAACTAATGAAATGTTTCATTTTAATTTTATATTAAATTTATTATTTAAAAAAAAAAATAAAAAATAGATTTTTTAATACTTAAATACACAGTGTGTATGTTTCATGTACAAAATTTTTTATTGAGCACTTGATTTCTCATAATTTTCTCAAAACATAATATTTTCTCAAGATTATTTTCAAAGAGGTCTTAGAAACATGGACGTAGTGCAAGATTATTTTTTTATAATTTTTTGATTAAAAAATATGTTTTTATTAATTTTTTAATAATCAAGATAAGGAATATCAATGATTATGTATTCTCCTTGCAATATTTTTTTATATATATTTAAAAATAGACTATTTTTTCACCATTAGAAAAAGGACATTAAATCGAGTGCATTGATATTTTTCAATGTTTTTGGCCATAGTCTCCTATTTTTCCTAGTGCCTCAAACACATGGTACTTCATTTTATAAATAAGTGTATTTTACTAAATAAATCAAAATAAATATTAAATATTATTTAAACTTTAAAAAAAAATCATGTTATTAGAAAGTTAATAAAAAAGATCTACTTATGTGTGGAGCCACATGTTTTTATTTTATTTTTTCATCCTAATATGTGGCATCTAAAGTGGCAATTTTAGGACAATAATAACTTTCCACTTTAATGGGTGAGGATTTGATGCCACATGGGGTTTAAACCAAGGGGGTTCATTTAAACCCCCCAAATATCATTCAAATTAATTAAAAATTAATCAAATTCCAAAGTAAACCTTTGAACCCCTTCATTTAAAGGAGGTTTATTTGAACCATCTTCATTTGAACCCCCTTCAAAAGGTACACATGGAGGTTTGAATGAAGGCAATTTGTTCGAACCCTAATTTTTTTTGGTTTTGGATGCACTTGGCTACCAAGTGGGACTCACTTATGTGCCATAGCCATTATAAATATTTTTTATTATCATTCATCATTCATTGATGACAGTGAAGTTAAAGGAAGAGGATAGAATGACTAGATGGATCAAGATACCAAATGGGTTTATGGTTAAGTGTGTATAAAGAGTATTTAATATAATTTATGGGATCTTGTGTGTAAAGATATAAACCATATAAAATTAATGAATATGCCCTCGTATTAAGGTATACACTCAAGTATCCAAAAAATTAAAAAAAAAAGAGTATGAGGATTTAGAGGATGATAATATTGTTGTATACCCCATGCTTATGTAAATAGTTAAAGGAGAAAATTCATATTGAATTATGCACTAAAACCTATAATAAAAATTGCAAAGAGGAATAGATAACCCTCAACTGAGTTCATGAGAGAAAAAGTGAGGAAAAAAGAATAAAAATAAATGGAAGGTCATATTATATGAGAAAAGATATAAAGGTATGCATGTGGCTAAAGATGATGATCCAAAATACTAAAGAAATCCTTTAGTAATAAATATGAAAAAGATAAGTGCACAAGAGTTTAAAACCCTAATGGAAGAAGTAATTGTTCAAAAAGAGAATGAATTACAAAGTGGGGCAAACCAAAATGTTGATATTTAGGTAGATTAGGGTGATTAAAATGTACAATCTAAGACTAAGGTTGAGTCATAAGCCAATCCTAAGGTCAAGGAATGAACAAATATGACCGCACCCATAAAGACTACTACTTATAGAAAATATAATAGGGAAGAAGAAGCTAAAAATAAGGAAAGGCAATATTTACCTTCACCACACTCACCACCCCATGAATATTTCATGCAACCACCATCAAGTATTCATTATACACCATTTTTTAATGATAAAGAAACAAGGATATTAGATATAAGTCCATTAGTTGGAATTGAAACTCCAATATCTAGAATAATTATGTGAAAGTTACCCATGTAGATTTTGGATCACCACCAAATGAATAAAGTGTAGAGATGATTCATGAATAACATATTATATATGGTGGTGGAGATTGGAGCTGGTGGTGTGTGGACAATATTTGAAACTAGTTTTTTCCCACCTAGTTGGGCCCCCTGAGTGCGACCAGTGGGATCACGGATCCAATGGAGGTCACTATGGGTGGCAGTACCTCTGGGGATCTATCCAAGAATTTGGTGGTGGATAGTCCATCCAATGGATGGAAGAAGGCACTCACAGGTGAAAAGACATGTCCATCAAAAGGCATGATGAGCCTCCTTGTTATCTTGGAGGGCAAGGCATTGAGTATCCTAGATGATCTGGTGGAGGAAATTGTGGCATTCATGGACCTTACACTGGTAGGTAAGTTTTTTTCTTTCCATCCTAATATCGAAATGGTTAGGAAATGGATTTTGTCTAGGTGGAAAGTCAAAGGTAGTGTTTCAATCACTGCCATGGCTAGAGGTCTATTTCTTTTTAGATTTACGAATAGGGAGGACATGATCGCTACCCTTGCTGGAGGACCCTAGCTGTATGGACCACACACTCTTGTCTTATGCTTGTGGAAACTAGGATTTGATCCCAACTCAGACCTAAATAAGACTACTCCTGCTTGGGTAAGATTACCAGGGTTCCCTTTGGAATTTTGGGATGAAATTTTTTTCACAGCTATTGGAAATTCTATTGTTCAATATGTCACCTCAGATCATATAACTAGAATAAAGTCCAGATGTGTGTATGCTAGACTTTGTGTAAATGTTGAGATAAATAAGACTCTCCATATGACCATAGAGCTAAACTCTAAATATGGAACCTAAACTCAGCCAATTACTTATGAAAATGCTACCACTTTCTACCAAATATGTAAGAGAAAGGGACATCTAATGACATAATGCATAGTGAAGCAAAGGGGGATGAAAGAGGATTCTTAGAATGTAGGGGAAGAGCAAGTGAACAGCAAGTAGGAAATGGTGAATGACATGGAAATTCTTGACAATACAGAAAAAGGAGAGGGGAAGGGAAAGGAGGATATCCCTAGTAGTGAAGGAAAAGTTGTCCCAAAGGAAAATATAGTACTAGATAATAGCCAGAAGGCTACAAAAAAAGGAGAGGAGGAGAAAGGAAAGGAGGATAGCACTAGTAGTGAGGGAAAAGCTGCCCCAAAGGAAAATATATTATCTGATGGTAGTCAAAAGGCCATATTTAACACAGTTAACACTTTAGAAAAATAGATGAATATGTCCAAGGAAGGGGCAAGAGGTAACCTTTTGCTCGAGGAAGCCAATGAAGATGAAAAAGCTCCAAGGGTTTGACAGGAAGAAGTAACACCCAAAAATCACACTAAAGGAGTAGCAGAACCACAGTTAAACATAGACATTTTCCATGGTCTGGAAGTTAGAGACTAGTTAGGAAACTATTTAGCAACAGGGGTAGCAGGACAAAGTGGTAGTAATGAATAAAAGGAATGGGTTAACCCAAAGAAAAAGATCTAAAAAGGTAAAAAATATGCAGATGTTGGCACTGAGCCCGAAGAAGGGAGGCTAACCCTAAGAGAAACAAGACAAAGAGAGATTGCTAGGGAGATTGCCAGTGGAAAATAAAAAACACTAGAGTCCCAACCCCACAAACTCTCTAAATGAGAATATTATCCTAAAATTTGAGGGGCTTTAATAGTCCCTCAAAATATTTTGAGGTTAAAAATTGCATCTTAGATAATAAATTAGATGTTTTATTACTCCAATAAGTCAAGATGAATGAGGAGAATTTTGTGAAAATTACTAACTATATATGCCCTAAGACAACTTTTTGTATTAGTCCTGATGAAGGGGATTTAAGAGGGATTGTCACTATGTGGAATAGTGATAAAATCCAAGGAAATCTTATGGCCCATAATAAGCACTTCTTGACTATCAATTTTTCCATGAATTCCTTGAACTGGACGTTGGTCAATGTCTATGGACCTAATAACAGAGCTTTAAGATAGAAATTATGGATAGACTTGACTAGCTTTAAGAATAATCTTCAGAACACTAAATGGATGTTAGCTAGAGATTTCAACACTCCTTTATACCCTTCTAAAAAATAGGGTGGAATTATCGATTACTCAAATAGCATGTTCGACTTTGTTGAATTCATCAATGATTGGGGATTACTGGACATAGAGCTGCAGAACCAAAATTTTACTTAGACCAATAGAAGAAGAGGAGATCAAATGATTCAGGTTAAATTAGATAGATTTCTGATATCAAGCAATTGGAATGATTATCAAAATATGTAGGCGCAGGCTTTACCTAGAACCATGTCTGACCACTACCCGATTATCCTCAATTGGAGGGAACAAGGACATCATGGACCTCCCCCATTCCATTTGAAGCTATGTGGATTAAACACAAATGTTTTAGATAAATGGTGGCTCAATGTTAGAATATTCCCATTCAAGGTACTCCCATGTTTAGAATAGTCAAGAAACTCTAGCACATTAAACAAGAAGTTTATGGCTGGAATAGATACAGCTTTGGGTAGGTCTTTCAACAGAAGAAAAATATAATGGGAAAAATCAAGGCTATACAACAACTAATAGATCAAGGGGATGACTCTGATGACACCTTAGAAGAAGAGAATATCCTATCTTTAGAATGGAAGAATCTTATGGAAAGAGAAGAGGTTTTTTGGAAACAAAAATCCCATGTTCAGTGGCTTAAGGAGGGGGATAGGAACACTACTTTTTTTCATCTCTCAGCTATGAAACATAGGAAAGACAACTCAATAACTAAGCTTATCCTAGATAATGGTGACATTATTATTGAGGATAATAAAATAGGGGAGCAAGCCAGGGCATTCTTTCAGAACCTACTTATGAAGGAAAATAATAATGATAAAATTGATAGATATATGAATCAATTCATTGATAAAATCCCCTATTTGAGAATAGAAGAAGATAATCTAGAAATGTTAAAGCCTATATCTGAGGAAGAAGTCCATGTTATTTTAGGAGTGGACCTCACGGCTGTCGTTCTTGATTTTTTTAGATCTAGAAATTTTTTTAAACAAGTTAATAATACCTTCATCGTACTTGTTCCTCAAAAATATCAACCTTCACACCTTGCTAATTTTAGACCCATTAGTTTATACAACACTATGTATAAGATATGTACTAAACTGTTGGTCATGAGGATTCAACCCTTGCTTGACAAAATTATTTCTCCTGCTCAAAAGGGTTTCATCCTAGGCAGATAGATTCTTGATGTTGTGATCACCACACATGAGACTATTCACTCATTGGATAAGAGCAGAATCCCTGGGATGGCCCTCAAGCTTGACATTTCTAAATCCTATGATAGAGTCTGATGGACTTTTCTATTCCAAGTGATCAAAAAATTTGGGTTTAATGATAAATTGTCTTGCTTATTATGGAATGCAGTCTCTTCTGCTAAATTCTTAGTGATGGTTAATGGTGTTCCTATAGGGTTTTTCTCATCCTTGAGAGGAATTTGTTAGGGAGACCCTATCTCCCTGTACCTATTCATCATTATGGTTGAGGCACTGGAAAGATACATATAAGCTGATATAGTCTCAAAAGAGCTAGTAGGCATCAAACCTGCCTCTTCCCTGCATCCTATGGTTATATATCAATTTGTAGATGATACCATCTTATTTGGCATCTCATCAGTGATCAAAGCTAGAAGATGGAATAATATTTTAAATGATTATTCCAGAGACTTGGGACAAAGCATAAATTTCCAGAAAAGTAATGTGTACTTCTTCAACACTTCTAATGAACTTAGACATATAATCATTGATATATTAGAATGTGGTGAAGCTAGCCTACTAGCTACCTACTTGGGTCTCCCACTCTCGGTCAAAGAGGTATCTCCATGTTTTTGGAATGAAATTATGGAAAGAACACAGAGGAAACTTCTTGGGTGGAAGGGGAAACTACTCAGCAGTGTTGGTAAGCTGCAACTTCTTTGGGCATCATTGCAATGTATTCCTACTTACTTCATGTCTCTTTTTAAAATTCCTACGTATTTTGTTGAAAATATAGAATAGATCCAAAGGAAATTTTTATGGATGGGAGTGGAAGACAAATAGAGAATGTCTTTAGTCAGATGGGAAAAAGTGTGTCTCCCAAAATCTCATGGTGGACTTAATATAAGATCCATCAGGAACATGAATAAAGCCCTTCTCTCAAAAGTTAGTTGGAACCTAATCCATAACAATAGTGAGTGGGGGGAAATAATGTATGCCAAATACATGCATAACATTGATGATTCCAACTTTCTTCAACAAGCCGGATTACCCCAGGGGTCTATGATATGGAATAAAATGCTAAAAAGTAGAAGCCTTTTCAAACAAGGAACTTGGTGGAAGCTTGGAAATGGTTGGTAGATTAAATTTTGGGAGGATACCTGGTTAAGGGACAAGGCTCTCATCTCTCAAGGAAACAATGGATAAATTATTGACTTGACTACCCAGTTCTTTGGAGATAGGGTCAGTGATTATACGAAAAACAATAATGGGACAAGGAGGTGGAAAAACTTGTTGGATTGCTGTGTTCACAAGCCAGAGTTTCTCCAAAGAATCTGGGAGATCCAACAATGTGTTCAAGAGATTGTAATCCCACTCTTCCCTTGGGAAGATGAACAATACTGGTGGCTAGATAAGAATGGATCATTCTCTGTCAAATTTGCCTACCATCTACTTACTCCTAAAGCTTAGAATAAGGAGGTATGGAAAAAGGTTTGGAATCATAAACTTATTCCAAAGATTAACTTGTTTTGGTGGGTTTCTGCCCATAACAAAATCCTTACTCAGGACAACCTTCAAAAGAGAGGGTTTACTTTGGTAAACAGATGTTTTTTATGTGGTTCAAAAGAGGAATTAGTTTCACACCTATTTATCCACTGTGAGTTTGCATGAGATTTATGGGGCACAATACTTAACAACTTTGGTATTGAATGGGTTTGCAACTTTGACCTTAAAGAATTAATTATCAATTGGAACTAAACCTTCACACATCCCTAGATTAAGGAATTATGGAAGCAATCTCTACCATGTCTAAGTTGGACTTTATGGAAAGAACACAATCACAGAATTTTTAGGGACACTGCTAGAAATGCTTCTCAGGTGTTCAACTCCTTTGCTAGGACCATCTTGGAAAGTGTTACAACTGCTCATATTAGTGTTGCAGAGAAACCCCTATCTCAATTTGAAAGACAAATTACAACCAAGTGGAAGGTTTTAAACCTTATCCCTGGGCATGATAATTCCAAAACTCTACAAAGACTTCATACTAAATGGATACCTCCTAAACCCAATTGGATGAAACTCAATTTTGATGGGGCATCCAAGTTGAGTGGTAAAGCTAGTGGAGGAGGAATTATAAGGAATGAAAAAGGATGGATGTCTGCTATCTATGTTGGTGGAATTGGTTGCCAGAGTAATAACTACGTGGAAGCTATGGCTTTACTATGGGGATTAAAGTAAGCTATATCCCTAGGAATAAGAAATTTGAATATTCAAGTAGATTCTACGATGGTCATAGATGCCATTAATAAAGCATCTAATGTTGGAATCTAGCTAAAAGACATCATTACTGATATCTAGTTTCTTTTACAAAATTTTTCTAAAGTTGAGATTACCCATACCTATAGAGAAGGCAACAGGGTCACTGATGCTTGTGCCAACCTTGGTCAACAATTCTCAAGATGGAGGGTATGGTGACAAGATGCTCATATTCCCCTAAACATTAGAGAGATCATTCAAAAGGAGACAATGGATCAAGAATGATGCACATTGATGACAAAGATAGCTTTAGAATGCGGTCCACGTGGAAAAGGCCATCAGGGATCTCAAAAAATGATAACCTTAGTACTTCCTTGATTATCATTATGAATTCCTTGTATCATGAGAGGGAGGTGTGAGAGTCGCATCATGAAAACCAAGAGGGAATTATTTTCAAGAATGGGAGTAGACATCACCACAGCAAGGCATTTCATAAAATGAGCCTTCACATCTACACTCAGCACAAATGGAAGCGAGGGCTAGCTACTTGTTTGAAGCAAAAGGCATAAATTGGGAATTTCATTAGCTGGGTCTACAATCACAAAATGGGGGGAGACCATATTCAAACTGAACCTGTCTCCTACTATAAATTTAAAGACAACCCATTAGTCTAGCATTATTGTAAAGAAGGAGGCATCAGCCCATATTTAGAAAGGCTGAATGGTTATGACAAAAATTTGTTCGAGTAGTTCTTGAGATCTTGGTTGAATACGTGGGTCACTGTGGGTGGTATTAGCTTTGAAATCTCTAAAAAGGTGATTTTTATGGCCATAAGAATGACTATGTAGGGTTTAAAGATCCAAAGTAAAACCAAAATCATGGATTTGGCTAGTCACAAACTATTTTTGGGTGGAGAGGAACTCATCTTATATCAAGGAGGGTTCAAATGCACCAAACTTCTAGAGCCATGGGATGGGGTCGGCTACATATTAATGAAATACTTCACTCTCGAGGGGCATTATACCATGTTTTATAACTACCACCTTCCTTTTTTAAATCATTTTAGATGCAATGTTATTATCAGCTTTCCTTTCTACCTGCTTTCCTCATTGGAACACTCTATCCTGAGGGTGAGAGCCAAAATGGCCAAGAAGCTAGACATAAAACCTATTCCCCTACACCAGGGGCTTATCTTTTATCTCTACAATTTTCACCATGCCCTTGAGCCAAATAGGAATATCAAGGGTGTTAATGAATACATATCCTCAAACCCAGTGTTTGGTGATGTAATTGATGAATCATGGGTTTCCCTTGCTCCTACCAAAACCAATGATGCCCCTTTCTCCACCCCTATTAAGACCCCTGTTAATACCCCTAGCTCCCTTGTGAGTAAAAAGGGAAAGAAGAGGAAGGTTGATGGAGAAGAAGAAAATTTTGAAGAGAATACAGAAGGGACCCATAGGAATCTAGGGAGGGCCATGGGGGGCCAAGGTGGCAAACCTCACAAGCCCTCCAAAATAAGGAAGGTTTCCCTTCCAGAGTGTGCAGGTCAGGGCAGATCGCTGGCAAACTAGCCCCAAAGTCTAGGCTTATTGATTATTCAGAAAGTGCTTTGGATGAAGCAACACAGGATGAAGAGTCTGAAGAGCTGGAAATCTAGGAAATTTTAGAGGACATAGGAGGGAAATAGGCTTCTCGGGTTTTTGAGGTCACTGAAGAGCAGGGTGCTGACTCTATGGGAACTACTGACAATAAGGGGAAGATGCATGTTGAGGAAGCTGGTGAGGGTACGGAGAATGAGAATGATTGGAAAACTAAAATTGGGACCTTGAAGGACCAAATTCAAAATCTGGAAAAGGTCTTCACCAAAGGCCTTTGAAACACAATTCTGCTAAATATGTCTATGTTGGAAGTGGTGGGTAATCTTGAGAATGCTGAAAATGTAGAGAATGAGAAACTTAAGGATCTTTATACTTCTATAGTTATGTAGTTTATACCTTTCTAACTCTGCTGTTTCCATTGTTTTTGTATTGCTTCTGACTTTGTTTCTTGGCTGTGCCGTTGTTCCTTTGTTGGCAGCTTTTGGTTACCTGCCTTCTTGTCTTTTTTGACTTTATAGGGTTCAGCCCCTGGTTTTCCACCTTAATTAATCAAAAACATATTATATACGGTGAATAAAAAATATCCATAATAAATAAAAAATAATTGAGGGATGGAGTAGGAGCATACATGTAAAACTAGTTCTCACTAATAACAACAAGAAGAGGATAATACAAATGAGTGGAAATTTGGGTTGAAACCATCTTTAATAAATGTGAAATCTAAGATAATGAAATAATTTTAGGAGAGAGATCCCTATAAGAGTAATGGGGAAGAGGAAGTATCTATTAAAGAATAAGAATATGAACAGATTAAAGACACATAGGTTAAGGTGGGACCTAGGGAGGAGAACACCTTGGTAACATCCAAAAGGCACATTTCTTAGATATTTTAGGTTCATAAAAAATATAATACTTTAATATACCTTATAAATTCCAAAATCACAAGGAGCCTAACACACAATATGGAGAGGAAAAACTAATTGAATTAGAACCATGCCATTTGATCAATGGATAAATGGGGTTAGAACTAAATAAAATTGAAATAAAATTGGTATGCTAGATTATTATGAAAAGTGTGAATAGAGAAGCCATAAATAAATAACTAGATTACATGGAGGAATCACTTACATTGGCCAAAAGATAGACCATTGTGTTTGAGGTGAATATATCCAATGTATGCCATAAAATAGATGAGAGGCCTACAATACTTGTAGACATTTTGAGTAATAATATGGAATGAATTTATCACCTTGATATCTTGGTAAAAAAATTATTGTGTATATATTGAGGATAAATGTATTAAATATAAGAAATCTAAGTCAAAGGAAAACATTGAGACACTAGAAATGATGGTAAACAATTTTCATACTAAGGTAAAGATAGTCAAACTTGTATTTAAAAAGTTCACACAGACAAAAAAAATCATCAACACACTTATACAATAGGATGACATTAAACAACAAGAGATTTAGGGCAAGGTGTTTATCATTAAGGAGAAATATAAGAGGATATTATTGCTTAATAAATTTTAAGCAAGCATATAAAATATAGATTAATGGCATTAGGATTTGACCAAAACTTTCTAGATACTTCAATTAAAATTAAGAGATGAAGAATATGTCATGCATGAGGAACATACATGTAATTTACTAAAATTTTAACAATCAAAACAAAAATGACATTGAGTGTGTAAAATATGTTGTATTAATTAGGACCTTTTTGGGTGAAATGTCAACAAAAAATACTCAAGTTCAAGTTATGATCAAGTGTTGGGACATTTTTTAAAACTAAATTCAACAAAGAGAACCATATTTTTTGAAGATTTATTAGGATGGAGATGACTTTTCTAAGGATGGATATTATATCTATTCTTAAAATATGGTGACCTAAATAATTTGATAAGTATAGATCCATGTGAGCATCAACATATAATAATAAAATCAGCAAAAGAAGTTGATGCTACTTAGAACATGAGAATACTTTTTGTAACCATGATTTTTTAATTGAAGTAAAAATGCTACTATTGATTTGTCATTAGTTATCACATGGGTTATTTATCTTGTGTTTGGCTAGTCAAGATTTTATAGTAGCTAAAAAGGAGGAGCTTAGAATTTTTATAATGCTAATCATGTGATCATGCATGCCTTGTGCAGTTAAAATATGGTCAATATAATTTATCTACTTTTCCTTGATAAGCCATTACTAACTTGACCTAAGCTTGATACTCCTCTCTCTACACCTTGAGTTAGCATGTGAGTTCTAAAAAACATGATATGCGAGTACAAAAGTCAAATAGGATAGATATTGAGTACATGGGTAGATATTCACATTGGATACCACTAGACTTTCAATGTTAATAACCATGATATATAAATCAAATGGAACATATAATTGCAAATCATAATTCATTTCATTTTAGAAAAGTGCTTTTTGAAAAGTTAATATAAGGATCAGTGGAGTAAAATTGGTAATTAATGATAAATTATTTATGATTTTTTCTAGGTTGAGGAAAAAGAAGTAGAATAACCTTGCATCAATGTTAGGGAAAGGAAAAAATTAAATTGAAGGTTTAGTGTATATTTCCTTAGTTATCATTAATATCAAAAATTTCCATAAATATTATCAATTCTTACATAAACCTACCTTTATCTCCATTTATTATGTTAGAGGCCTGAGCTCAATATTTAGTATGTGTGGGAAGAAAGAGAAAAATTAAAAGTAATAAAGTACATAGGAATAATCACCCCTCTTAAAAAAATATGATGAAATGAAGAAATATATTTGGATGGCATTGCTTTAAACAAATTAAAAATCATCACAACTAATAGATGGCATGAACTGAAAAGTAACATAAGGATGACAACATTGAAATATCGCATGTGGGAATCAAAAATACAATTATTTAGACAATTAGCACATTAAATTCAAACATTATAAAAGACACCAAGAAGGATATATAAGGGAAAAGAACATATAAAATAATTGTCTTTGTTTTCAAGATATATAAATTATCCTAAGAACCAACAAAGATACCTACAATATTGAGTATTGAGTGGTTGTAAACCAACTTTAAAAGGAAGTGATTATAGAAAAGCACTATAAAATCAAAAGGAACTCAAAAAACTACAAATTTTAGAGTCCACCAGCTACCACTAAAGCTTCACAAAGCATAAGAGATGAGTTAAAAGTTTCAATTCCAATAAAAGGACATAATAAGACAAAATTAGTAGTTTTTTCCAAATTAGGAAGTGAAAGGTAAACCAAAAAGGTTATAGGATGAGTATGAGACCAAAATCTATGACATTGAGAAAGAGGAAGCATATTCTGAATACACAATTTGGGACACCCGTAATTGAAGAGGTAGGAATTGTGCTAGAAAACACATGGTCTAATGGACCACCAACCATGATCAAGGAATAAGTGGTGATAGTAACATTAGGAACAAATATAGAATAGGATTCTACTAGCCTTAGGAGGGAAAAATTAAAATGTCTAGGATAAATTAGGATTAAGGCCAGATAATGAGAGGAGAACCTAAATGCACCACAAATAATATATAGGTTAAGAGATGTAAAAAATAATTTTTAATAAATTTAGTGCCTCGATAATGTATAATATGGTGAGGAGTTGGAATCCATGGTGTATAAATACAAGGTGGATAATTATAACTACTACATTTTGAATAGAGAAGTAGACCTACAAAATTACTATTTGATGGATACTGGAAGGAAGAACACTAATGAAAGTTCCAATTATGATGACCATGTCAGAATAATCTAGAGAAATTTAGTACCTTTCAACTCAAATATCTCCCCTACTTTTCTAAGTTGGAGGAATTGGTATGATTCCTTATATTTTGTATTCATGAAGATAGGTTTTAATTTATAGGATGAAGGTTTTAGATTACACTAACCCATATTCATAAAGTCACAAGGTTAAATCATTTTTACTATAATAGGAAGAATGAACATTAATAAAGCACTGGTGGATATAATATAAACTAACAACATGTACCACAAGCTTGAGTATAAGGGAGGGTTTACCTTCCCTATCTCTCACTTCAAAAATAGAACCACTAAAGTCATGAATTTTATGGTAAGATCTAAGCTATCTACATCAAGGAAATGAGGAGATATTAATCATATCTTCCTCTACATCATACATGAAATGGTGACTGTAACCTAGTTCAATATCTCTAATTTTATGGTAGATTCAATTATCAAAGGTGTAGATAAGGCACATAAGGAAGGATACAAGTTAAAATTGGTTGAAATACTAATGGTGTTGTTATTTGATGAGATTGAGGTACTTGATAGTGCCAAAGGAGGAGGTTGGGCATTTTTGATATATGATAAGTCTATAACCATAAGATATTGCACTTACACATGCCCAAGAATGGTTACCCACAAGTATAAGTCTAGGGTTGACCATTTGTTTTCACACCTAATATAAGCCTTGGGAGATGAAAGGTGAAATCTAAGGATGTTATATGAGATGGTGAAAAATTATGCCCATTTTTTCATTATGTAACACTTTTTTATGGCAATAATTAGGTTGGATGATGGTAACATGACCTATTCATTAAAGCTTCCCTATGGGTTCATAGTGTAATACTTTGTTGATGGGATCAATAGAATCAAGAGCTCAATGAAAATAAGACTGGTTGTATTAAGGGTTAAGATAGTTATCCACACTCTCCGTGTAACATGTGTGTGATTTGGAAAGACTATGCTAAAAGAGGATGATGAAATGGAGATTCATGAGTGTGACATCAAACCAATCTATATTATCACAATAAGTATTATTATAGTTTATTCTATTATTTGAATCCCCTAAGGTGGTATAAAAATGAAGAAGCATCAACATAAGGAATATCCTTTCCACCTACATCCAATCTAAGTAATGTGGGTGCCCCTTCCACCCATCCAAAGGAGAGTAAGAATAAGAGATCAAGGTTATCCTCTTATAAACAAGCTATGTTTAAGGAGGTAGAGCCAAATGAATGGCTCAATAGGAAAAATGAGAAGGTAGAGTTTCACACACCCACCTTAAAGGTGAAGGGAATAAATTTAAAATAGACCAGACCTCCTTCTCACATACAAAATAACATAGAATAAAGGGAGATTGAAAATAAAGTCTCAAGAAGATAGGAGTGAATGACTATAAGGTTGTATAAGGAGAGGGAATTTCTAATTCCTATGCTAGAATAATTTGAATACCCTTCATCAAATGGGTTTCCCTTAGTAATAAAAAGGACGAGGAAAAAATAAGGACCCCAATCACCCTCCCTAAGGCTGCAACAACAACTAATATAAAATCAAGAGCATGAGGTGACACCTTCTCTCTAAGAGTGGTTAAAAGGTTAGTTGAGGAAAAATAAGTAGAAGAATCTTTCAACCATGGTAGGGAAAGGTAAGAAATAGTGATATAATATCACACTAAACCCAAGCCATCCATATAATGTGGCTATATTCAAGTGTTACCTAGATAATAAAATTATGAGGAAGGGTTAAGAAATAAAGAAATTGAAGCTGAGAACTAAAAAGAGAGATTGAAATATTTAGAATATTTATAAGATGGACATTATATGGATAAGGAGATTAAATATTTACATCCTAAAGAATAAGGAGAAGAGTGAGAATGGGAGGTAGAAGGCAAGGCCATTATTTTAGGTGATATCCCCCCTCATGAATCAAGAGGTGAAGAACAAGAGTAAACCCAAAGCACCATCTAGTCTTGAATCTAAATGTGTATGCAGGGAGAATAATTGTACCTATGGGACATGATGGAGCTTGAGTATGCCACATACACAATGTGCTAACAAGTATCCTTTGTCATGGAATATTCTTTAGAAGAGGCAATCATTGAAGTTTTGAGATCAACATAGATACCCCAATCTATAGAATCTCTTATAAGATTGAATACTTTATTTATCAATCCTAGGTATTTAACTAGTTTTCAAGCTAGGAACACATTGATGAAACTAGCTACTGAAGAAATTAGACAAACTATGTTAAGCTCTAAGATTCAAAAGTAGTAGAAAAATACCCTAACAATGTTGGTTTAAACTCTTCAAGATGAAGAATAAAAATGAACCTCAATAAAATGGGCACTCAGAGAATCTAAGAAAAGGTAGGATGAGATTGAATGCATGATTAGGGAAGAAAAGGGTGCATGAAATAAGGCTGATTCTAATTAGGTAGCCTAAGGTTTAGATCCCTAAATATTTTTGATAATATCTTGAATTCCCACCCAAGTCTTACAATTGTAATCAACATGACCCTAGATGATCCTATAGAAACATTAGAGACCTTTTTTGATCAACTCATCAAAATGAGGGTAGGTGTTAAGGACCCCTAATATGAATTGAAGGAATCCAAATTTGATTTAATTGAGAAATCAAAAAATTGTGAAGATGTGGTACATAAGATTTATACCTGTGTAGTTGAGGCAATTTTTTTATTTATCAACTTCTCAAAACAATTAGATACAATCAACTCACGCCTATCTAAAGATGAAGATAAAAATAAAAAATTGGCCTCCTTGGTTTTCACTAAAAATGATGAGGAATGCATAGTATTATTTATATAAGTGGAGGGACTAGGACATGAAGTCATCATTAAGAGAAGGGAGTTAGAATAACACTTATCATAAATTCAAGGAAATACCTTAGATGAGGAAAGATTCCTTCAGGATACTATAAAGGAGGCCATTAAGAAGTTGGCTAGGCTAAAATAGTGGGCAGAGCCACTCCCAAATTTACTAATGAACCTAACTTAAATGGGTGACAAAATAAGTTGTCATAAAGGACATTTGTCTTGCATTATGAAGGTGGGCAGAGTTATAAAATTAGTTTAGGATTAGCACCCCATAATTATTTTCTTCCTCTTGTTAAGATAGTTATGCAAAAGGAATAATGATCATATTATCTGAACATGGAAAACCAATTTAATTTAGGGTAATTTTTACCCTAGGAATTATCCACATAACAACATCCATATTTGGAAACAACATTGTATGAATAATTATGCTAGACACTAAGTACAAAAGGACATGGCATAAGTTAAACACACTAGCAAAGGGTCACCAACTAAGTATGACTTTAGATAACAAAGCATGTTTATTTGTATAAGAAAATAAGGTCTTGAGATCAAGGAACATCATATCCAATGTACCTATTAGCCCTAACATAAATCCTAGAGTAGAGTAATTAAAATAAGAATGATGACATGATTATGACAGGTGGCTAGGGGATGATTGTTAGCTGTGGAGTAGTTGACCTAGATCCAAACACCATATTTATTTCTAGATGGATGGGAAAGTAACATTAATTAATGACTAATACTATGTGTAATTTTAGGTATCCCCTAAATTATTTGAACATCTATAAAATGTCAAGTTCTAAATGGAACAAGGTGGGGAGAGACGAGATGAAAAAAAAGTGCAGTTGAGTTACTATTAGGATATTTTAGAGATAGTCAATTTAGGATTTGATTCTACATGTTTATTGAGGGTACCTTTTATAAAAATCATTTTTTAACTAATCTGGAAATGTTACTATTGATTTTTCATCAATTATCACATGGGTTACTTATATTGTGTTTGACTAGTCAAGCTTTGATAGAAGGTAAAAGAAAGAGCTTACTAAGTTCATAATGCTACTCATGTGGTCATGCACACTAGATTTAGTTAAACTATGGTCAAGGAAATATATTTAATTTTCCTAGATAATCCATTTCCAATAAACCCAGCCTATCCTAGTACTCCTCTATTTTCACACTGGGTGAATGTGTGAGTTTCTACTCATGTGATATGCCCACATAGAAGAAAAATAGTATAGGTATTGAGACATGGGTGGATAGTCATGTTAGCTACCACTAGAATTTTAGCACCTAAAACCATGGTATATAAATCAAAGGGAACATATCAATTTAAAAACTAATTCATTAAATTTTGGAATAGTGTTTTTTCAAAAGTTGATATAACGATCAATGAAGGAAAATTGGTCATTAATGATAAATTCTTTATGATTTTTCTTAGATTTTTTTAAAGGTGTACATTTTTCAAGATATTCAAACTCTATAAAGACTCTATATCCCAATGGATGTTGATTTTGTCTCATTTTTTATAAAAATGACCCCTAGTATTTGTCAAAATATAAAATTAAATCTCAACATTGGAGATGTGTTCCATCAGCAAACAAAAAAAATTCTAAGAAAATATATAAGGTGAAATGAAAATGTTTATCATTCTCATTTTTTTTATGATGAATATTATGATTGTCTACTATTTGTATATTTTGATCTAAAGGTTTGTATTATTGTGTAAAATGTTGAAGTCCTTCCTAATATGGTGAAATGTTTCAGATATTTTCCTCTAATTAAAATTTGTTACTATAGGTTCAAAATTAGCTATGTATCTAAACTCTAATTAATATTTTGAATTAAGAAATATTTTTTAAGGTTGAGTTTATTTTTATTTTACAAAAAATCACCAACCACCATTAGATCTTATAAAATCTAGTGGTGTGATTATGATTGAATAAATATAATAACATCATCATATAAGTTTTCTTCCACTATTGGATGAAGAAATTTTAGGTGGGGTGTTAGGACATTAGATTAAGTACTTTAAATTTTCAAAACACGTGATAGTAATAAATAGTTAGATCTGTTCACATCAATCTCCAATTGTGTGATCATTTGGATGAACTCCTTCCATCTAATCCTCTTTACTAATAAATCTTGTGTTGTTGGTCAGGCGTACCCATGGGTCCCACCACCTCATTTAATTAATCTCAAGGCATTACATTTTATATTATCTAATGATACACATAATTTATTATAAATAATGATGTAATATTGGTTAAATTCCTCTCATGGTTAAATTGAAAATCCCTAGAGTAATTCATAACTATTCATGTTCCTAATTTCAAGAAGATTGTGGTTTTGTTCAACCATATATAAAATTAAATGAATTCATCTACATGTATTTTTAATCTCCTAATTTATGACTCATTATTTTATAGAATTATCAGATGGAGATATTATGAAATGATAATTTAAAATCAATCTACAATGATGTGATCGTATATTTAAATTTAGAATTTTTAGGATGGTATAACACGTATACTCATCTTAAATGAGTACACAATCATACTTTATTTTAAAAAGGTCACCCATGTTAGTTAAAAAGAAAGTAAATTCATGTATCATTCTCAAAGGGGAGGTCATTTTGTATTCAATAAATATATCAAAAAAATAAATAGACAAGACCTGATTGAAAATACTTCCCAACTGCCCATACTCCTAACAATAAAAACTCAAATGTTCCCTTTGTTCTCCTTCTCTTCTTCTATATATTTTAATTACTCATTTTGAGTAAAGAGATGATTTGTTAGGTATTTTATACCCACTAAATTTTATTTAGATCTGAGCCCTTGCTTTTATGTTATATATGAATATCCTAAGACCTCATTGAAGGAGAATGTAATTGTGCAAAATTATTTTCAATAACAAAGTTATTTTGGTTCTTATTTATATGCCCTTTAACTCTAGTCTTTCTAATACAAATCCATTTTTGGTTTTTATCTTTTCCTTTATAGTATATCTACTATTTTATGTTATCTTTTCTTCAGATATATTAGTTACATTATGTTTTTATACTTCGTATATCTTCCCATCTTCTTATTTTGATGTATCACTGATTGCATTTCATGAATTTCTCTAACTATTTATCCCTCTATATTTCCTTTTTATGCAATTAGTGAAGGATGAATAAAATTATAATAAGATACATAACTAGTTGTCTCTAGAGATTCTCTATAAATAATAGTCCCACACTAAACAAGCATCCCATGTTTAAAATTTTATAGGCACTATCTAGTGGAAAAAATGAACCATTAATAGTTCCCATTACCAAGGATGGATGATTTAATGGATTGTCTTAGAGGAGATAGATAATTTTTTAAGATAGATTTTAAGAATGGGTATCACTAAATCTGAATAAGGGTATGGAATGAGTGAAAAACTACATTAAAAATTAAGGATGGGTTATATGAGTGGCTGATTATGCCATTTAGATTCATGAATACTCCAAGTGAATTTATAAGTCTCATGAATGAAATATTAAATAATTTAAAAGGTAAAGTTTTTGTTTATTTAGATGATATTCTAATTTTCAATTGTTTGAAATATGAGAATTTAAATAATTTTATGATGGTCTTAGATAAATTACAAATTAATTTTAAGAAGTGTAGCTTTGTGAAAGAATATCTTGTGTATTTTGGATTTGTGGTCTCCAAATATGGGTTATGGATGGATTTTAAAAATATTAGAGTGATTTTGGAGTGGCCTTAATCAAATATCATGTTTGAGGCTAGATGTTTTCATGTATTATCAAGTTTATACAAAAAAAATTAAAAACATTAGCAGCATGTATGTTCCTATCACAGAGACTATAATGGGAGACAAGAAAAAAATTCTTGAAAAATGTATCAAAGAAAATTTTCCATATTTTAAATAAGAAGATAATGGAATAACTATGATTGACATTGCCCAATTTAGGAGGATTTTCCAAGTAGATTGTGATGCAAGTGGAATAGCCATTAAATCCATGCTAGATTATGAAGATAAGCCTATTTCATAATTTTGTCAAATTTTAAATGAGGCAAATATGAAATATCCTTTTTTATCAATAATTATAATCAACAGTGCAATATCTTAAGAAGTGATAACATTATTTATTGCCAAAGGAATTTTTTTGTATACAAATCACCAATAATTATAATTAATTAATAGATAATGCATATAAATTGAATCCAATTTATTCAAATTTATTCATTTTTTCTCAAGCATGTAAGTGGGAAATAAAATAAGGTTTTAGATGCCTTGAGTAGGCAAACTTTAGTTGTGAATGAACTACAAATGGAAGTCATTGGCTTTAAGTCAATGAATGAATTATATGAGAATGATAGGTATTTTATAGATATATGGGTAGAATGAAAAATCCCATAGAAATAACTAGAACACTATTGCTTGAATATATAATTCAAGATGGATTACTATTTAAAAGGAAGAGCTTATGCATACCTGAAGGTTCCATGAAATTGATGGTGTATAACTTTTTTCCTATGGGTTTTGGATACATAGTTGCATATTGCTTACTTAGGGGATTTAGAGTCATGTTGGTTATTTGGAAATTTTCATACCACATTCACTAGAATGGGTTATATCTTTCCTCCTCCAACCTATTTATGTACCTATTCCCTTTCATATTTTTTAATGCAATATTATGTGGATCATTGGTGTCTCATTCCTCTTGTTCATTTCTTGTAGTTGTGTGTATGTGTATGCTTAGTATTATATTGTAAAATATGCATCTCACATATCATATTGAATCATTGTATTCATTCACATTATTATTCCTAGAGCTCATTCTTATATGGTATCAGAGCCAATCTAGATATGAGGATTGTCGGGTATATTCTACAAATTTTTCATTGAATGTGTCTCCTTTTTTGCTTTAGATATGGGCTTAGAATTTTTTAAGATATATTATTATTACATAATCTTAGCTTCATAATCTTTCTTAGCATTTAGGTTTAATCTGATGATTTATTTGATTTGTCACTAGCAATTTTCTTTGTGGAATTGTAGAAATCATATATGGTTTGTGATCAATTCCTATTTTATCAAAGATCTACCTATAATAAATATATATAAGAGTGATTTTTTGTATATGAGAGATAATTATATCTTGATTCATTAAGGACCTTTTCATTGAGTCCAGAAGCCTTGAGAAATTCAAGATTGGGTTTTGTTTCATCAAATTTGGAGTTTTGAAGCATTTTTTATGAGGGTTTGAAGTTTGTAGAAGGTTACCAGATTTGGGAGGTACCAAAATTTTTAGACTACTTTAAGCCAAATATGACCCCACCACCATGTTCAAAAGGCCCAAAATCTATATACATTAACTTTTGTTTCATCAAATTTTAATAACTAAGGCACATTTGGCAAGGGTTTGAAGTTGGAGGAAGTCAAATCATAGCAGTGGTGACCATTTGACCATCAAATTTAATCCATTTAATTTTTTTGGAGTATTCTCTATAGATTCTACCATATTTTCCACTAGATTTGGTAGTTCCACTAGATTTAACTAGGTTTTACATTTGGCTAGAGGTTCACCAGATTTGATGAATTTTTTTAACAGACCTCTAGATTTGTTAGCATCACCAAATTTGGTGACATCACACCAAATTTAGTAGAGGTTTCTTTTTTCAAAAAATTCCCCCTCACAGATGAGCAGTCTACCCTAGATCATTCAACTTTGGAGGATTGTAACTTGGTCATACGAGCTTCTTTTTTGGAGCAATGTTTTCTTGATTTGAGGTAGAATTTTATGCTCTACACATTAGTGCAATTTTTTTTGTTTTTAGTGTCCATTTTTTCCAAAAATTGTATATTTTCATAGATGTTGCTGAGTAATCCTTATTTTTGACCTTTTTAGGGCTTCATTTGGGCACATATAACAACATTTTTTGGTGTAATTTTTTTGAAAGTGCATGATTTTTCTTTTACTTTTTAGTGGTGTGATCTATTTGATCTATTTCTATAAAAAAAATTACTTTATTTTCTATGGCCTTTTTTGGCATTTGTATTCACTAAGATCAAATCCACTTCATTGACAAGTGGTATTTGTAAAATGCACTAAATAATAAAGTGTTAAAATCTAGGTGGGTACCTGACATAGTTTCAAGGGGGTCATCTTATGGTTGTGATTCTATTGTGTAATTCTCTCTTTATCTACACTTTTGATTTTTTGTAACAACAACAAACACATTAAATCTTAATTCTAAAATGGATATTAGCTTTATTAATGCACTCACACCTTTCAACTACCAGAGATGGAAAAGTAATATCATTATGGTTCTTAAAAGTAAAAGGTTGTTTCGCATAACTACGGGGGTAGAACTTAAGCCAATAGCTAAAGCAGATAAGATAAAATGGCTTAATAAATGTGATGAAGCTTTTGGGTTATTATGTCTTTCAGTATCACTTGATCTCTTATTTCACATAGAGTCAAAAAAATCTCCCAAAGAAGCATGGGACATCCTAGAAAAACCATTTGGGAAAATTGACACTATGAGGGGTCATGAGCTTGAGATTGAGATAATTAGCTTGAGTCCTAGTAACTTTGATTCAATGGAATAATTATTAATCAATATTAAGTCACTTATATTATATTTAAAAGAGTTTGGAACTGAGAAGTAAGATGATCAGTTAGTTTTTTTTGTGCTTGCAAAACTAGGATCTAATTACTCTATATTTGTCTCTACCTTTTATGCAACCAAAAAAGCTATGGAAGCCAACTAATCAATGCCATCCTTAGATGAATTTATTACATATTTAACTAATAAATAGGGCAAATAAATCTAGATGGGAACCCTCAAGTCTTCCAAACCTTCAGTCCTCATTATCAAGAATGGGAAACTGAGAGCCTCTAGCAACAAGGATAAGAAATAGAAGAGTAAGGACCCTGAGAAGAAGAAAGAATAGAAAACCACTACTAAAACTATCACTAAAACCTCATCCTCTGAATGGAAACCTAAGAAAGAAAATTTTAAGTGCTCCTATTATAGTAAGTCTATGCATGATGAGCATAAGTATATGAATAATAGATTGACCACCTTACACATATCTTAGAGAAAAACAATATAGGGGTCCCTGAGTCTATCAAATAGTCATCATCAACCAAAGAATATTCTAAGGCAAAGGAAAAATGGAAGGAAAAACCCAAGGGTAAAGCTTTAGTTTTAGTGGATTTCATATCTACTTCATATTAGGATATCAATTTTGGTGCTTCACACCATATGGGTTTGTCAGAGGTTGATTTTTTTGACTTAGAGTCTTGTAACATGTCCTCCATCACTTTGGGTGATGACACTCCAGTAGAGGTTCTAAGAAGAGGGACCGTTGAATTTTAAGGTAGAATATTCATAAATTTTCTAAGTGTACCTTCACTATCAACTATTCTTCTTTTAGTGTATCAGATTACTCACATAGGGTAGGGCATGAGAGTTGAGTGCACACTAGATTTAGTTGAGATTAGAGAGCTACACAATGACTTTATAGTTACATTTGGGATGGATAATCACCATTCTAGGCTATATACCTTCTGTTATTTATCTCTATATGTACCTCCTATTACATTGCTTACCCATTCAGATGAAGTTAACAAACTATGGCATGAGTGGTTTGGCTACCTTAACTATCGTTATCTTGAGTAACTGAGTTAACAGGATATAGTTATAGGCTTTCCTTGAGTTAAATTATCTAAGGGATTATGTGAGATTTGTGTCCTTGGGAAAGATCTTGAAGAAAATTTTGATAAAGGTAAAGCTCAGAGAGCTACAAGACCTCTTTATTTGATTCACAGTGATGTTATGGGACAATTTCCCCATCCTTCTTTTACTAAGGCCAGATGTGTCATCACCTTCATTAATGATTTTTCCAGATACACATGGGTCTACTTTCTTAGACAAAAGTCTAAAGTTTTCAATATTTTTGAGACTTCAAGTATTTAACTGAGAATAAATCTAGAAAGTTTATCAAAATTCTATGTTCTAACAATGGGGGGAGTATATCAACCATAGATTTGAGTAATTTTGTACCACCAAGGTGATTGATCTTCAATGGATAGTATTTTACACTCCTCAATAGAATGGTATAGTAGAGCACAAGAATTGGTCATTGAAGGAGATGACCAATTGTATGATTCACTCTAGATCATTGGCTCCATAGTTCTAAGCATAAGCCATCAATTATGCATGTTACATTTAAAATCAGGTTCCTCATAAATCTTTAAAGGCATCACTCCTTATGAATCTTTCCATAATAGGAAACCAAAGGTGCATCATTTCAAGGTCTTTGGATCACTGATGATGGGTCATATTCCCAAAAATAAACGTAAGGTAATGGAGGTTAAATCTAAACCTTGCATCTTTGTAGGGTATCTAGATGGGGTCAAGGGTTATAGACTTCTCCACCCTATGACTCATCAATTGTTCATTAAGAGGAGTGTTAGCTTTTAGGAGAGTCCCACTTATATCAACCATAGATTTGAGTAATTTTGTACCACCAAGGTGATTGATCTTCAATGGATAGTACCGTACACTCCTCAATAGAATGGTATAGTAGAGCATAAGAATTGGTCATTGAAGGAGATGACCAATTGTATGATTCATTCTAGATCATTGGCTCCATAGTTCTAAGCATAAGCCATCAATTATGCATGTTACATTTAGAATTAGGTTCCTCATAAATCTTTAAAGGGCATCACTCCTTATGAATCTTTCCATAATAGGAAACCAAAGGTGCATCATTTCAAGGTCTTTGGATCACTGATGATGGGTCATATTCCCAAAAATAAATGTAAGGTAATGGAGGTTAAATCTAAACCTTGCATCTTTGTAGGGTATCTAGATGGGGTCAAGGGTTATAGACTTCTCCACCCTATGACTCATCAATTGTTCATTAAGAGGAGTGTTAGCTTTTAGGAGAGTCCCACTAACTCTTTACTTGACACTTGCCCCTTTATATTAGTTTCACTCAGTTTGGATGAATAGTTTAAGGATTTAGATCATTCACAATAGGTTCTTGAGGCAAAGGCCACTTCTTCTTCTAGTTCTAATAGTGAGTAGATATATGGGGAGCCATACTCATCCACTTCAAGTCATGATTTAGAGGATGAGGATTCGATACCTAACTCACCCATTTCTATCCCTCTTTGGGCTTGATAGACACCTGAGAGTGTAAGCACTTGGGTGGGGGATCCAAATGATCATAGACATACTCAAGTAGACTTTCAGGGTGGACCACATGCCTTTTTTACTTTTGTGTCAAATTTGTAGACTTTTAGAGAGGCTTTGGGCATACTTGAGTAGGATAGAGCCGTGGATGAGGAATGTGATTCCTTAATTAGCAATCACACTTAGGATTTGACTTTTCTTCCTAAGGGAAGAAAGATAGTTTGATGTCACTTGATATATTAGACCAGGTATGCTATATATGGGTCTATTGATAAGTACAAGGCTAGATTGGTAGCCAAAGGATTTTCATAGGTAGTCGATATCGACTACTCAGAGACCTTTGCACTCATGGCCAAGATGACTCCAATCAAAATCACACTTGTTGTAGTTGTAACACATGGATGGAGTGTACATTAGATGGATGTGAAGAGTAAATTTCTTCATGGAGACCTTGAGGAGGAGATATACATGGATTAGCCACCTAGTTTTGTTCAAGATTCTTCTTTAGTATACAAACTTCGAAAATCCATTTATGGTCTAAAATAGGCACCTTAGAATAAGTATGCCAAAATGGATTCCTTCCTTCTCACTTTAGGTTTCACTAGATGCCACTAAGATACCAATGTTTACTTCTTATGATAGGATGATTCATTATTTATACATTTTTATGTTGATGACATTTTGATCACTGAGAGTTCTTCTTCAACTATCTTACTAGTGAAGAAAACTCTTCAGGATAGATTCATCATGACTGACTTAGGCTTACTACACTACTTCCTTGGCATTAAGATCACTTAAATAGATTCAAGGATTTCATTTTCATAGCCCAAGTACTCTCTTAATCTATTGACATGATTCTTATGGCTGACTGTAATCTATATTTGACTCCATTCCTATCTAGAGTTAAGCTTGAGGTAGATTGTTCCACTTCATAGGTTAATGCTACTTTGTATCGATAACTTGTTGGTAGCCTTATTTAATTGACTCACACCAGACCAAACATCTCTTATGTTTTTGGCATTATTTTCATATTCATGTAGGAATCCCATGATTTTCACTGGAAATCAGCTAAGAGGATCTTTCACTACATTCAAGGTTCACATAGGTATGGGATACACTATAGGGTTGGTTCAGATTCTGACTTGGTTAGCTACACAAAATTAGATTAGGTTGGTGACACTAAGAGTCTTAAGTCCACTTTAGTTTATAGTTTCTCATTAGGTTTTGGCCCTATCAGTTGGTTAAGAAAGAACCAAAATGTTATTACTCTATCTTCCATAGAGATAGAGTATAGGAGAGTTCTTAACTTAGCTACTAAGGCTATTTGGCTTCAAAGGATTCTTTTTGAGTTTGGTATCTAGATCAAGTGACCTATAGTCATATTTCATTACATCTAGAGAACCATTCATATTTGAATGAATTTGGTCCTTCATTAGAGGACTAAACACATTGAGATTGACATGCACTTCATTTGGGAGTTGATTCATGAGTAGGTCATCGACTTAGTATTTTACCAATCTTCAAAGTAGGTTGTTGATATCTTCACCAAACCTTTCACTAAGAGAAATTACATTCATGTATGATTTCTTCTTGGGGTATAGTCCACTTCAGTAGCTTCATAATCTTCAAGGGGGGCCTATTAGGACCTCCTTAGAGTACAATTGATTACTTTTGTATAAGCAACTATACATGGAATTAAACCAGAAGTAATAAGTAACTAGAAATCAGAAACAACAAAGAATAGGAGATACGAGAAACAACCAATCTGTATTAAACTCTTCTAAAAGGAAATACAATGAAGAAATCTCTCTTCTTCTCACACCTCGTAGATGTACAGTAATTCTCCCTCAAGAGTTCTCTCTCTCTCAATCAATTACAATCACAATCAACTCAATACTGAGTTGTTTTACCCTCTAATGACAATCAACCCTTTGGTTGTTGTTGTCTACCTTCACCTGCAAATCTTCGGGTGAGACTACTATATTTTAGGGTTAGATTAATGCATGAGAAAAAACTATTGGTACATTAAGGGGATACATTTTTTAAATGAATAACATCTAGGCTCAACAGTGGTTAGGGATATTGGCATTGCTATTATGATAGAAGAGAAGGATAGGGCATGGGTAGATGTACATATGCTTTGTTATGAGCAGAATTCTGCCTTATAGATTATGACATATTATTGATTGGCTAGGGATTTATCAGAGACCACTTGGGCTAAGAATGGGTTTGGATATTATATGTGGTTATATGAGAGTGAAATACCCTAGAGCGATAGAGCACCATCATTTCATGATTATAAAAATCATAGGCTAGGATGGTCTTCTAGGAATCATCAGACATCCACTTATTAAAGGTTAGTTGGACAACCATTACCATATATAGGGTTGATAGGGCCTCTTCAGATGATGCCCATACATAACACATTCTATATTATTCATCAAGATGGTTTGAGACCTAGACGTTGTCTAGAAAGTCCACCCCTTGGGGGACACAATGAGAGTTGATGGGACATTTTGGATTGTATCTCCTAATTTTTTATGTGTGTGATGTACATACATTTTGATGTATATATGGACTTTCCTTTGTACTTCATAGAGTCTTAATTTATATATGTGATGCTCATTTGATTTATTATGTATTGATATCTAATGTTGATTATATGTATATATGATGCTTGTTATGATGTGATGTTGACTGATGTGATGATTATTTTCTTTTATTACTTATCACTCATGTTATGATATGATGTTTCTCTATGATGTAAATCATGATGTAGAAAACTAATTTGTGTGATGATATACTATTTATGATATGTTTATTTTTATGATGTGATTATGTTATTATATGTGGGCATTGTGATAATTGATGTTGTTATTTTGATTTAGTATGATATCACACTTAGCCATGATGATGATAGATGTAAGAAGGGGATGTTTTGAGTTCACTTTTAAATAACCTTTATAACTTGATTTTTAATTTTAAAACTAACATGATGCACCATAATTATAAAATAAATCATGATAACACATGTGTCAATTGCATAAGGACTAGCCCAAATGCCAGCATTTGACAACACAAATCATAATATAAAAGATCATGATGACATTGTGGATGCATATGCACTAAGTAACGACTCAATCAATAACATTACACATAAATAAGAAATCAAATAATCATTCACACCAAATTTAAAATAAAAAAATAATAAAAATTCACATTTCATGAGAGTTTTTAATAAACATTGTGTTTGTTATGCCCCTACACCAAGACAAGTGTAAGATTAGGTAATGTTTGGAAACTTGACTTAGAACTAGGGAAAAATGGGAAGATGAAGGATGGTGTGATGGTGGCCAAGCTAAACCAAACTACCCTATGTAACTAAGTGATGCCTACATAGTCCTTTTGGACCTCAAGTTAATGTATCTCTCCCAAGATGGAAGGAGTGGGAATTGATGATGTTAAACAAGATAACAATGATAATATGAAAGATACACTCTCTATAAATGTGTGCAAACACACGAGTAGGATGAATTACAAAATTCTTAATGATATTTCCCTAAATAGAGTAAAGAGTGAAATACAAAGATATATAGGATGACAAAGTGAACAAATATTTTTTGGCTATATGTCTCTTTTTGGATTCTCTAAATTTTCCAATTTTTAAGATTTAAGGAATTTGTTAGATTTTTAGGGTTTTTTTGATTATATGATGTTTTTAAAGTTTTAGTATAAGTATATACAAGAGTATTTTATAGATGGATATAAAATTATAATTTTATATGTATGTATAATTGGAATGGGAAGTAAATTTAATGGAAATCTCTAACATACATATAAGGAGTGATTAACAAAGGAAAAGCCAACTTTAGTAGTAAGGTAAGCAATGCAGGATGGGAAATATATATATATATATATATATATATATATATATATATATATATATATATATATATATATATATATATATATATATATATATATATATATATACATCCTTGCTATAGGACATAAGATAACCACATGGAAGATTTTCACCATATTTTAGTCCTTGAAAATATCATTTTAATTGTGTCTTATTTTCTTGGCCCCTATATCTATTGATCTTATCTAACATATTATTAGTCTATATATATATATATATACTAATAATATGTTAGATAAGATCAATAGATATAGGGGCCAAGAAAATAAGACACAATTAAAATGATATTTTCAAGGACTAAAATATGGTGAAAATCTTCCATGTGGTTATCTTATGTCCTATAGCAAGGATGTTGTCACATTCTAATTTTGCTAAACATATTGCAACCATGTAGTACCTATAGGTCACCATCAAGGTTGACATGAGAAATGGAATTTGGGATGTGATTTATATTTGATAATTTATGGAAAATAGATGTAAATGGAAATGAAAGGATGTGTAAGGGTTTCCCAAATAAGGGGTTCTCATAGATAATGCTATACTGGATCAAACATAAAATTGCTTGAGATGCATGATGTTTATGGGACCATCCAACTCTTTCCCATATTTTGTTACTAATATGTATATGATAGAACCATATTTAGAATATGGAACCAACTGGTTAGGCTCAAACATGCCTTTGTTTTCATGGTACACAGTGATATAACATTGATTTTATTTAAGCACAAGATCACCAACTTTAACCTTTTTAGAAATAATGTATTTATTATAGTTGTAACATAGCCAATTTTGATATGATTTGAGATTGATAAAGGAATTTATCCATTTTACATCCAATATTTCTATATATTATATTCAGGCTACTCTATAATCCTCATCATTAACAATATCTTATAATGAAATGTGAAGGGAGGGAAACTTGATCTTGATGGCAAGGATGGCTTCAGATCCAAAGACCAGGGAATATGTTGTGGCACATATAGGAGGGAAAATGGTAGCATGTTAATCTCATAAAGTATTAAATAATTATAAAATAAATTCATGGCCAACATCTTTGAAAATAGTTTTGAGGACTTTCACAATGGTTTTATTTGATGCCTCACCTTGTTCATTACCTTGAGGGTAATAGGGAGTTGACCATCTATTTTTAATATGAAATTGAGTACACAAGGATTTTACATCCTTATTCTTTAAGGATTTTTCATTATTAGAAATAATACTATATGGGATGCCATAAAAACAAATGATGTGATTGAGGATGAATTTATAAATCTACTTATTAGTGACATAAGTGAGCAAAATGGCCTCAACCCACTTATTAAAATAATTGGTAACAATAAGAATGTGTTTGTGAATGTCAAATGATGTAGGGTTTATAATCCTAATGAGATCAAGTTCCCATTTGTAAAATGACCAAGGAGATGTGATCTATTTAAGTGTTTGATTGACCATGGATCAAGTCATTACGAATTTGGAAAGAAATACTTATTAACATATGCACATGCATCAAATTCTATTTTAGGTCAGTAATACCCATATAAAGGAGTTTCTAACAAGGACCATTCCACTAGTATGGGCCCTAAAAATATTGTTGTGTACACATTTAATGTCTAATTCTATTTTTACAAAATTTAAACAAATAAGTAACATCCCATCATAATCTATATGATAGAGTATGCCACATAGGTGTAACGAGAAGCATTCTAGATAAATGATCTATGTTGAGATGGGATAAATCTAAGGGAAGGGTATGGTATTGAGGGTAAGTGTATATTTCATGATACCAAGGTGAGTTGGGACTAATTATTTGACATATAATTTTTGATTCCAAATGATCTTATACTAGCATGATGAGTTGTTCAATGAAGAACTCATCTTCTTAGACTTTGGAAGACATTTCCAAAAGTGGCTTAATAGTTTCCATGGTGTCAAGTGATTTATTATTATATCATGGCACTTGATTAATTGTTATTTTCCAAATTATTTTTTGAGATTGTCAACCTTGTACTTGTAAAGTAAAATTTTGTCATTTTGTTGGTATTGATCATTGAATTGATTGATAATAAGTTGGGAATTACCATATACTTCCAAATATTGAATGTTCTATTGAATTACAAGACATAGTCCTGTAATGAGAGATTTATATTCTATGATATTATTTTTTTAGGGAAATATAATGTGAAATGACTTAGGGTTAAGATCTCCCAGTGGTTTAATGAAAAGGATACTTACCCCTAATTCATGGGATGCAAAAGAACATCAAAGTAGAGCTTCCACTATTGTTATTAATCAAGGGTGAAAAATTAACTTATATAGAAAACCAATTTACAATTTCTATGTATTAGATAATGGAGCATCTACTAATTGATCAATAAGTACCCACCCATTAATAACCTTTTGACTGGTATATTCAATGTCATACTTGTTTAGGAGCATAATCCATTTGGCCATGTGACTTGTCAAAACATCTACAGAGAGGAGATACTTAAGTGGACCAAATTTTACAATCATGATGGTCTTGTTATTGAGCATGTAATGGTGAAAATTTTAATTTACAAATACCACTATTAAACATTAATTTTCAATGGGTGAATATTTATTTATAGGTGACCAATGTTCTACTAAAAAATACACTACACATTATTTGCCTTGATCATTATGTTAGGCCAAAAGTGACCCCAAGGCATGTTGGGTTACTAATGTGTAAAGTAATAATTTATTCCCTATACTTTGAGGGGCCAAAACTAATGGATTAATTAAATACTCCATAAATTGATCAAATGCCTCTTGATAGTCACTACTCTAATGAAAACTAGTACCTTTTTTCAAGATATGTGTAAAAGGATGGAAATGATCTATAAGTTGTGAAAAGAATTAGAGAACAGCCTAAATTTTCCCTTTTAAGTTGCATAACCAGTTTATATTAGATGTGGGAGCCATGCCCATTATATCCTTAAATTTAGTTGGTTCCACTTTAATACTTCATCTATAAACAATGAAACCCAATAATTTGCCAGACATGAAACCAAATACATACTTTTTAGGATTGAGGCATACTTTGTATTCTCAAATTCATTAAAATATCTACCATAAATCCATTGCATGACCCAAAAAATTCTTATATTTTCAAAAAATATCATCCACATAATCTCCCACAATGTTTTGCATAATGTCATGGAAAATTATAGTTATCACCCTATAATATGTAGCACTGATCTTTTTTAGGCCAAAATGCATGACTTGATATCAAAACATCATACATGGAGTGATGAATGATGTCTTGTGTTGATACTTTATCCCTATATTTATTTGATTGTATCCATAAAATCCATCCACAAGAGAGAAAATTTTGTAGCATGCTATGGACTTGACAATCATATCAATGTTGGGAAATGGAAAATCATCTTTTGGAAAAGATTTGTTAATATCATTGAGATATGTATAGAGGAAAATGCCTTCATGTTTATGAATGATAGGAAAAATGTTGTAAATCCACTTTGAGTAGTCAATAGGTCTAATAAACCTTAATTCCAAGATTTTTTTGAGTTCTTTATTGACCAAAATGGTAATATGCAGATGCATATTCCAAAATTTCTACTTAATGGGTTTGGAATTAGGATGCATGATAATGTGATAGACAACCAAGGATAGATCTAATCCATACATGTTTAAAAAATACCATGTAAATATATAAATTAATTTATTTGATGATAAAAATTATGAACTTATGTTCTTATTTAGTGAGAGAGGTATCGATCTTTATGATGTGTGGATTATCCTTAGTACCAAGGTTGACATCAATGGTGTCTTCAACAAGCAATTGGAACCATCCTTCAACGAAATAGTTATTTAATGGAGCTAACTATGTTCATTTTATTTTTTCCCAATTGGTTTATTGAGCTCACCCATATATGACTAGTTAAAATCATTCATTTTAGAAAACAAACACTCCATGAATTTCTATATAATTTCTAAAGAGAATTATTCTAATGTGTACTATTATTTATGAATTATATTTGAGATGAATATGATGTAGGTAATTTTAGGAATTTATGCTTCGTTAAGAAGACATTAGAATTCCCTATCCATTTGAGCTTTAGAAAAAATTCACCAATGAATTCGTAGTTTTTTAACTTTTTCCATTGTCCAATAATACCTTAGAGAGGCTTTTGCTATTGGACATTAAATTTTTATTTTATTTATTATTTTGACTAAGTAAATACACCTACTCTCCAAATTATGTATTAGGATCCAAATTAATCTCAAATCCATGTTTATGGTCCCTAAGAAGGAAACCATCTCTAAACCCTAAGAATTCTAAAACAACCTCATCATTTTTGAATTCATCCAATGGTATGCAGTCTGATTGGTCCCAATAGATGAGTTAGATATAATGGAGGTCAATGGGAATGTCTAAGCTAGAATTATTATTAAAGAGGTCTATATTGGAAAGCTCATTATAGTTACTCTAGTAAGAATCTACACTACTTCTTAGATAATCATCATTAGAAGTCATAGTTTCATCAATCTCAAGATTTGAGGGGTCACCCCAGGTGGTTTGTATCCAACACCTTTAACTCTATTTTTTTACTAGGGGCATAGGTTTAAGAATGCCTTATTGTTTTTCCCCATATCCTTGGCCTTTTAATAAAAATGATCCATGATTTAATTGGGTACAGGGTATTTTTTATTTTGATATCAAGAAGTAAATCTATCACTATATAACCAGGGATCTCTCAAATTACTAAAATTTTTAGAATCCAAAATACCATTCTTTGTAAAATATAGAAAACCCATTTGATAAGAATCTGCCTTTTTATGCTACTTCATCTTAGTCCTGCCATGGGATGTAGGTGACTTAGGGAGTTTAGAAATGTTAAAAGCATCATTTATTAGGTACTCTTCAAAACCTTTATCCTTGATGGTGAAATGACATGAAAAATTTAGATAGGGAGATTTTAATGAGGACATGAGGCTATTGGGGTCAATGTAGGAGGATTTGGGAGATTTGGGTACCACACTTTTGTCATTTTTGGGTACACACTCTATGATAGGACTAAAATTGGTACCATATTTCATGTCTATTTTCTTACAATATTGTTAAGGTTATAGATTTATTATAAAATTAACCTCCATGCCCAAATGTAAGAACTTGAGACACTGATGTAATATGGATAAGAATGCACATATATCATAGATCCAAGGATGCACAAGGAATGGATTATACAATATTTCTAAATAAATGACATGACAAATGGTGTTATGGAAGATAGTCCTAATACAGATGGGTGAGTGTTAGTTAATTCTTGATCTACATTATCATACTATTTGATGGTGATAGTATAACCCTACAAATCTATTGATGAATATCCTAGCTACCTAAATAATTTGAGTATAATAATATTCAAACTTGATCCAAATTATCTCAATATAAATAGGATTTTTGTGAGGACTAGATGGTGACATGTCACTTTGATCAAAAGTGATCTAATTCCTTAAGGAAAAATGTCCTACACATGATTGGAATAATGATGGTTTAATATCATTGGGTAATTTATATTGCTAAAGAAGCTTATATAAGATGTCCTTATGAACTTTAGATGTGCACAAGAGATCTAAAATGGAAATTTGCATTTGAGTTTTATTCAATTATTCAATAAGGTCATATAGCTTCTTATTGGATGGTTTAGATTTAGAAGGTGAATATCCTTGAGTTTTATTATTGGAATTGGATGTAGAATGACCTTGAATTGCAAACTTTTATCATTAAGTGGTACCAACACAATCTCGAGCCAAATTCAGGTTAATAGGATGTGATGTGGAAGGTTCTTGGATAACGAGTCTAGCATGATAATTATTTTTAGATGGACATTGGATATTAAATTTTATAGTGGCCATGTGACTATCGACAATGTGACCCATAACATCATTATAATTTTATTGGGTGTTAAGATAATCTATGTGGCTGGTGAGGTAATGTTGAACTTGATTGGGATCTTGTTATTATTTTTGATGATGATGATGGTTACTTCGAATATGTTGATTTTTTTGAGTATTATTTTGATTGGTATGATTATGCCTGGGAAAAAATTCCTTAAAGATACCCATATTTATATTAGAGGATGAGGCATCATTGTCAACACAATTTTCTCCCTGCTCAAGCAAGTATTTTAATAATGTCTAAGTTACATACACCTATGTGTAGTGTAACCTTTGATGAAATGGTAATCACAATACTAATTTTAATTTTACCAGGTGGGATTTGGTTGGGCTTCCTTGAAACATATGGTAATAGGCCACACAACCATGTTTTATTTTAAAACTTTATGGAACATAACTTATATAGGCTCACAAAGAGAGGTGAATGTTATTCATTTATACTATGTTCTAAGTGGTGGAATTTGAATTGTGATTGGTTGTGTATATGGATATTTTTAGATAGGTGGTGTTGAATTGTTTTCACATGCATTACTTATATCACTCCATCACCTAATGCATTATTTTTATTGTTAAACACTTTAGGTTTGTATGACAAGGTACTTGCTTGATCTTTATTTTGGAAATAATTGTATTTTACCTCTATCAATAAGACCTTTTAAATCTGTACCCCTTTGTCAATGATCTCATCAAAGGTATTGGCATAATTTATTCATAAATTAAAGGCCATTTATCCATTTATATTGGATGTAAATGTGGTTTATAGTTGTTTTTTGGGGAGGGAATGGGGAAACTATTGGTTAGGCCTCTCCATTTTTGTATAAATGTAGAAAATATTTCCCACTTTGTTGTTTGGTATAATAGAGGTCAACCATGGTTAATTCATGCTTCAAGTTATAATATAAATAATTAACAAACTAATTATAAAAATATTCAAATGTTTTAATTGATCATTTGGTCAAGTGAAGGAACCATTCCAATGCTTGGCTACCTAAATTTTAGGAAAAAATATGAGACAAATAGATGTGGTTATATCCCACTTATTGGAAAGACATGAATAATTATTTAATGTGCTCTCTTGGGTCCCATTTTCCTTTGTATTTATCAAAATTGGGAGCCTCAAAATGAGGTGGGAAAATAAATTCCAAAATACTAGTATTAAATGAGTAAGGACATATCTCTTCAAAGATGGATTTATTATTTTATTTCCCATTTGTAATCCTTAAATACTATCCTTCATCTATTGCCACTCTTAAGAGAAAAAATGTTTATAGGATGAATTTGATGCATGTTGTTGGGATTGAAAATGTGAATTAGACTAGATATGAGGATTAAAACCCAATTTGGAGGGGATAAGTACCCTACTATTAGGTTTGACATGGATTTATTGTTGGATAGGAGAATTTTTTTATTGAATAGGGGAAATATGTTGTTGAATAAGGGTTTTTTTTGTTGAATAACAGTAATTTTCTATTTTTTATTCGAAAAGACTTTTTCATTATTTTTGAATGGATGAAATGGGTGGGATTAGTTATTGGTGATGGGATTGAGTGTCATGCAAGGTAGAGACCAAAGTTTCAAGCAATTAGGTCATATATTTTAAGTTCTCAATAACTATTTGATTGGTATATAGATGTGGTGGTTATACATGGACTTCTTTCCCTTTATTAGAAGACTTAGGTTTTTTAGTATTGACATGATATTGATGAGGTTTTTGATTGGAAGTGGCCTTATCTTATTGGTGACCTTGAACCATTTCCTTGTGTGGGTAAACAAGGGTTTTTAAAAAATTTATGGGATACCCTTCAATAAATATGGAACCTAACCCTAGTAATCACAAAATTAAATGCTCAAAGAGTTATTATTTGAATTAGGCTCTTCAAAAATTAGTTTACTCAGTAGTTGATTCCATTCTTAGCCCTATTTTGGGTGGTTTGGTTTCATATTATTATTGATATACCCCACTTTATTTTTTATCTTCAACATTTTGGATAAGTGGATTGTAACTCATATCATCATCAAATTTAAGGTTGTATGAATCCCCACTTCTTGTCTATTGAGGCATATTGATGATCTTTATTTTTGAATTAGGATTGGAGTAGTTGAACTGATTACAATTTGATGTCAAATTTTGATAAGGATTTGTGGTATGTTTGGTTTAATTCACATTGGGAATAATGTATAGATTTATGAATCAAATTTGATTTATATTTCAATCCAAATTGATGACACTCTTTGAAAATAGGATGATTTAGATTTTGATATTGATTTTTTCATCAACCTTGGATGTTTTAACAAATTTGCTTAATATTTTGACTTTAGGATGTTGTTTGGGAATGTTTAATATTTTAGAACACACTTGAATGTTTCAGTATGTCTTGGAGGTCTTGATGTGATTTAACTTGATTTAGGGATTTGAATTTGTATTAAATTAATCTTGAATTGAAGTTGGTCAAAGGTAGAGGTTTAATTTTGATTGAATTTTTATATAGGCTTTTAATCAAGTTTTTAAAAGTAAAATTTTGACCTTTGAATTTGTTTGACATCAAGAGTTACCTTTGAAATTTTTACTTTAACTTTGTTTGACTTCAAGAGTTGAATTTGATAACGTTTGATCTTGACTTGATTCAAGTTGACCTTTGAATCTAGCTTTGTTTGACTTCAAGTGTAGACTTATTTTTTTTGACTTTGACTTGAATCAATTTGACCTTTGACATTGAATTTTTTGACTTCAAGAGCTAAATTTAAAAGAGTTTCAGTTTGATTAAGTTGAGTTGATTTGATTTTAAAGTTTGACTTTTGAAAAGGTTTTACTTTGACTTAAAGTAAGAAGGTTGAATTCAAAATATTTGACCCAATTTGACTTGATTTAAAAAGGTGGAATTGATTTGAATAATTAGATATTGGTCAAAATGGACCTAATTGGGTTTTAGACATGGTTTAAATTAGATATTATAATGGTATAATATGGACATCATAACATAAATAATGGATATAATGATGCTTGATTTTGAAATATTAACTTCTTAACACATAATGATGTAATTGGATGTAACAAGGTTGGACTTAGGAAATTTAGACTTTTTTGAAATATATGGGCTAACACACAAAATGGGTATTGACAACAAATAAGAAAAAACACAATTATAAGATTTATGCTTAGTGACAAATGGGTGTGCAACAAAACCACTAGCCCATAAATATACTTGCACATAATAGTTAATATATTGGTATCCTAAGCATCACTAAGTGTTTGTATATGATGGGTAATCTTCAAGAATGATGTTTTCCCTATACTAGTTATCATTTATAGTTGAAGGTCTTAATCAAGGTAAAAAAATGTTAGAGGTACAATCACTGAGAGGGAGGTGGGTAAATAAGTGAGCCTAAATAATCCAAATTAAATTATGATATTTGTAAACACTTAATAAGTTACCATAAGCATTCATGAAACATACACAACATTCACATCAATGAGAAAGAAATGCAATGCAAGATCAATCACATAACACATGACATACATGGCAAACCCTCTTGGGGGAGAAACCCACTAGAACCTAAAATTGGACTAGTATCTTATAATAATAAAATCCAATTTATACCATCTATAAATTATCAAGGAACTATAATCCTTATTTAGTGAGACTAAAATCCCACAAGGTATTGCCACACCTATCTAGCTGAGCTATACCAACAACTAGACCTTTTAAAAAGTTTCACCTTGAAAGGAGGATTTTACTACCTTAGATACTAATCTTACACAATAACACATATAAATACATCCACCTATGAATTGATGTTAGCAACACCTAATGATAGACCTTTTCTTATTACACATTACTTTCACTCACATTCAAACAATAAACACACTATTTTTCCAATAGAATTATGATCAATAGGTCATAAAAATAGTCCTCAATATATTATACTATTCAAATCATCCTCAGGTCACTCTAACCCTCTTTTGATCCATAAAACACACACAATCCTCTCTCTAATCAATCATTAGTATCTCACACAAAGTCTAGAAATCACTATCTTTGATTTCACTATTTATAGAGAAATCATGATTAACAACATCTAGGTCAATAATTAGGTATGTATTAACCCTTAAAACATTTAACACATGAAGACACAAATCAAAAATATCTTCGTAGGTTGGCCATAACATATATGGGTCACCCTTAAGGAACTACACCTTTTAATATGGCCCTTGTAGCCCTTATAAGTTTCATGGAGACCTATTCACCCATTTAACTCACCCTCAAGAAAAAACATAACATAGGACCAATTTCAAATACATAGAAACACTCATTAGGCCCCCTTTGACATCCTCAAATGATCAAATCCAACTTAGCTCACCTTTGCATATGCTCAATTAACTCAAATAGAGACCTTATACATAGGAACGCCATTATCAAACATACAGTCAACTTCTTAAGCATTGTTCATATTAAAGATACAGTAATCACACCTCCAAAATCCACATAAAATAACCTCATGTAGTATAAAACACTACCCAATAGATAATTCATCATGAGACATCAAAACAACATTAACACAAGATCAAATATCCTTCTCAGGTTACTTGTAGAATAAGAACAAACACAAAATCAACTTCTAGGCTTAATATCTTTGACTGCACTCACTTCCATATCTTCAAATTAGGTACATTAGATGTGCCATGGAGTCCTCCTCATACTTATTTTTTATATATCCAACAAATTTGACTTCCATCAAAATATATGGATGAAATAAAGAGATCTAGTTTTTCCTATGTTAAATTCAAATATTTGAATTCAAACAATCACAGTTAACCTTTGAATACAATGTTCTAATCTCATGGCCTCTCAGCTCAAATCGAATATGCGCCATTGATTTATTTCAATCTTTAATGCATAGGTACCAATTCTTAGACATTAAACTTCAATCACATTGACCTCATCTCATGAAATCTTTAAATGTTGACTCAATACACTCTATCAATTTATGTGGATCAACCATGTCCTTAATGATCAATGCTCATTATTTGATCAAAATATATAAACACTTGCTAACCATTAGATCCTTATCCTATACCTTTACTCAATCATTAAAATTCATGCACCTATACTCATCTTGTTTTTTCCTAACTTATTAGAGCAACATGCACCATTGATATTTAACACTTTCAAAAATGACTAAGTATGGGGACCCTTTGAATATGCCTAAGTAGCCATTTTCGCACCTCAATAACATTTTCTCTACTTCAACGTAGGATCTCAAATTTAGACTAGATGATCTACTTACATAAGATAATCCAACCATGTGATAAATTTCTCTTGAAACCCTTATGCATGCAAGATATAATGCCATAAAAAATATTTCTCAAAAACTTCTATCATAGAGCCAACTATGTCTAAACCTACTTGAGAGGCCAACTTTGAGCAATCATAAATTTTGTCGTGCTTCAGCACATGATCTCAAATTTAGTGCAAACCATATATGCTTAAAATTGAACAAACCCATATGATCAGTTTATCTTGACACCTTCACACATGAAATATATAACACCATAAAAATTCTCACCAGATTTTCTTGACAAATTACAAAATTGGCTATGGAAAAACATAGTCAAACTGCTTGAGAGCCCAACTTTGCATAATCATATCTTTTGATGCACTTCATTTCATGATCTAAATTTTATTACAAACAAATTAGGTCCAAAATTGAACAAACCCATATGATCACCTTATATTGAAACATCCACATGTTCGAGATATTAAATCATCAAACTATTTACTTTGATCTTTCTAGCCATATTGCAAAGTTGGCTAAGTATGGGAAAATAATGAATTCTAACTAAGAAGAAAACTTTTCACCCTCATATATTTAACCATAATTTTATGCATGAATTGAAATATAGGGCATAAAAAATAGGGACTAATGTGATCAAAACCATATGACTAATTTTCCCTTAACTCATTCTCATCTGGCAATGGTGATGTCATCAAATTGCCTACTTAGATTTTCTACCACTGCACCCAAAGTGTCTAGATGAAAACAATGGACTACTAGATGAATTCCACTTATGAAGATAAGAATTAAAATAATTATTTAATTATTATAATACCCATTTCACATTCTCAAATCCCCATACTCAACCTTGATCCTTTCTAGCCATGTTAATACTAGAGATTAACCAAGCCACCTTTAAGCATACAAAAACACACACCTTACACACTTTGTCATTATCACTTAAGATATCAAATAAATTCATCCAATAAATATGAAACCTCTATGAAATCACCATGATAAATATCCAATAATCTTTCCCTTTGTCTTTGATGTCAAAAACCATCACATATATCAATATACAACTCACCTTCTCTCTCTTCAAAGCACTCCCATAACAAGAACTTTCTCCCCAAAAGAAACTCTCTGACCCTTTAACACAATGAAAAAGTGGGAAAAAACTAATCCTAAGGACATAAAAATACTATAAAATAGTAAATGACAATCTTATAAATATTATACAAACTCCCCCTTACCTTGAGCCTACCTTTTCTCTACTTGACAAACTTCCTCTTGTTCCATGCCAATACTCTCTTCAGCCAAGCACTACAACCAATGAATAAAAAACATAAAAAACCATATAAATTTGATGTAACACATAAATAATAATCTAAGATAGAATCCCCCTAATAAATTTGAGTAATTTCACCTTTTTAGCATGTTCCAGATCTCCACACACCATGAAAAATCACCACATATGCTTACTAGCCTTCTCTCTCAAGCTACCACAAGGACCACCAAAAAAAATTCATGCCACTCAACAAATAGGGAAAATTTAATTAAAAAACTTGAGAACATACCTTAAATAAAAAATACCTCACTCTTTTGGATAAACTGAGAAAAAAACACTCTTCTTTAAACGAGGCTTGTCTAGCCTCCTTGTAGCCCTACCTAGAACTTGCAGAGCCCATAATTTATAATAGAGACATATTTAGGACCTAAAAATCCATATCTAGAGCACTCTAATATTCAACCTAAATCAAACAAAATTTCATCACCAAGATCATTCTTTACAACATACTTCCTTCACAAACCTACTAGCCAATTAACCCTCTATATTGACACAAACTTGAATAATTTGAGAACCACAAACCTTGAATTATATATAAATATTTATTTGACCACCCCTATGTCCCATTCAACATATTAATAAGTTTAAGATATTAATTCACAATGCAAACCACTTTTTTAGCATAGCCCAAAACACTAGAATCTCAAAACAAATAAGGTCAATAAACCTCCTTCTGGTTAACCTACACCTCTAAAACTAATTGCACACATAGAAATACCCATCACACAATTTTGGAATAATATTTGATATTCAACACAATTGGGAACCTTGACTTCCTATAACCCATTTTAAGACTTGCAAGCTCTTAAACACAAACTAGGAAACCCAAGAGTTAACAAAAAATATCCAAATTGACTTCAACATACATTTAGATCACAAAACTACCTAGAGCATGCTATAATAAGTAAAATAGACCTTTCTATGTATAAATATCATCTTGATAAATTACAAATCCTTCTTTTCCATCTGAGAACCTTCAATCTAACCCTATAGACTATTCCAACTAAGAAACACCACAACAACACTTACTTTTCCACTTCAAAGGAGTCTCTTAAGAAGCATAGGTAGAGAAACCCTCTATACCTCAATGCTCTAAAAAAATAATCCTCATATACCATCTCCTCCTTTCTCAAATGATACTTATAGTTCTTCTTCTTCTCTTCTTCTTTGGCTTAGGAGAAACAACTTCCTCAACCACTATAGCATTCTCCTTTTCTTATAGAATTGGATTGATAATATATGGAGACAAAAATTATTCGTGACATATATTTTCATCTATATAATATTATTTTCATCTTGGAATATATTTATTATGGATGAATAATTGATGTTATTTTCATGATACATGCTCAACAATAGCAGGATGCTCACTTGGATCCATACATACCTCATGACTGGTCTCAATCAGCACCTTGGTCTACTCCTTGAGCTTGACTTATTCATTATCAACATGAGTTGACAATGAGACCTATTGGTACTCTTCAACTTTGGAATCATTCTCTACCATAGCAAATAGATTACTTGGACCTATAGTCTCATCATTAATCACACTTGTCACCTTTGTCTTCCATGTGTTAACTTTCCTTCTTCCTTGAACTCAAGGAGCCTAATTAAATCTATTCTATCTTATATGCCTTTGCTTTTAAAACCTAGCAATGTGACCTCTCTATTCACAACTGTAGCACACCATGCATTTTTCAAGAAACATATCTTGCCTTACCTTATTTGGACATAAATTTATAATGTGTCTTATGTCATGACAAACAAAACAACCTCCCATTTTTGAATAAGACTAACCTTGTCTAATATTATGTGGAAAATGGTTTGCAAAGTGTCCCATATCAAGACAATTAATGAAATTGATTCTATTCAAAACTTTTGACTAATGACTCCCATCATAGTCCCATGCAAATTTATTTATAGTAAGTCTCTTGCACACTCTAACCATATGACCAAATTGATTACATGTATAACAGTAGCCATTAAATATTTTATACCTAATGATATTTGGTTGTCTAATCTGATTTGTATTTACTCTACCATCACCTTCATTCCTTGTCTAATGTTTTGTCTTCAAAGTATGATTGACTTGGTTCACATTAGTCTTTATATTGTCTTGAGAGACATTCTTTTAATCTTCTTCATATCCAAGACCTGTTCTATCACTACCATTCTTTTGACCACTCAAAATGTTGTCTAGGTCACATGAGCTCTTTTCAAATCTCACAAATGTATTTACCTTACTAGTTATCTTTTCTAACTCAGATTTCAATGACTCATTTTTAGAAACATACCTTCAACATTCTTCTTCTTTATGTTTTAGGTTTGTAGATAGAATTTGTAATTAACACCTAAGATGCTTGATCACATCTTCATGCTCCTTAGTGTCTTGATTTAATCTTACCTCAAATACATTAAAGTTTTCCTCATATTCCTTGATCTTATATTTTATCTTATTATTGATCTTCTTCTCAATCTTTAGTTCTTAAAGATCATTCATCAAAATAGTCTCACAGTCCACCTCATCTTCATCATCATTTGAATCACTCCAAGTAGACTCCTTCTAATGTGAGAAACTTCCTCCCTCATATATTAATAGGGATTCATATTCAATAGGACCATCATCTTCATGATCATATTATGAGTCACTATCTTCACTTTCATCTGATGAGCTATAATCTTCTTTGGTGTAAAGACTCTTCTTGTTTTTGAAGAACTTCTTTTTGTTGTTAAATTTTTTGAATACTTTCTTCCCATATGTCTTCTTATCTTCATCTTGGCCTTCACCCTGTTATTCATCAACATTATTATCATGATTATGAGTTAAATTTATAGAAAAATGTCTTATCTCTCCATAGTTGAAACATTGAAGGATTATTTGTCCTTATACTTCCTTGAGCTAGTGTTCAATTTCCTAGTAATCAAAGCAATTAGTTTATCATCATCAATATCAGATATGTCATCCTATTTGGATTTATTACCTTGAAGTTTTTTCTTAAGATTCATCTATATCTTGAATGCTACTTCCTTCTTTGGTGGTCTATCATCATTCTTCCTCATCTCACAGGCAGTAAGGGTGCCATGTAATTGATCCATCTTGAACTGAGTAAGGTTGTGACTCTCTTCTATAGTAGATACTTTTAGATCAAACTTGGGGGATGTAGAACTTAATACATTTCAAAAAATAATAGTCTCTTCAAGATTCTCTCCAAGACCTCTGATGATATTCACATTCTCATTAACTCTATACAGAAATGATGCCAAAATATCTTCTTCATTCATCTTGAGACTTTCAAATTGCGTTCTGTGAGTCTATAACTTAGCAAGATAAACCTTTGAATCTCCTTCAAAAATAGTGTTCAATTTATCTAATATTTTGTTGGTATAATTGTAAAGAATTAATTTGGTGAACTCAATTCTTATAAGACCACAAGTGATGGCATTCATTGCCTTAGAGTTGTTCTCAAACAACTTCTTATCTACAACACTAGATGGAGGACTAACAGGAGCAATATAACCATCTAAAACTAATTTCCATACATCAAATCCTAAGGAAATAATGTATTTCTTCATCCTAGAACTCCAAAATTCATAATTATATCTATTGAACATTGGTTCTTGCTTAATAGATAAGCCACCTTGGACATTCTGACTAGTCATTGTACTGTGGATCACCTTCAATTTGTCAAGCCTTTACCAAAGGACCTTGCTCTCATACCAATTATTAGAGGTAAAATCACTAGGGGGTGAATCAAAGAGTCTAAATAATCCAAATTAAATTTTGATCTTTGTAAAAACTTAATCAGATACCATAAGCATTCATGAAACATACACAATATTCACATAAATGAGCAAGAGAGACAATGCAAGATCAATCACATAACATATGACATATGTGGGAAAATCTCTTAGGGGGGAAACCCCACTATAACCTATAATTATATTACTATCATATAATAATATGATCCAATTTATACCATCTATAAATTATCAAGGAACTACAATCCCTATTTAGTGAGACTACAATTACCACCCCTGTCTAGTTGAGTTGCAATAAAAGCCAAACCTTTTAGTAAGATTCAACTTGTAAGGAGGATAAAACCACATTAGATGTTGATATACCAAAACAAAACCTATAAACACATCTATTTATGAATTGATGTTAGCAACACCTGATGATGGACCTTTACTTATCACACTTCAACTTTAGTCACACTCAAATGGTAAGTGCACTATTCTGCCAATAGAATTATGACCAATAGTTTATACAAAAAGTCCTCAATATATTATAATATTCAAATAATCCTTAGGTTATTTTACCCATCCTTTAATCCATAAAACACACACACAATCCTCTCTCTAATCACTCCTGAGTCTCTCACACAAAGTCTAGAAATCACTATCTTTGATTTCACTATTTTTAGAGAAATTATGATTAACAACATCTTGGTCAGCCATTAGGCATATATTAACCCTTAATAAATATAATAAATGAATACATGGCTCAAAAAAAACTTCATAGGTTGACCAAAGCATCTATGGGTCACCCTTAAGGAACTACACCTTTTTAATAAGGCCCTTATAGCCCTTATAGGTCTCATGGAGACCTATTCACCCATTTAGCTCACCCTCAAGCAAAAAAATAACACATGACCAATTTAAAATACATGGGTCCACTCATTATGTCTCCTTTTACATCCTAAAATGATCAAATTCAACTTAGCTCACCTCTGCATATGCTCAATCAACTCAAATAGAGACCTTATATATAGGAACACCATTACTGAACATACAATCAACTTTTTAAGCATTATTCATACTCAAGATAGATTAATCAAACCTTTAAAACCCACACAAAGCAATCCCATGGAGTCTAAAACACTCCAAAATATCTAAGTCATCATGAGACATAAAAGAAGATCAATACAAGATCAAATATCATTCTTAAGTCACTTTCAGAGCAAGCATAAACACATAGTCAACTTATAAGCTCAATATCTTTAACTGTACTTAGTTATATATCTTAAAATTAGGTTCATTAGATGTGCAATGGAGTCCTTTTTATATTTTATTTTTACAACTCCAACAAAATTGACTTTTATCAAAATATATGGATGAAATACAGAGCTTTAGTTTTTCTTATGTTAAATTCAAATATTGAATTCAAATGATCATAGTTAACCTTTGAATATGATTCTCAAATCTCATGTCCTCTTAGATTAGATTAAATATGCACCATCAATGTATTTTTATATTTAATTCATATGCACCAATACTTAGACATTAAAATTTAGTCACATTAACCTCATATCACACAATCTTGAAATGTTAACTCAATGTGCTCTATTGATTTATGTGGATCAACCAAGTTTTTAATGATCAATGATTACCATTTAATCAAAATATATGAACACCCGATCATTGTTGGATCCTTATCTTATACCTTTTCTCAATATTTAAAAATCATACACATGCCTTCACATTTCTACTTCCTGACTTCTTGGACTAACATGCATAATTGATCTTGCTTGAGCTTTAACACTTTAAAAAATGACCAAGTATGGGGACCCTTTCAATATGCTTGAGTAGCCATTTTTACACCTCAATAACTTCTTATGCACTTTGATGTAGTATCTCAAATTTGGACTAGATGATATCCTTACATAAGAGAATCTAACCATGTGACACACTACTTCCAGAACCCTTGTGCATGTAAGATATAATGTCATAAAAAAGCTTTCTCAAAAAATTATGTAATAGAGCCAACTATGTAAAAACCTACTTGAGAGGCCAACTTTGAGCAATCATAACTTTTGTAGTGTTTTAGTGCATTATCTTAAATTTAGTGCAAACCATCTATGATCAAAACTAAACAAATCCATATGATCAATTTTTCTTGACACCTTCACACATTCAAGCTATAATACCATCAAATTTCTTACTCAACTCTTTTTGCCAATTAGCAAAACTGGCTAAGTATGGGAAAACACAGTCAAATTACTTGGGAGCCCAACTTTGAATAAGCATACCATTTGATGCACTTCATTGTATGATCTAAATTTTAGTGAAAATAAACTAGGTCCAAAACTAAATAAACCCATATGATTACCTTCTCCTAAAATGTCCACATGTGTGATTTATTCCATCATCAAACTTATTATTTGACTCTTTTTAGCCATATTGCAAATTCGGCAAAGTATGGGAAAATAATGAATTCTAACCGAGAAGCTAACTTTGTAACCTCATATCTTTGACCGTGCTTTGACACATGAATTTAGATCTAGTACATTACAACTAGGGACTAATTTCATCATAACCATATGACCAAATCCGCTTGACTCATTCCCACGTGGAAATGGTGATGTCATCAAATTACCTACTCAGATTTTATACTATTGGACCATAAGTGTCTAGATGAAAACTATGGACAACAATATCAATTCATCTTATGCACATAAGAATTCAAAGCATTCTTGGCATTTTATAAGACCCCTTACACATGCTGAAATCACCATACTCAACCTTAATACTTTCTAGCCATGTCAATATTGAAGATTAATCAAGCCACCTTAAAGCATATAAGAATAAGTACCTAATACACTTTGTCATTGTCACTTAGTTTATCAAATCACTTAATCCACTCAACATGACACCTCTATGACATCACTATGACATCATCATGATAACTCTAACAAAATAGGCTTAACTATGTCCTCTATATACTTTATAATAAAATAGGGCTCAATTCCATGAAATATTGTGATAATAAGATTCATGAAAGGGTCTATTCCCTTTGTTGCCAATCCATCTATAATATTTCATTAGATTGTTGTTAAAAATCATTCCTTAAGAGTGTTGTCTAATAGCTTGGTGTTGGAGATAAATGATCCATACATCCCTTCTCAGGTATAGCGATACACTGCTTCCACATGTCTGACTGGGTTCCATCTCAGGTGCTTTAGTCCTTGGGCTATATAGTGGTCTGGAAGAGGACCCAGATCACTCCAGAGCTTTTGGCATGATGACCAGTCTTCTATTGGTATTAGAGCTAGGTCTCGAGGTTGAGACTCATGGAAGCTGGTGGGCATGATCCACATCCCTTCTCAGGGATACATCTCCCCACTGAGGTGATCACCACATGCCACGTGTTTGATTAGGAATCACCTCAAGTGCTTTAGTGGCTAGCCATATAGGGGTTTGGAAGAGGACCCAGATCACTCTGGAGCTTTTGGTGTGACGACCAGTCCTTCTATTGGTATCAGAGACAGGTTCGAGGTTGAGACCCATAGAAGTTGGTGGGCATGATCCATACATCCCTTCTCAAGGATAACGATACACTGCTACCACATGTCTGACTAGGTTCCACCTCGAGTGCTTCAGTCCCTGGGCCATATAGTGGTCTGAAAGAGGACCCAAAACACTCCAAAGTTTTTGGCATGATAGCCAGTCTTTTATTGGTATCAGAGCTAGGTCTCAAGTTGAGACTCACAAAAGCTGGTAGGCATGATCCACATCCCTTCTCAGGGATATGTCTCCCCATTGAGGTGTTCACTGTATGCCACATTTCTAATCAGGAATCACCTTGGGTGCTTCAATGGTTGGCTATATAGGGGTTTGGAAGAGGACTCAGATCACTCTAAAGCTTTTGGCATGAATGCTAGTCTTGGCTATCATGTCAAAAGCTCCAGATTGATCTGGGTCCTCTTCTAGACCCCTATATGGCTAGCCATCAAAGTACCCAAGGTGATTCCTAATCATACACCTGGTGTGCAGTGATTACCTCAATAGGGAGATGTATCCCTGAGAAGGGATGTGGATCATGCGCACCAACTTCCATGGGTCTTGACCTTGAGACCTAACTCTGATACCAATAGAAGATTGTTCATCACACCAAAATCTCTAGAGTGATCTGGGTCCTCTTCCATACCATTATATGGCCCATGGATTGAAGCACCTAATGTGGAACTTGGTTAGACACATGGCAACAATGTATCACTATCCCTGAGAAGGGATGTATGGATCATGTCCACTAGCTTCCACGAGTCTCAACCTCAAGACCTAGCTCTGATACTAATAGAAGGACTAACCATCATGTCAAAAAACTGTAGTGATCTAGGCCCTCTTCTAGATCCCTATATGGCTAGCCACCACAACACCCAAGGTGATTCCTAATTAGAAATGTGGCATGCAGTGATCACCTCAGTGGGGAGATGTATCCCTAAGAAGGGATGTGGATCATGCCCACTAGCTTCTATGGGTCTTAACCTTAAGACCTAGCTCTGATACCAATAGAAGATTGGCTGTCATGCCAACAGCTCTAGAGTGATCTGGGTCCTCTTTCAAACCACTATATGGCCCAAAGACTGAAGCACCTAAGGTAAAACCTAGTTGGACATGTGGTAGCAATGTATCACTATCCTTGAGAAGGAATTTATGGATCATGCCCACCAGCTTCTATGGGTCTTAACCTCAAGACCTAGCTCTAATACCAATAGAAGGACTAGCCATCACGCTAAAATCTTTAGAGTGATTTGGGTCCTCTTCTGGACCCTTATATGGCTAGCCATTGAAGCACCTAAGGTGATTCTTGGTCAAACACGTGGCATGTAATGATTGCCTCAGTGGGGAGATGTATCCCTGAGAAGGGATGTGGATCATGCCCACTAGCTTCTATGAGTCTCAACCTTGAGACCTAGCTCTGATACCAATAGAAGATTGGCCATCATGTCAAAAGCTCTAGAGTGACCTGGGTCCTCTTCCAGACCACTATATGGCCTAGGGATTGAAGCACCCAAGGTGGAACCTAGTCAGACATGTGGCAATAGTGTATCACTATCCTTGAGAAGGGATGTATGGATCATGCCCACCAACTTCTATGGGTCTCAACCTCGAGACCTAGCTCTGATACCAATAGAAGGACTAGTCATCAAGCCAAAAGCTCTAGAGTGAATTGGGTCTTCTTTCAGACCCCTATATGGCCAACCACTAAAGCACCCAAGGTGATTCCTAATCAGACACATGGTGTGTGGTGATCACCTCAGTGGGGAGATGTATCCTTGAGAAGGGATGTGGATCATGTCCACCAGCTTTTTTGAGTCTCGACCTTAAGACCTAGCTCTGATACCAATAGAAGATTGGCTATCATGCCAAAAGCTTCAGAGTGATATGGGTCCTCTTCTAGACCACTATATGGCCCAGGGACTGAAGTACCTGAGTAGAACCTAGTCAGACATGTGGTAGTAATGTATCACTATCCTTGAGAAGGGATGTATGGATTATGCCCACTAGCTTTTGTAGGTCTTGACCTTGAGACCTAACTCTGATACCAATAAAAGGATTGGCCATCATGCTAAAAGCTTTAGAGTGATCTGGGTCATCTTCTAGACCCATATATGGCTAGCCATCGAAGCACCTGAGGCAATTCTTGGTTAGACATGTGGTGTGTGATGATTGCCTCAGCGGGGAGATGTATCCCTGAGAAGGGATGTCGATCAATAAAGTCCTTACCTTTTTGTTTTTTCTTAAAACACATAACTACTTAACTAATGTTGATAACTTCTCTCAATTTATGTTCCCCACTAGAAAAATAGGTTAGTACATATGTTTGGATATGAAATCCTAATTGTCATACCCTAAGGACTTGTGGTTGGTGATCAAGGTCTAGCTCATGTAGCCAAAAACAAAAAAAAAAGAATATAAATTATTTCTATCCTTAGGGTCCCATGAAGGGCAAAATGAGATCATAAGTAACATCTTTTTGGGAAGGGGAAAATATAACTTTTGATTTTGGTTACCTAGGATCCTAAAATTAGGAAAGGGGAGAGTTACACACATCAAGCTATCATAAAAAAATACAAAATCATAAAAGTATACTCAATAAATTCTATTTTAAGCACTAAATTCAAGTGTTTATTCTTTTTAAAGAACCAAAATAAAATGTTATAAATGTTTGGTTGAATAATCACATCTTTGACAAGTGTAAATATACATAAAGAAGGTTAGTAGTCTCAAATGTGATATTTGATAAATGAACAGGGTCTTAAGAAAAAATCTATGTTTTCACCATTCTATAGAATGATTCCATTGTTTTGCAACTCTGTCATTTTATAAGTCAATTATGTCATTTTTTAAAAATAAAAAAATGGTGATTTTGCTATTAAGGTTAGTAAATTTTTTACTACATAGGGTGTTTATGCTACTAAAATTTTAAATTTTTACTATTATAAATAATGATTTCACTACTTAAAAAATAAAAAGATAGAAAACATGAAACAACATTTTCACTATTAATAGTCATAATAAAAATACTAAGTAGAGCACTTCCACTAATTTGTACCACATTTTCATTGATATATGAAAATTCATAGTCATCCATAACAAATGCGATCCCACCACCATACACCATAATTTCACTAATCTATAGAAAAATTTCATCGATCCCTAAAAACATAGCCAAAAAGGCATTTATGCTAATGCATAGTGTGATTTGCCAATTTGAATAATGTTTTCACTATTTATTTAAAATAGATAGAACAAAATAAAGTGTTTTAATCATTTACAGGCACAATATCGCTATTTTTAGGAAAATTTCTACTAATTAGTAGAGTGATTCTATTATTTTGTTGGAAATGATTTTTTTAGATATTTGAAGGAAAATACAAGAAATAAGCTCAAATCTTGGACTAAATTTTAACCTAGAATGATGATAAGATGTATTCAAAATTAATTGTGGGGTATTAGTCCCACCAGACATGACATATGAAACAAACGAGTATGAAATTTAGTTTTGCATTAGTATGAAATTAAAATAATTAGAAGGATACCACTAACCTGAGATTGCATCCTTCAATTGAGCAAGATGAATAAGAAATCAAATAAACTAGTAAACATAAATTGTTGTACCTTTTCTTATGATCTCCTTTCCAAAAAGAGTGACATGATTAGATAATTTAGTGGTGTTTTTGAAACAACACAAATTAGGCAGGGTTTTGTTAAGACTCTACCCATCTTGAAAGGAAGAAGATCCCATGAAGAAAATTATTTCCCAAGATCTAAATGTATCAGGTCCTGGTATGCTAACATTCACTCAACAATTTGATGTGTAATCATTCCATTTTAAGGGGCCTTTTAAAATAATAAATCTCTATGACAGCTTTAACGTAGACATTAATGAAGATGCAAGAAGTTCCCTACACAATTCTCATAGGGCCTAGCCTCAAATAGAAATAACTTTTTATTAAGATACGTATAACAAATAAATATCTAATTTCCAAGTAGATTTATCATGTGCATAAATTCAATAATGCTTAAATAGTGAAAAATATAATTCAGCAACCAATATTATCATGTATATTCAAATTGATATGAAACAATATTAAATCATCATGAAAAAGAAAATACAAAAGAGAAGGGATAAAGAGATAAAAATCCTATTGATATTAAAGGTGTTATTGCAACATCTAAATGAGCACACCCATTGAAACTAATCCTTGGTTGATCTAGATTGATTTAGATTTACCCCTCTTTGCCTTATGTTTTATGACTCATAAATGATCTTCCACATTGCACTAAATTGGGTTTATCATTTATGCATTATGGTTTAACTAAGGGTCTGGACTCTCTGATGAGGACACACATTCAAATCAATGACTCAGATTTAAATATGAACCCTGTAAGATCAAACAAAATGGTCAAGAATAACTCTATTGAAGGAATGATAAGAAAAAATCATTAAAATTGTTGAATCATGATTATAACCAATTTAGACCAAATGTGAGAAAAAATAAAAGATTTTTCTATTTATACATATACATTTTGTATTAATAAGCTTTTGATTCAAGCATAATACTTTCCATATGTATAAATAATATATAGATCTATCATTAATTTAGACCAATATTTTAAAATAAAATAATGTCATCATGAAGCCCATTAAGCCAATGGAAATTCTATGCTTACTCGACCAACACTTTCCTCAAGACTTTTATAGTTTTAATGGTCAAGATGACTATCAAATTTAAGTTTATTAAGTTCCACATGGCACATCCACATTTTCCCATAGGTTTAAGGTCTATGGATTTATGGTAGGAATACACCTAACAAGATTAAGCTCAAATTAATTTTGACATCATTGAGGTGACATGTGGTATCCCCTCATCAAGTTGGGTCTTTAGTCTTAGGGCATAAAACATCACCACGTAACATCACCACAATGAGCCAACCTTTTGAAATCACTATTTTAATCAGTTTAGTCTCTATGAGTCACCACATAGTAGCCTCTTAGGACCTCAAGGTGATAGGAATATCAGCCCATTTCTTAAGTTTTCTATCGACCTAAGATCTCAAGTTCTTGGGAAGTTTCCATGCAGTGACTTCTTAAGCCCTCGAGGGATTAGATCCTTTAGACTATTTACTAAGTCTTTATTATCTCAATCTCTCAATAAATTTCTATGTGGTAAATTTTTGGTCCCTAGGGGCCTTATAACTATTAAAATTTTGGTTAATTTCTCATCAACCTAGGTTCTTGAGATCATGCCATGTGTCATGTTATTCAGACCTAGGGGCATTAAAAATACTAAGAAACTTTTTGGACTTGGTGTGGAACTTCAAAATGATCTTATAACAACACATGGAAAGGTTCTAGTGGGTGTAAATTAAAATAATCAAGTCTTGGATTTAAAATAAAGAAAAATGGCTAAGGCATCAAGATCATACTTCAAAAAACATGGTCAAGTTGAATTGATGAGATTTTACTTAGTATATTTTAATCTCACTCAACTCGACTTGAAAAACTTAGAGATTGGTAAAGATAAACTTGTGTGACCTAGGTGATTTAGATAAGGGATCAGTAAAATTGATATTGACATAACTTAGAAATCAAATCTACCCTAAAAGGAAAAAGATAGATGGGTTATTCAAATGATAAAATGGACCATGACCTAGCAAATGGAGATTGAATAAATATCCTAAGTTTTAAATTGAAAAGTTTTTAACTCAATATTGAATCATGAAGACTATATTAATCCCAAACATTTACTATATTTAACCACTCAAAAATATGTGAAATCCACTCCTAAGCAAATCCTCAAAGCTAAAAGGCACTTTAGACTAGATGTGGTAACACTTAGATTAGTCAAGAAAAATAGGGTCCCCTTTTTCAGCTTTAAAATGGGGCATTTTATGTAAGCAAAAAAAATTATGACTCCTAATAAGATATACTCTTGATTATCTTTAGATTATTATGTAAGCAACAACAAATGATAACTCTTATAGGAGATACTCTTGAGTATATCAAGAATTTATAATCTCAAGTTCTCATCTAAATACAAACATTAGTTGTAGGCACTCATCCAAGGTAAAATTATATATAAAGGCACACAATTATGCTTCAACACATGACATACTAAGTTTTAATTCTAGCTAAAGACCATATGTGTATGTTATGTGATTATTTTAATTACTTTGCACACACACAAAATAAATCAGATTCACCCAAATGATAATAACTTTTGAAAGGGGACAATTTTTTCAATTTGGCTTAAAGGGGGAATGACATGGGAATTACTCTACTACCAGACAACCATTCATATTCAAATATAGATACATCTAGTCCCATCTAAAGGCCTTGCTCCATTGTCAACCAGGTTGAAAAATCTATGGTGGAGGTTGCCAAGATCACCCTTTCAAGGAGAATTTTTTGAGTTTTATATTTTAGTTCAACTTCTTTTAAATGATATTTTACTTTTTTTCTATCTATGGAGGGTTGGGGACCAAGCCATGGGATTAAGGAAAAAAATAGAAATTTCATGGAAAATAAGACAAATCAAAATGAAATTAGTGTTTAAATTTCCTTTAGATATTTTATTTAGTGCATTTAATGATCTTTAAACAAGAAAAGAGTCCCTTTTAAATCCATATATTTTGTTTCAAATCATTGGCCTTCAAAATTTTGAAAATGCAAGGAAAATACAACATTTTATTCAAGTATTTAGATGAGGATTTTCATATTAATGCATAAGAGTGTTATTGGTGCTACTTATATAAAAGGTACCCATTTATCAAATTTTAACAAAGTAGGGGAATGCTCATGTCAAAATAGTAGATTCAACTCAAAAACCAACAACACATAGGTGGACCAAGCACTAAAAAGTAAAGAAAACAAACAAAAATCAATGAAATCAAACCTAAACAAAGATAAGGGACATGAAAACAAGAAAACAACAAAGAAAAAATAAACAAGAAAGTATTTATAGGGTGTTTTAAGCTAAGTGAGACTTGAAAGTAGTGTTTGAGGAATTATCCATAAAAGAGCAATGGGACATCCACACCAATTAGACACCTTAGGCAAAAAAAACTATTACTAAGGATTTTAGAGATCAGATAGGGACCTATCCATAAGGCATAATTTTTTTTATGTTTTCCTTTTTATTCATGAGCCTTATCCCACATATGGACAAGGTTTGAAACCCAATTTTTTTTTGATTTGGATAAATTTTAAAACCAATGGTTGACAATTATTTGATGTTTATTAAAGTGAAACAAGGCTACATCACATTTTTCATCCAAGTCTATAAGATTAAAGAGGTAGGCCTCTACTTGGTCATTTGTTCCCAAATAATCAGTCATAAATTTCAAGGTAGGAATATTTAAGTTAATTGGAAAAACAAGGTGTTGTCCATAAACTAAGTGGTAAGTATAAGTGTCTAAAACTACTTTAGTTCTAGTCTTATCAACCCATAATGAACATTTTAAGACCTTAAGCCAATTCCTATGATTATTTTTTAGTGTCTTCTTAATTAAGTTTATCAAATTCTTATTAATGGACTCAAATAGTCTATTTACTTATGGATAGTAATTAGAGGATAATTTAAGAATTACCTAGTGATCATATGTCCATTACAGTAATTGAAAAGTGGATAAAGTGTGTCCATTATCACATACTAATGCATAAGGCATACCAAACCTTGTGATGATGTGCTCCTATAGGAGTTAGATAACTACATCAGTTGTGTAATTATTGAATGGTTGAGCCACAACCTAATGAGTGAAATAGTACATGGATATGTGAATGAATTTATGTCCTATATATGAATTCTCATTTATTTCTCCTATGAAATCTAGTCCCTACTTTTTAAATCGTGAAACTTCAACTGCTAGCATTAGAGGCATTATTGGGGTACATTTTCTATTTGCAGTTGTTTGGCATATATGATAGTCTTAAACATGTAAATGTGTATATTTAAAGAGATGTGGACAATAATATCCTACTGTCAATATATAGTGGGTTGTGTTTTCACTTGAACTATGCCCAATCCCATATTTTCCATGAAAATCACTGAGAACTACTACTTCATCTTTATTAAGATACCTAAAAAAAAAGCCTTGGTGGTTCTTCCTATAGAGCACACTAGATTTGATCATAAAGTGGTTGATATTCAAGTGTAGCTCCCTTCTTTATGTAAAGTTCAAATTACCAAGAATCTCATTGTTAAGTATATAATGGACTACGTCCTTGTACCAATCATCATTGGTGATGTATTCAATCCTATATTATTGGAAAGTGATTTATGGATCTAATTAAAACATAGTTATATCATGTCCTTGTCCTCTCATAATAGTCATTGACTGAAGTTATAGGTTAAAATATCAAGGGATAGTCATCTATTTACCTCTCCACTTGCCTAATTCATTTTAAATTAACATGGATTTGACTATTGGATTAGGCACAACATCAAATACATTACTGCATAATATATAATGGCATAATTTATTGATAGCCTTGATTAGTGAAAAAAATTGTTTATCTATCATAATTTATTTCAATTTTACATTCATCAAAGGGGAGCTCATAAATGAAATAGGTTGTTCATCTCCATCCCCTTTTCTTTATGTCAAAATAGTAGCGTTCGAATGCTCTAAAGTGAAGGAGTAAATATAAAAAGGCTACATGTAATCAAGTTTGATTAACATTGGTGTGTGAAAAATTATCTCTTTGTTTTATGTGAAATTTCCTTGTTCTTCACTTATCCACTCAATTTTATCATATTTCTTGAGCATGCTATTCAACAGTCTACCTACCTTTACAAATCTAAAGATGAACTTCCTCATGAAGTTGATCTTGCCAAAAAATGAGTTTAGCTCCTTCATGCCAACGAATAGAGTTTATAGAATATATTGAATTATCATAAGGTCTATTAATATACCCCATTCTAAAATTATATGGCATAATATATTCCCTTTAGTGACATAAAATATACACTTATTTGGGTTTAATGAGAACTTGTGATATCTACATATCTACAATAGTCTCCTCAAATATTTGACACTGTCACCTCTATGTTTGGAGAAGACTATCAAAACATCCATGTATACCAAAATACACTTACTCATAAGGTCATTAAAATATATGTCCATGGCCCTTTGAAATTTATCCCCTATATTGATGAAGCCAAAATCTATACTCTTATAAGCAAAGGTGCCCCAATTGGTCATGATTGCTATTTTGATCTATTCCTCTTAAATAACTACTCCCTAATTATAAAAAAAGTATCGATCTAAGGACATCATCTGAGCCCCATTCAAAATTTTTAGAACTTCATCCAATGAGGGAAAGGGGTAATTATCCTTTTCAGATGCCATTTTCAAATTTTAGCAATCAATGCAAATTCTGATTTACCCATTTTTCTTCCTCACTAGCACCAAGTTTGTAACTCAAGTAGAGTGCCTAAATATAACTGTGATTCTTATTTCAATAAATTTATGTACTTATTTAAAGATTAGTAGTTCAAATAGTGGATTAACTAGAATTTGTATTTACTCAAAGGGATCTACTACTAGATTTAGGGGATGGTATATGCAATATGGAGGTGTAACATAATTTCAAATATTTGTATATCCATGTAATCACATCTATAAAATCTCTTAGGGATTGTGTCATTTCATGTTTCTCTTTTGGGGTACTGGATGTGCGTAGAAACACATTTTTAGGATAATTTATATCACCTAAGTTGTAATGCTCATACAAAATGCCTTTACCAAGGGTTGAATTATCATTTTCCTTTTGATAATCCACATTGAATAGCCTCTCAAGTGAGATCATCCCATTAGGTATGATATTTTTCTTTAGATTGATGGCCCCATCCTCATCTAGCTCAAAGTTTTCTTAACCATACTCATAAAATATTTGATTGGAAAATACCTCCATATTGGTGATGAAGTCTAATATATGTTGATCATCACTTAAATATTGAAAATTCATGATATTATCAGGGACTGAGGGGGTAGAGACTAATTTTACTAAAAATATTATAATTCTCAAATTAGTAATAGGCTCAATATTAATTGCAGGAGTAGCTAGTGCATTTACTATGTAGTTCTTTTGTCTGGTTAGAGTCTGTATGCAAAATGCATTAAAATATTCATCAAGTTATAGACCCAATTATGGTATCTTGACAAATACTTATCATTATATGAATAAAATCTCTTTACTTGTTTAACCACTGATTCTAAGTCACCGTATACTCTAATGTTTTTCAACTTCTTTTCCAAGGTAAACTGTAATCCATGGAATAATGCAAATTATATGTGGTATGTAGTTAGATAAGACTTCCCTATGGGATTAATAAAATCAAACCCAATGCCAAATCCACCTTTAGACTTAGAATCATCAAATTTCAATGTCTAAAAGTCTAATTTTACTGTGGTAGAGCATGTTCTATTGCTAGAGCATATTGGTGGTCTTTGCAAAGAAAATACAACTACAATGTTAACATCTTGGTGTATTTTTTCATCTTTGGTTGAGTACCTATTCCATTTATTGGTTTTTGAGGGTCCTTTAGCAAATGAGGGTGATATGGATAAATATTTATTGGGAGAATCAAGAATGGAGTTATCCATATTGGTTGTTTCATCTTGTAAAGAGCATAAAAACTCTTTGTTCTTACCCAAGTCATCGAATTTCAAATTATCACATACTAGAGATACATATTGAAATGAGACCATCTACGAGGTGGAATAAAATTCGTATTCATCTAATTGGTCTAATTATTTTAATTACACATTTTGTTTCACACTAATCTCTTTAATAGTAAGCTTATCATGGGTCTCTTTTTTTTATTTATCTAGTGAGTAAACTCCCATTTCTAATTCTTCATAAAAGATATCATTTGTTTAGTTATACTCAGTGATCATATGCACCATCTTTGGTTCTCACTTGATTATGATTTGGTTAGGTAGATAATGCCATGGTAGCCACATGTGATAAAAATTGGTTGCCATATGACTATTGAGTGTCCTCAACTAGTCTTGACTTAGTAACATGCCATAAGCATCAGGGACATCCACCACTTGGATATCAATAAATTGTTGAATCTTTGGATCAAAGGCCAATTTCATGTGTATTTGATTTAGTCACCTACTACCTTCAACTCTATTTTATCTAGTTAGACTACCTTATGATTGGATTTGGTAGGTGTGAGACCTAACTACTGGTAGATAGTATATGGCATGACATTACTAGAGGTGCCTAAATCAATCAAGTAATTATGTAAGTTCTTGACAAATATTCCAACTATTAGGAGAAAGGGTGGAATCTCAAATTTTTACTCATATAAATAAAAAATGCATCAAATATTTACATAGATTCTTTCCCTTTATTATTAAAAAATTCTTTCAAAATAAACTCCCTCTGATTAGTCATTTGTAATAATTCAAACAAAATAATATTATTTTTGTTTTCTTTAAAAAATTCCATAATGTCATAGTCAGGTTTGGCTTGTTCTTGTTGTTTACTAGATGGAGTATATGCCATATATTTATTTGGATAATAAGAGATGGGGGTTACATTAGCTGGGGGAGGATTACTATTTGAGTTTACATCAAGTGGAACCTAAGTATTATTTAGAAGACTAGAGGTGGTCAAAGGATTAGCTGATTTATTCCTAAGCTAATAATTGTTCCCCCTCTATAATTATCTTAAATCATGGATCTCATCAAGATTACCTTCAAGATCCTCAAATGGAAATTCATAGGTCTCTAATACTATAACATTTCTTAGACTTACTCCATCTTGGTTTGGATTATCACTCAAAATAGGCTCTATTTTCACACTATCTACCTCCTTTTGGATGATGTTAGAGGCATAAATAAACTCAACACAATTGGTTTTTGCATGGTTGGCTGAGTTATGCACTCTATACCAAGTGTCTAAATCCAAATATGTGAAATTCACCAAAAGGGAAGCATTATTGTTGTTATGATTATTGTTATCTAGAGGATTAGATACATTTCCATTCTTATTTCAAGTATTCCATTATATATTAGACTTATGGATGTTAAAATTTCTACCTTGAGGTGGGTTATGTTTGAAATTTGAGGCCCCTATCAACATATATTGATTACATCATTAGACAACATTGGAAAATTTGCCTTAGATTGCCTAAGTCAAAGTCTATGTCAATCTTTAATTGATTCATAGTTTTCTATTATGGGTTTACCTCATCTGTATTAGAATTTAAAAATATTAAGGTAGTAGGTTGTGCCAAATTAAGGGTGTTATTGGAAACAAATTGATTTTTTAAGAATGAGGGTATTGCCAATGGGTGTCTACTACATGTAACATATCTACTAGTACCTAACATGTTAGTTATGCTATTACAAACAACTGGGACAAACTAATTTCTAGTTAACTTTAGGAAATCATGGCTTATAGGCACATAGGGTTGACAACCAAGCATGTTGTTCAGTGGTGTTAGGGTATACATTGGGTTTAGACTTCCATACAATGCTCTTAGGATGGGGTTTATTAATGGGGTGCCTTGACTGAGAGATTGATTAATTAAGGGACCCTAGTTATGAGATCTTAATTTTCCTAAATATGGTAAAGCACCCATGTTATATACTTGAGGTACCATACGATGTTATAAGTTCACAACTTGATTATATGCCAATGATATTGAGACAAGTGAAACGAAGGTTCTTTTAAGGAACATTGACATCAAATAATCTAGATCCCTCAAGTAGGTCTAGATGGTAAGGCTCTCTGCTAATATGGAGGGGTAATTCAACCTATGGTATAGTTTGTGGAACTAAGTATTAAACATGCTCATAGGTTCATTTGGTTATCTCTTAGTAGTTTTAAAATGATGGTATAAAACATCAAGGTTAATGAGGAACCTAAAATGGTTTACAAATATGGTTTCCAATATATTCCAAGTAGTTATGAACCTATTAGGTAATCCTAGGTACCAGTCATAGGTAGTATTTCTTAATGAATAAGGAAAAAAGCTATAGGCAATATCCTCATTTTGTACCTATGTTTTGATAAGGGCATCCTTGAATGCCTGTATATGTTTTTCAACTATTTGGGGTCCTGTAGCTATGAACTTAGGATAAAAATCATTTGGGTTATTTGGTAGGTTATGCACAGTCCATAGGACATTTGTAGAGAACCCACCTTGGCCTAGCCATGCCATGGGATTGGCTATTGGTATAAGATATGGGATGAAAAATAGATTGATAAAAGGAGTATTCATATTTATTGGTGAATTTCTAGCTAACTGATTGGGATTAGCCTTTTATTTTCCTTTATTATCTCTTTATTTTTGTATTCTATGATTAAAAAGTTATAAGAGCTCAAATTTGTCCCCAACAGACTTCAATCGGGTGTTTATCCTTCTATTTTCTAGCTTAAAGGATAGTTTAGCTAAGTAGAATCAAATATTTCTAAAATGTCTTAGTTAAAACTTTGGTTGTGACTTAATTTGTGTTCATTGAAGCCCTCCTTTTAGTGATAGAATGTTGATGGTGTTTTTTACATGAAAACAATTAGGCAAGGTTTTGTTAAGATGCTTGATCTCCTGAAAGGAAGAAGATAATGTGAATAAAATGCTTTCTTAAGGTTTAAATTTACCAAGTCTTAGTATGTTAACATTCACTCAATAGGTTGATGTGTAGCCATTCCATTTCAAGGGAATTTTTAATAAACTAAATCTCTATGATAGCTGTAACATAGACATTAAGGAAGAGGCAAGAAGTTACCTAGATAATATTCATAGGGACTACCCTCAAATGGCAATAATTATTTCTTAAGATAATCACAACAAGTAAATAATTTATTTATAAGAAGATATATCACTTGCATATATTCAACAATGTTTAAAAAGGACAAAATTAATTAAGCAACCAAGATTAACATGTATATTCAAATTTTTATCAAGCTATATTAACTCATCATAAAAAATAAAGTACAAAAGAGAAGGGATACATAGATAAAAATCTTGATGATACTGAAGATGTTCTTGAAATATATTGTTGAGCACACCTACTAAAACTAATCCTTAGTTGAGCCATACTTAGCACAACTTCAAACCAAGGATGGTGCAAGAGTTTAGGAAGTTGATTAGGTAAGAGGAAAATACCATGACTACTACATGTATGGATAGGAGATGTATTTAAACTCTTAATAGATTTTCAAATATTAGGATATACATTTTTATAAATAATATTTAGTGATTATAATCATTCAAGTGTAGGAAATAATTTTGTACCAGTAAGATTAAAATAGGAGAGAGGGAGAGATTATCCTAAAAAATGAAATAAAATGCATGAAAGTATAACTATTTTTATATGTATCTATTACAATTCAAAAAAATCCATCTAGGTACAACATCCTCTTATAATAAAAAAATATATCCTAGAGAAAGGTTCTCAAAAAATAATATATACATGGAGGGGCCATCTGCCTTCCTTGATTGCCAACTCAACCCACTAATAGTGTAGTTATAAACATTGATTGTTAATTAGAGAAGGTGGTTGGATGATTAAATTTTATATAAGATACAAAGGCATGCCCATGCTTTTTAATTAAATGGAATGCCATCATATTTTTATCATTAGTTGATTGCTTTGGAATCCATATCCCATTCATCAATTGCCATCTATCACTTTCTCATTAGTTAAAATCTATCTCATGTATATTATTTATTACTACATACATATTTGGATTTACCCCTCTTTTCCTTATGTTTCATGATTCAAAAATGATCTTCCACATTATAATAATCTAGGTTTGTCTTTTATATATTATGGTTTGAGTGAGGGGTTGGACTCCCTAACGAGGACACACATCCAAATCAATGATTTATAATAAAAGATGAACCTTGAAAGATTAAATAAAATGGTCAGGAATAACTCCATCGAAGGAATGATAGGACAAAAAATTACTATGATTAAATCATGAATATAACCAATTTATACCAAATGTAAAAAATAAATGAAATATTTTTATATTTAGACATAAACATTCACATTAATGAACTTTCAATTCAAGCAAAAGCCTTGCCATATGTATAAAGCATATATAGATATATCATTAATTTAGACCAATCTTATAAAATAAAATAATGTCATATTGAAGCCCACTAGCCAATAGAAATTTAACACTTACTTCACCAATTACTTCCTCAATCCTTTAATAGTTTTGACATTTAATATGACCATTAAATTTAAGTTCATGAAGTACCACATGGCACATCCTTAATTTCCTATAGGTTCAAGGTTTATGGATTGGTGGTGGGAAGATGCTTATCAAACATAAACTCAAAGGAATAATGGAATCACTAGGGTACCACACAAAAACCCCTCATCAAGCTAAGTCTTTGGTCTAAGGGAAAAAGTAATCACCACATAGCATCACCATGGTGAGCTAACCCTTTGAGCTCACTATTGTAATTGGTTTAATCTCCATGGTCCCACACTCCTAGGAAGTCACCACATAGTGAGATTTTGGGAACTCAAGGCCATGGGACCATCAACCCATTACTTGAGTCTTCTGTTAGCTCAAGCTCCTAGGCTCATAAGAAGTTTCCACATGGTGGCTTCTTAGGACCTCATAGGATTAGAGACTTTAAACTATTGCCTAAATATCTATGGTCTTGAGATCCCAAGAAATCACCACATGGAAACTTCTTAGGCCCTTAAGGCTTCATAACTAGTAAAATTTTGCTTAGTTTCACATCAGATTGAGTTCCTAAGATCATGTCATGTGGCACATTCTCAAGGCTTGGGGCATTAATAAAACTTAGAAACTTTTATGACTTGGCTAAGAACTTTGAAATGATCTAATAGAAACATATGGAAAGGTCTAAGGGAAATGGAAATCCTCAAGGCCCATATTTAGAATAAATAAAAATGGCTAAGGCATCAAGATCAAATTTAGAAGACATGGTTAAATCGACTTGATGAGCTTAGACTTAGCATATTTCAAGCTCACTTGATGTGACTCGATAGACCTTAAATCATAGTAGATCTTGACTCAAGTGACTTGAGTGACTTAGGTAAGGTCCCAATTGATTTGATCCTGACACAAATTAGAAATGAAGTCTACCCTAAAGGTAAAAGATAGATGGGCTATTCAAATGATAAAATAGACCATGTCCTAATATATGGAAATTGATTTAATAGCCTAAGTTTATAATTGAAAAATTTTAACTCAAGATTTAGTCATGAAGCCCTTAGTAAGCCTAGATATTTACCAGTTTTAACCAATCATAAATATGTGAAACCAACTCTAAAGTAACTCCTCAAACCTAAAAGGTCCTTTAGACTAGATGTGGCAATACTCAGATCAGTTAATAAAAAGAGGGTCCCCATTTTCAACATGAAAATGGATTGTGTTATGAAAGCAACAACATGGTGTGGTTTCAAAAAGGCTTGTATAAGGCACATGGATAATCCAATAGTGTAACCCCATGTTAACTAGATGATTTTATGATGAATGATGATGATGGTTAAAACTTTATGTGAAGATTTTATAATTAATTTGTTGTCAATTGGAAGCTTATTATAATGAAGAGAGGGAGTTATAGGTATAATCATTAAGAGGAGGGGGGGTGAATTAGTGAGTCTAAATAATAAAACCTCAATTCTAATCTTTATAAACACTTAATTAGTTATGTAGTCATATAAAATGCAAAATTTGGTTACTTAAGTATGGCTAATGACACCTAATCCATAGGTCCTCCGACTTTCTTGCACAACCCTTTTAGGATTTTATTTAATTGATTCCCAATCATCTACATCCTTCCATACTTAACCCTTATATATCCAAGTAACTCTTTTAAGCCTAGATCTATCCCCCTAGGTTTGATTCCCTATAGACAATAGTGCCCAACTTGGATAGGGGCATTGAAACCCAAGGTGTCCTATTTTTGGAGCTATTTTCCAAGTGTACTTTTGGTCCTAACAGTCATATTTTATTGAATCCTTATCCTAATTCAAGTCAGCCTAATGTGAATTCATTTAACCAAAAACCATTAATTTCCCTATAAAAGGGCATTCAAATATATCCTTTACAAGAGGGAAGTAAGAATACAAGCAAGTACATTCAATCACTTTTCCCTATTCTTTATATACAACCTTACAATATTATTCAAAACCTTACACCAAACCCTATCCATTTTAAATAAACCCAATTTCACATCTATTTGCATTTTCATACACAATTGAACCTATCACTTCAATGGGAGAACTACATTAGCTTGATCCCTCCTCGGAGTATTGGTATGTAGGCAATGTGCCAACACATGAGGTGTGAAGTGCATCCAATATATCCTTTACACACTAACCTCTTATCTTTCTTTCCAAAGTTTCCATTCAATTTTAATAATAAATATCTCATAGGAATTTGAAGATTAAAATAGATGCATAATGAGCTTCATAGACTTTTGGGCTTTGATATTTCACTGACAGGGTAACATAGATCTACTAAATAGAAACTAGAAAACTTAGATCATCTAGACAATAGTGTCAAAAAAGGACTATAGCACCAAATATTAGGGTGTACCACTTTTGGTACTCCTATCCAATCTATAAATGATCTCCAAGGTCCTATTTTTAATAGTCTGCCAAGCCTGCATAGAAATTTCTTGACTCTACAACATCCATCTCAGTTAGATTCCAACTAAAAATACAATCTATTTACAAAAATTAGTGGATTACTTATTTCACATTATTTACTAATTTAACCTAATTGGACCTATTTATTTAATTATAAATAAAACTCCATTATTTTGAAAAATAATAAAACATTTGGTAAACCTAACTTACTTTGAATTTTTGTACAAAAACCCTAGAAACCCTAGGGTAAATTATTTTTGATTTTTTCCCATAATTTTATAATTTTTCCTATATTTAAAAATAAAAAATATAAAAATTAATTTCAAAATTATCATAATTTTTTTTAAAATCGTAGTTTGCACATACTAGGTCCTGTTTGCATACTAACACATTCCAAACACTAGGAAAAATATATTGCTAATTTTAGAAATATTTTTTGATTTTTTTCTAAATTTTTCAAGAAAAATTCTAAAATTTTTCTATAAATTCATATCAAATTTTTAAAATTGACACACTAATTTTTTTTAAAAATCATTCAAACATCCATAGTTGCATGTACTAGCTCCTGTTTTCCTTCTTGCAGTATCACCTTACATCCATAATTAAATTACAAAAATGTTGTTCATTTATTTACAAACTTTTCTTAAATTTAGTAAAAATAATAAGGAAACTATAATGGGACCTATCATGTACATTAATAATGAAGTATATCATATATTATTATAAAGCTTCATCCTTTGCATTTCATGTTTATGTTTCATTATATAAGACGATATTACAAAATTCATTGCAAAAAATGCACAAGATTTCAAAATTCTTTCTACATATTCTCTTTCACTCATATGGAATGATTACCAACTCCATTGTGATAAATTCATTCAAAATGTTATGTTGCATATCAAATGTTTATATACCTTTAATCAAAAATTCATGTTCTCTATCATTTGCTTTCCATTCCTCATATGGAAAATTGTTCAAATATATCTTTCTAAATGTATTTGAAATGTTATGTTGCATATCCAAAGTTTATATGACTTTATGAAAAAATTCATACTCTCTATCCCTTGATCATTAATGAATGTTATTTCTAAACATATTACTACACAAATTATAACTAAAATGTCATGCATTTCACTTCATATTCGTGCTTTTTGCTAACATGCATATAAATCATTGACAACTTTTAAGTATCTTCCTATCACTACTAGACACAAGTAAACACTAGCGATTGCATCTATCCCTCCTCCCTTTGAACTTGGTACATCTAGATTTTATCCCACATCTACTACCATCTTTATGCCTATAGTAAATAATGTAGTCCATGCCATCACCCATGTTTATGAAGATAGGTAGGTTGATTACACCTATGGTGATAGCTTTTTCACCTAGGCTAGCACCCCTTTAGATATAGTTTCTATTCTCAAGCTCCTTTAGTGACCAAATATTTACAAAGATGTGTTGTATGTATCCCTTCAAATTACTATAATTCCTATTTCAGTTGAACCAACTTATGTTGCATCTATCCTCAACATAATACAATGGATTGAATAGCATATTTCTTTTGAGAAAGAGGATTTATCCCTGTAACACATCATTGAATAAAATATACCTTTGTATATTTAATTAGGAATTAACTATGTAAGAGTCAAAAGAGTGTTAGTTGATAATGGCTTAGGACTTACCATTTACAACATATCATTTCTTAAGCATCTTAACATACAACCTCAAGATCTAGACCATTCTGATATGAACATCAGAGGTTTCGACAATATTCCACAAAAAGTAATGGGTTAAATAACACTTAATATTACCTCAGGGCCTAAGAAAATACCAACCACTTGCCAAGTCATGCCAAATGACCTTAAGTATAACTTATTACTTGGTTGTCCTTAGATTCATGATATGCATGGAGTCCCTTCTACACTCTATTATTGTCTAAAATTTAGTCACAAAGGTTACATATACACATGCCTAATAGATAATGAACCTTTAAAATATTTCCAAGTTGTTGAATCCCCACAAAATTATATCCCTCATTTTAATCTCAATTGTATACCTACACAAGCTGCTACTCATAATGCATCCTAAGACCATACATAAAATTAGAAAAATCCAAATTCTATTGTAGCACCAAAACTAGATCACCAATTCACCTCACCTTTTACACTCAAATATCTCAATAAGATGGGCTATTAGAGAAAAGGACTTGGAAAACATGAATAAGGAGAATTCAATCCTATCAAGGCATCCACATAACATCAAATGTGAGGGTTGGGATACTAGTTTAGCCTTAATCATGATAAATATTTTCCTGCCCTTTCTAAACACATAAAATTTTGTCTACCTATTGCACGTACTGATAATGCAATTAATCATGCATCCACATTATCATTGGTCTATCCTGATTTGATTAACAATATAATTTCACCCAATATGTTTATATTAGATGAATTCTCTAATGATGAATCCCTCCTATAATTTCTTGGAGCATATGAGGACCTCCCATCTTTTTATCATAAAAATATATTTCCAAATCATAAAAATACCCACATGCACTTTGGAGAAAATATAGATTCTTCCATTGATATACCAGTTGACTCATATGATACTATTACTACAACTCCATATATACTCAATTGTTCCATACTACTTAATGAAGAAATAATAAATTTTAATTTTGGAACCTATAGAGATCTCCACATTGTCTTATTAGCCACTTCCCTACAAAAGGAAGATGATGCATATATTCATCAAGCTTTAACAAAAATTTTAGAACTCTTTGCTTGGTCATATTTTGATATGCTAGGAATTGATACATCTATAGCAGTCCATTAGATTTGTTTATACCCTGATGCTAAACTAGTTAAATAAATTTTTTGCAAATACATCCAAAGGTGGCTCTCCTTGTCAAAGATGAAATCTAGTGCTTCTTAGATGCCAGTTTCATTCAACCATAATCACATCTTGAATGGATTTCCAATATAGTTCTCATAATAAAACCTAATGGACAAATTTGATGTTGTTATAATTCTTAAGATTTAAATAAAGCATGCCTTAAAGATGATTTCCCCTTACCAAATATCAGCATGATCATAGATTCCATAACTAGATATGAAATGTTATCATTTATGGATGGTTTTACCAGTTACAATCACATCAAAATTACTTAAGAAGATCAAGAAAAACCATCTTGTATAACACCTTAGAGTACATTTTGTTACATTATAATGCCTTTTGGATTAAATAACATTGAAGCCACATATCAACATATTATGATACACATTTTTCATGACTTGATTCACCATACATTCGAGGATTACATTGATGATATACTAGATAAATCCAAACAATGACAACATCATATTATTGATTTACAAAAGATCTTTCAATGACTCATGAAATACAACATTTAATTAAACCCAAAAAAATGTGTGTTTGGAGTTACATCAAGAAAAATCTCAGGCTTCATTATTTATCAATGTGGCATAGAGGTTGACCCTAATAAAGTCAAATTAATCATTGATATGCCACCTCCTATGAACTTAAAACAACTTCATTCCTTACAAGTCAAGATCTAGGCAATCCATCATTTTATAGCACAACTTATTGATAAAACTCAATCATTCACTCGCTTGCTAAAGAAAGATACAAAGTTTGTCTAGGACCAAGCTTGTCAAGAAATCTTTAATATAATCAAGCAATACCTCCTTAATACTCCTATTTTAGTACCACCTATCCTTGATAAGACTTTCCTCCTATATATATCAGCAATAGATCATGAACTAAAAGCACTCCTAGCACAACATGATAATCAACATACTGAGCGAGTAATTTATTACATCAATTGCACATTAGTTGATTATGAAAAAAATTATTTCACAATTGAAAAAATATGTATAGCATTAGTTTTTTCTACATAAAAACTCTGACATTACATGGTCAATAATGAGACACATGTCATTACAAAAGTAGACCCCTTGAAAATTTTCCTAGTAAAACCACATCTTTATGGTCGTATCACAAAATGGGTTATGTTGTTAACAGAATTTGACTTGAAAATAATCCTCTAGAAATAAATAAAGGGCCAAATCATTGTAAACCATTTGGTAGCAACACCACTCTTAGACACCAACCCTCTTAATGACACACTCAAAGATGATTTTACCACTTATTCTACTTATTCAGATACCTAGACCATGTTCTTTGATGCCTCTTTATGCACATCTAGTGTAAGGGTAGGCATTATCTTTGTCAACCCTTCTGATCACATAGTTTCTATAACATACCAACTAAGATTTTTTTACACTAACAACACCATATAATATGAAGCACTTATCTTAGTCTTATTTATGGCCCAGTCCCTCAAAATCAAATCTATTCAAATCTTTGATGATTCCTAATTAGTGGTCAATCAAGTCAATGATGTCTATTAGACAAAAGAGGAAAATATTATCCCATATTGTAACATGGTACATTGCTTATTATCATAATTTAATTATTATTGTATAGAAATTATACCAAGAAAAGATAACTAACACATAGATGCACTAGTAAGTGCCACCTCTCTGATCCCTATCGACATTAACGATGATCAAGATATTTTCATAATTAAATGACTAAAAAAACCATCAATATCTAACATAAATATAATATCACTATCCATCCTAACCACTACATGTAGTTTTGTAACTCCAAAATGGCTCTTTGACATCTATAATTTTTAAAACAAATCTATTACACCATATACATTTTTGTGAAATGATAAACACAAGCTACATAAATAAGCACTCCATTATGTAATCATTGGTGGGGACCTCTTTAAGAGATACTTTGTTGAAGAATTACATAGATGTTTGAATTCACCAGAAGCAAAATTTATCTTATGTAGATACATGATAGTGAGTTTGGTGGTCACTTTAGTGACAAGGTCATGTCACACAAGGTGATTTGACAAGGTTATTACTGGACCACTATGGAAGAAGAATGTTTACAATATGCAAAGTTATGAAATAAATGCCAATGACATAGTAATTTGCAACATACACCTTCATAAAAATTACAACCTATTATTTCTCCATGGCCATTCATGTTATGGGGATTTGATCTTATTAGAAAAATTAACCCTAAATCTACTAGTGGGCATAAGTTCATCATCACAGCTATTGAATACTTTATCAAATGGGTGGAAGTAGTTTCACTTAATTCTATTATAGGGGAGGATATTTTTAGCTTCCTCATTACCCACATTATTTCATGATTTAGCTTACCTGGAACCATCATTTTTGATAATGACACATCATTCAAGATTAAAATTGTCAAGAAATTTTACACAAAATATAAGATTAAACACACATTCTCTACTCCATACTACCCACAAGGAAATAGTATAGCAGAAGCCACTAATAAAATAATCAAAAGCATTTTGAGAAAAATAGTGAATAAATTTAGAGATGATTTGAATAATCAATTAGTATTTACATTATGGGCTTATTTCACAAGTATTCATACACCTACATGAGCCACTCCTTATTCACTCATTTATGGCACAGAAGCAGTTTTATCATTGGAATTAGAAATCCCATCTCTTCATGTATCCCTTAAAGGTATTATCACTAATGATCAATATCATAAGAATCATTTACACCAACTCAAATAACTAGACCATACACACATTCAAGAAACAAAACATCTCAGAATCTACCAATAATGTATATAATGATCTTACAATAAATGAGTCAACACAAGAGAATTTGAAGTAAATGATCTCATTATAAAAAAATATATTTTTAACATCAATTATAAAGAAGAAATCAAAGGAAAATTCAAGCCAAATTGGTTAGGACCATACATCATTAATAAAAACACCCATTTAATTCTAGTAAAAACACCCATTTAAAGTAAAATTCTAGCTTTACTCAAAGGAAAGAAACTTAAAACACCCATTTAATTAAGTTTGTTGGGTATCCTCATTTTGGTTCACTTATCCAATCATAAAAACACCCAAGTTTTCTAGTAATAGGTAAAAAGTTTAGCTCATCTATAGTTTTTGCACATCTAGATCAGCCAAAATCAATAGTTTCAATATGATTTTCTTAGGGAATCTAGATATAGGGGTATCATGTGTGGCATGATGGTTCTCACTTATAGTTTTAGTTGACATAACTTATAGATCAAAATCCATGTTCTAGACCCCAGTGATGGGGGGCAATGTGTAAGGCACATTGGTCTTTTTTTTTTTTGAGTTTAGTTTATTACCCATGTATTCTTAGTAGTTACATGACTTACTCCATCTGCAAGTGGTTGGAATATTTTTAAAGTTGAAATTTAGTACAAGTTTAACTTCTTGAGTACCCAAGTTGGCTTTCACATAAGCCTAGTGCATCAGTTTCAAAGTGGCTTTCATATAGGCCTAATCTCTATCTTTTAGAATGGCTAGGAGTGGCCTAGTTTATAGCATACATTCAACTATCTATGCCATGTTATCATGTTTTTAGAACATCCATGGGCTCCATAAGAAATCTCATATGACATATATTCTATACCAGTATCACTTCATAGCTTCATTTCATGGGGAAATGATGGATCCAAAGGGCTAGCTTTTGTATTCTTAAGCCACCTATTTAGAGGGATTAGACACATAGTCTAGATATCAATTATCACATGCATGATCATCTAGCTTCACTCAATGGGAAATGATGGAGCCAAAGGGATATCCTTTGTATTCTTGAACCACCTATTTAGAGGGATTAGACACATATTTTAGACATCAATTATCACATGCATGATCATATAGCTTCACTTAGTAGGTGATGATAGAGCCAAAGGGATAACCATTGTATTCTTGAGACACTTTCTAGGTAATTGAGCACTCAACTCTATTTATGATACAAATTTTGGTATAACATCATCCAAAATAATCCAACATTACTCATTATTACTCAAGATCATAGGGTTTGTATTAATTTGCATACTCGATAGGGTGTATTCATTCATTTATCTTCCTTTTCCTTTTACTCAACTTTTGTATGTTCTTATTTTATATCACATATAATAAGAACTGATCTACTCTTTATTTCATTTCATAGATTCACACTTGCACAACATGTTCTCTATTCACTATCCAATATTACTCAGCATCACACAAGCTTCATGGGCTTCACCTTTGTAGGTAAGTTCAGGTACACTTTTTTTTTAATTTATCCTAGTATTTTGTTTTTCTGCATCACTAGAATAAAGGGGGGGCAAATTTAGTCATATAAAATTTTAAATTTGGTTACTTAAGTATGGATTTAGACAACTAATCCATAGGTCCTTGTACTTGCTTTCACGACACTTTTAGGCTTTTCTTTCATTGATTCCTAGTCATCCACAACCTTCCAAATTTAACCCTTACAGACCCAAGAAACTCTTTTAGGCCCAGATCCATCATCCTAGGTCTCATTCCCTATAGAAAATAGTGCTTAACTTGGACAAGAGCACTGAAACCTAGGGTGTCCTATTTTTGATGCTATTGTCCAAGTGTACTTTTGGTCCTAATGATCATATTTTCTTGAATCCTTATCCTAATTCAAGTCAACCTACTATGAATTCATTTAACCCACAACCATTAATTTGCCTATAAAATTCCATTCAAAGTCCATTTATAAAGGTTGACACTCATTTAAAAGAGGGAAGCAAGAATACAATCAAGTACATTCAAGCACTTTTCCCTATTCTCCACATACAACCTTTCAATACTATTCCAACCCTTACACTAGCCCCTAGCCATCTTAAATACACTTAGTTTTACATCTAGTTATTTTTCTATACATAATTACACCAAGAAATTTAATGGGAGAACTACATTAGCTTGATCCCTCCTCAGAATATTGGTATGTAGGTAGCGTGTCCACACATAGGGTGTGAAGTGCATCTAGCATATCCTTTATAAACTAACCCCTTATCTCTCTTTCCCAAGTTTCCATTCAAATTCAATCACAAAGAGATCTTAGCGATTTGAATATTAAACTAGATGCATAATGAGCTTCACAAACTTCTAGACTTTGATATTTCACTAATAGGGTAAAATAGATCTATCAAGTAGAACCCAAAAAACTCAGATTACCTTGACAATAATGCTAGAAAATGACTATAGCACCAAATAATAGGGTATACCTTTTTTAATGCTTTTATCTAATCTAAAAATGAACTCTAAGATCCTATTTATGTTAGTCTTCCAAGCTTGCACAAAAAATTCTAAACCCTAAAACATCTATTTCAGTTAGATTCTAGATAAGTTTGATTTTCTCTCTATTATTACTATTTTTAGAAAAGGTAAAAATACAATCTATTTACACAAATTAGTGGCTTAATTATTACACATTATTTACTAATTTACCCTACTCAGACCTATTTATTTAATTAGGAATAAAACTTCATTATTCTTAAAAATAATAAAATAAGTTACCACAAGAATTCATAAAGCATACACATCATTCATAGCAATGAAAGAGAGAGATAATGCAAGATCAACCACATAAAACATGACATACATGATAAACCCTCTTCGGGAGTAAAACCCACTATAAACTATAGCTGGACTACTATCTTATAATAACAATAACCAATTTAGACCATCTAAAAATGATTAAAGAACTACCATTCCTAATTTTAGTAAGACTGCAATCCCATAAGAAGCTTCTACACCTATGTAGCTAAGCACCCATAACAACTAAACTTTTATCAAGTTTCACCTTGCAAGGAGGAACAAATCCCCTAGGCAACTAACCATCTAGACAACTACCTTAAAAAAATCCATCTTTGAAATGATTTCTTCAACAATTAATGATGGAACTATGATTATCATTATCTCAATGCATCTATAGACACCTTTTAGATCACACAACACTCCCTATTGACCAAAACATATTACATACTTGAACCAACACACAAAGATCAATTAGGACATATTACATATCCTAAATAACCCCACTCTTCAAACCTCATCAAAAACTATATCACCACATTAAAAACCTAACTACATGGTCATACACACTATCCCCACTTTGATCAATCTCACAAACTAGCCACCAATCTCTCATAGACACTAGAAATCCTTTGTTCATTCTCAAGACATCTAAAACATACTTCTAGATCACTCTAGACCTCTTTACTCATGCTCAACATACAAAAGCAATATTCTACTATCAAAAACATGATATATAGGTCATATACATAGTCTTCAATGTGTTTTGCTTATCAACCCATCCATTAGGTACACTTGGCCTCCTCTCTTCTTCACTTCAACACACACAAAACCTAGAAACCATCTCCTTTGGTTTCATTATATATAGAGCCTTCATGATAAATAACTTCTTATTCAACCATTAGAATTGACTTTACCCTTAAGGCTTCTCTCACATCAAGACTTGGATTAATTACACCCTCATAGGTTAGTAATAGAATTTATGGGTCACCTTTAAGTAACTACACCTTTTAATAAGGTCCTTGTATCTCTTATAGGTCTCATGGAGACCTATTCACCCATTTATCACTACAACGAGAAAAATAGAAACTTAAAAATACTTCCAAAAAGCATAGGTCCACTCCAAATGACCCCTTAGTCATACCCACATGGAACAACAACTCTACACTTGAACCTACTAATTAGGTCACCTCACTCTTTAGGTCTTCATACACATAAAACCTAGTCACAAACTACTGAGCTAAACATTCAAAACTTTCTCATAGACATATGATTAGATTACATGGGCTAAATCTTTTAGATATTATATACATATCCATGTACTTTATATACTTCAACATAGGCTATAAGAACTCAAAACAACATACTCAAAGTGACCACTCAAACTAGTCATATATTGTCAATCTATTTTGACTCTCCATATCTAATCAGAAGAATACTATGAAAACCAATGTCTTCTCATAATCTTTAGAGACTTATATAATACATTAATTCTCATTTTATTCTTCAAATTAGCTCAGAACACCTTCAACTTTCCTCTACAAGATGGTCACTCAATCTACCACTAACCTTCAAGAACATAATCTACTTCTTAGTAATTGTTCATACTAAATATGGATTGTTCAAACCTTTAAAGACCATAAAGATCATACTCATGGAATGTATAACACTTTCTAAAAGCTAATTCATCATGAGACATCGAAACAACATCAACACAAGCTCATTTATCCTTCTTGGGTCATAAACATATGAATGCCAAACACATAGTCAACTTTGAAGCACATTAACTTTGTTTGTAGACAATTATAGATCTTTAAATTAGGTTTATTAGATGTGCCATGGATTCTTCTTCATCTTTGTTTTTTAAAACACTATAAAATTTGACTTCTATCAAAAGATATGGATAAAATATAGAGCTCTAGTTTTTCCCTATGTTAAATTCAAATATTTTAATGACAACAGTCACAGTTAAACCTCAAAAATTTTGTAATCATCTCATTTCCTCTCAACTTTATATCAATATAATGCTATTGATCTTATTTAAACTTTAATGCATAGTCCACTAAAGCCAAATGTTAAACATATGATAGTTTACCTCATCTCATGAAATCTTGAAATGTTGACTCAACATGCTCTATCAATCTATATAGATCAATCAGATCGTTAACTATTAATGCTCACCATTTGATCAATCTATACGAACACCCATTTACAATTAGATTTTTATCCTTTACCTTTTCTCAAATTTTAAATATCATGCACTTAAACTTATCTCTCTACTTCCTGACTTCTTAGATCAATGCACACCATCGATCTTGCTCAAACTTTAACTTGTGTAGAAATGAATAAGTATGGATACCCTTTCAATACATGAGTAATGATTTTTGATCCTTAATAACTTATTTTGTGCTTTGATGCATGATCTCAAATTTGGACTAGATGATCTCCTCATATAGGATAATTTAACCATATAACAAATAACTCCTAGAATATTTGTGCATGTGAGATATAACACCATTAAAATTCCTTCTCAAAAAATTCTATCATAGAGCCAACTATGTCAAAACCTGCTTGAGAGGCCAAGTTTGAGCATGCATAACTTTGGTTGCACTTCAGTGCATGATCTTAAATTTAACACAAATAAACTAGTATCAAAAAATTAACAAATCCATATGATCACCTTTTCCTAAAATGTCGACATGTGTGAGATATGCCACCATAAATTTTTTTATTTGGCTCTTCTTACCACTTTGCAAATTTGGATAAGTATGGGAAAACATTGTCAAAAATCCTAGGAGCCCAACTTTACACACCCATATCTTTGACTGTGATTTGATGCATGACTTGAGATATGGAACATAACAAATGGGGACTAATGTGATCACAACCATATGACCAACTCCCCTTGACTAATCCACATGTGGTAATGGTGACATAAACAAACTACCTACTTAGATTTTTTGCCACTGGACCCAAAATGTCTAGATGAAACAATGAACTACCAGATGAAATACACTCACTTCTATAATCATTCTAATCAATATTGAAACACTATATGGTCTCAAAAATCATTTCCATATCAACAATATAATTCATCAAATGCCTTACTTAGTCAAACATTGAAGAACCATGTAGGAACATTGAGCCTCATTGAAGCACACTTTATCATTGTCATTCTAGTAAACATGACACCTCATCACCATCCTTGGTCACCTTGGAGACATCATTGAAAAACCTACAATAGAGGGCTATTAAATTTATACATTTTTTATATCAATGTGGACCATTGATCCTATATGAATATCAATGGTGGAGGATAAATTCTATAATGAGAGGTAAGCATTAAATGCTATGACATAGAGTTTGAATAAATTTTAAGAAGGTTTATTCATGAGGGTTTAGAGTGTCTAAGTGCATGCCATATACATTTTTTTCACACTTTTAACCTTGCATTAAACTTGCCTTGTGAAGGACACTTTGACTTTTGGAAGATGATTTTTAATTTTGTCGAGTGGGTGGATGATGTAGGGAGTTAGGATTTACTTGAGTTTTGGTAAATATCATGTGCATTCCATGGAATTTCTATTAGTGATTGATTAATTATCTAATAAAAGTTAATTATCTATTAAAACATGATTATGATGATGTGTTCACTTTTTATAATGTTCTCTTTTAATTAATCATTTCATTTAATTAAACTAGAGTGACATTAATAAAGAAACTGATTGATCTAAGATGCCATTGGTGAATTAGATGATTTTATGTAGTGTATTTCCTTGATTAGTGATGCATCAATATGTTTTTGGATATGCACAAAAATTATATGGATGAATTTGGGATAATTGATGAATTATGGTTTGATTTTTGTATTGTTGTAAAAATCTGTTCAGATATCAATTTTGACATGGAAGTTATAAAAATGAAGTGTATACACATAGTATAGTAATATTCATGATATGTATCATGGAAAAAACATAGTATATCACAATCATTCACATCCAGGTTATTATCACACAAGTTGGTAACCATACATAATTTATTAAGATAATAAATAATGATGGGACTCACAATATATGACAACATAATAAGAATATCCTATAATGATAAGGACACAAAAATGTACATAAGGAATACACATTCACATGCAAGCAATAAATCTCACTCAATACTCGATGTAACCAGACCATATATATATATATATGGTCTGGTTACATCGAGTATTGAGTGAGATTTATTGCTTGCATGTGAATGTGTATTTCTTATGTACATTTTTGTGTCCTTATCATTAAAAGATATATATATATATATGTATATATATATATATATATATATATATATATATATATGACATAAAATATAGGTACTAATAAGATATATGATTGTGAATTAGCTGAATATGATAAATGAATAGCCAGGAAAAATATCACAAACATGAGACTAATTAGATCATGTCCTCTAGGGTGTTGTCCAAGTAGCTGTATGGCATCAAAATTATCCATAATCATGTAATTTTTATATGCACATAATTACCACTAAAATAAATACCTTGAAAAGCACATGAAAAGTATGGATATAAAATGTCTAACATAGGTATATATAACCAATGATATATAGATACTTTTTACTTTCATGTTTTATAATATTTTTGACTTTCTTGAAATTTATAGAAGAATATAGATGATAAATACAATAAGGCATAGGGACACATATTATAAAGGATCAAACAATCAAAATAGAAGCAAAACTATAAAAATAAAATAAATGATATGAGGACTCTAAGCAACCTAAAAATTCGCTAAGATATCAATACATATAAGGACAAGGTGTCAATATATGTGTTATCATCATTAGGAGGCCAATGAAAAAAATCATTATGGGAAAAAATATCAATCAAGTTAAGGCCAATGTAACATAACAACAATATAAACCTATAGATACATACATTTAATCATAACGTGTTTGACAATGTTTATTATTGACATCCTTATCTTGCTTGGCCTATTCACCTTTTTTATAACTTGAAATATATAAGAGATCATGTTGTGCCTATTTTTACACCCCCTAAATTTTTAGTTGGCCTATTTTTAGTTATATTTTTTAGCTATGATGAACATATATATTCATTCATTAAAGATTATTATTTTGATTATGATGACTATGTACTATATTGTGAAGATTATTTGCAATTAAGTAATAACAAATTTCTTGCTAGTTTGGTGAGTGTAGAATCTATGTTTACACCTAAATATTAGAATAAATTCTCTAGAATGGAATAACCATCAAGGAGAATCATAGGTGAGACCATTCCTATCAATTTAGGTACTAAAAAAGATCCTAAATATGTTTATTTAGGAATTTAGGTGACTGCTAGTGAGAACGCTAAATTCATTAATTTTTTTAAAGAGGTAATTGATATTTTTACTTGGTCATATAAGGATATTAAATGGTATGATACTGAAATTATTAGACATAATATACCTATTAATCCTGATATCAAACGTGTAACGCAGAAAAATATGAAGAATCATCCTTTTATTAGAAGACACCATTAACAAAGAGCTGGATAAGATGATTGATGATAGTGTTCTTTTTCCTATAACATATTCAAAATGGGTAGATAATATAGTTCTATCTAGAAATAAAAATGGTGAAATTAGACTATGTGTTGATTGTAGAGATCTAAATAAAGCTAGTGTTATAGACAATTTTCCTCTACCAAGCATAGATCATATTTTGTAGAAGGTTGCATGATAAAAAATGATGTCTTTATTGGATGTATTTTTACTTTATAATCATATTTTTTTAAATCTTAAAGATAGACAAAACTAATTTTACCACTCATAGAGGTACTTTCACTTATAACATAATGCCTTTCAAGTTGATGAATATATGATCTACTTTTTAGAGAGCTATGCATGTTGTTTTTAATGATTTGATTGGTACTGTTATTCAAGTTTATTTATATGATCACACCATACATTATAAAAAGAGGAAAAAACATCTAGACTATCCTCATGAAGTATTCACAAGATGTAGAAAATTTGGTATTTCTTTGAATCCAAAGAAATCAGTTTGTGGTGTGACTGAGGGTAAGTTGTTAGGATATATTATTTCAAAAGATGGTATTTTAATTGACCCTGAACATGTTAAAGCTATTAAGGAATTACCTCCTCCCAAAAATCAATCTAGTTTAAGGTATTTTTTGGTAAAATAAATTTTGTCAGAAAATTTATTTCAAATTTTGATGACAAGTCTAATCCATTACAATTTAAAAATGATAAAATATATAATTGGGATGAGAGTGTTGAATCAAATTTTAATTGTGTTAAAAATGCCATTATAAGTGCTTTTATTCTTGCTAAACCTGATTTAAACAAAACATTCATTCTCTATGTTAATGCTATAGAAAAATCTATTGGAGCTATAATAACTCAAGAATTTGAAAATAATGAGGAAAAACCAATCAGATATATGATACAAGTGTTAAAATATTTAGAATCTAGGTACCCCCTTATTGAGAAATTTATTTTCTCTTTATTTTACTATTTGATTAAATTTTTATATTTATTAATAGGAATCAATGTTTTTGTGAATCTAATGTACCTATTTTGTCTTATCTCTTAAAATAACCAACCATTCATGGAAGGCTTGCCAAGTGGATTTTACGCATTTAAGAGTTTGATCATGAATTCAAAACTTCTAAAATAATTAAAGGTAATGAATTGGCAAAACATTTAGCTGAAAATGCTTCTTCAAATATTAATTTCTTAATTTTGTTAGTTGATGAAAATTTAAATGCAAAACCACATTTAATTACCATGAAGGTTTTTGATTTTTTTTAAAAAAAGTTTGGTCTTGAAATGAATGAATGGGATTATTTATTGGCTGAGGATGATTGGTACCATGACTTAGTTTATTATTTTCAAAATCAGGCTATCTTAATAACTTAGATAAAAAACAAAGACGTTCTTTAATACTAAAAGCATAAATTTTTGCTTGTTAGAATTTTTTTTTGTTTTATTGTAATAAATATGGATTTTTGTTGATATTTTTTACTCATGATTAGGTTCTTAGAGGTTTTCATGAAGGAATATGTGGTGGACATTATGCTGTGAAAAAAACTTCTTACAAGATTTTGAGGGAAAGTTATTATTGGCCTACTTTGTTTCAATATTCTTATAAGTTGGTTCATTCTTGCATGCCTTGCCAATTGTTTGTTGTCAATTGTCTACAATGCATTTAAATCCTATTATTCCTAAAAAACCTTTTACAAAATGGGGCATTAACTTCATTTTAGATATTCACCCACCTTCATTTATAGGTCATAGATATATTTAGACAACTATATTATTTCACTAAGTAACTTGAAGTTAAGGCACTTAAGAGTTCGATAATAGGTGAAGTAATCTCTTTCCTAGATATATATATTTTTTAAGACTTAGAGTCCCATATGAGATTATTTTAGATAATTAACCTTAGTTCATTTCAAATGAATTTATAGAATTATTAGAAAAATAATTTATTATTACTAGTTATTCATCTAAGAATTATCTGTAAAGAAATGGATAAACTAAGTCCACAAATAAAAATTTGATTTCTATTATGAAGAAACTAGTTTGTGATAACAAAAAAAAATTGACATCTCAAAAATTTGAAGTGTTATAGGCTAATAGGACTATTATTAATATAGAAACCAATTATTCACCTTCTATGTTAGAATATGGGTTTGTGGCTAATTTTTCAATAAAACTTCATATTTTCTTTAACTAGGACTGTTTTACAATATGTAGCTAAAAATATGAATTTAATTGAACAAAGATTGCATGGCTTAGTAGCTCTTGATGAATCTAAAACAACAACATTTTAGAAATTAGAAAGAGCTAAGTAAAAATTAAGAATTTTTTTTTATAAAAATATTTCTAACAAAAGGTTTAATGTTAGTAATTTAGTCCTATATTGGGATAAAGCCTATGAGGATCTTGGAAAGCACCATAAGTTTGATTCATTATGTCTTGGATATTATAGAATTACCATAATTATTGGAAATAAAAAATTTCATCTTAAATATCTTGAAGAAAATTGGCTATGTTATTCAGTTAATGACCATCACTTGAAACTGTTCAATGATTAGTTTTCTTTCAATTTGTTCTTTGCTTTGTTTTTTATTTTCTTTTTGGCTTGTTTTGTTTTATTTCTACTATTCAGTTCTTTGCCTTTTATTTTCTGTTATTTATATTTTTTTGTTGTAATTTAATTTGAAATGATCAATGAAGGTTTTAAATGGAGAAATATAACATTGTAAATGAAAAATACAAGGAAGATGCAATTTTTTTGTAAGTATCATTCATTCTTAGAAGTTACTCTTACAAATTCAATTTTTATAATAAATGAAAAATACATGTTGAGTTATATTTGGTTGTTAAAGTATTATTTCATTTTTAGATTTTTAATTAATGAATATTTATTTAATTGTGCATTTAATGCAAACTTCCTTATTATATCATTCCCTCTTTTTGTGCCATGCTAGCTGAACAATCCATCCCTTGTTGAAAATCATTATTTAAAGGGGTTCATGCTTAGCTACTTGAGAAATGATTTTCCTAGATCATACTTTCAAGAGAATTATGCTTTTATTAATATTAAATTTATTATTACTCAACTTCATTATAAAAATTTGAATAGCAAGGTCACTAGTGATATGCCTATTTTTTAAACCCCCTAAATTTTTCAAAAAATTCAAATACTTTATGCCATAGAGATGACCCTATCATGAAATCTAAAACTGTGTCAGAGACCCAATTAATTAATTGTATTTTTTAATTGCATATTTTTTATTATGAAATGATAATTTTTGATTGATTAATTCATATTTATGTTTCTAAGTGGTATAAAAAATCATGGTGGATTAATGAATAAAATGCGCATATATATATATTTGAATATGATCAGTTATCTTTTTTCAGTCAAAATAGTTTTGAGATAACATTTTAGTTAGAAATAGATTTTTAGTTTTTGATATTTGAGTAGATTATGATTATTCTTTGAATTTCATAGATGATATGATATGATTTTTGATTCAGAATAGATAATGGTGTTATATAAAAAATACTATAGTTTGAAAATCAATGCATCTATTATTTGAATTTTTATTCTCAAAGTAGAGATCGAATTCATCACTAATTTTCTTTATTATTTTTTGTGATCTAAGAATTTGACTCAAAATAGGATGGTTAGTATGGTGTTAATTCTAAAATAAAAATAAAATGAAAGAAACACACTAATAGCATAACATCTCTAGGCCTAAACACTAGAGAGAGCTTAGTTAACAAAAACAAATAAAAAATATAACTAAAAAAATAAGGAATAAAAAACAAGAATTCTTTCACCTTCCTTGGATACTCCAAATTCCTTTATAGTAGTTGCTTGCTCAGTTTATGTGTGCTCATAAAGTCCTTGGCAATGGAAGCTTGGCTACCTCCATCTCTCCTTGACACCTTTCGCTTGTAGCTTATCTTGGCTTGGAATCAATTTGGCATGGTAACAATAGTTACAATGGATCCTTGAAGATATTTTTGAATTATAAATTTTCACCAAAATATCTTAAAAATGATGTTGTGAGGCCTCCTATTTATAGATTTTTTAGAATGTCTAAAATCAACCTGAACTATCCATCTTGAGATTGAGAAGTGTGTTTGAGGATTAATTCAATTTTTGGAATTATTTTTATAAATATCCTCATCATGAAATTGGAAGAAGGGGTAATTAAGATACATGGAGGGCATCATGGAAGGCATTTATAAGTCATGGAAGGCATGAATCTAGATATTTATGATATTTATGGCCTAGGGATATCTTCCTAAGAAATGAGGTCACCTGATGATGTAAATATTTAATATTCATTTATAAAAATAAGTTTTAAACAAGTTTTCATGTAATTATTAATTAATCCTTGATTTGGGTTAAATTACCCTTAAGCATGATTAAACATTTTATGCACAACTTACTCAAATTGATTAGAATGCCTTGTTATTGGTCCAAAATTTGGTTAGATTGGAATTGGAAGTCACTATTAGATGCATTGGAAACATATTCCCATTTATGATGTTACCAAAAAAAATAATGAGGGCATGAATCTTATGTAATATATTTTATAGGAAAGTGCAATCTAGAGCACCTAGGTGGAAAATTAGCATTTTGACTTGAAATGATTTGATCAAAGTTAGCTAGCCCATAAATTGCATTACCCCATTTAGGGATACCTTGACCAAAATTAGAACTTAAATATGTAAATTTCACATCATTTAGTGTGTTTTAGTGTTTTTAGTCTAAATTATGTATTTTGGGTGGAAATTAGCCAAAATCCTAATTAGAGATTATCAATGGCCAGTTTTAGGTGTCTACAGTTTACCCTTATTTGGGAAGGCATTGCAAGATATAAGAATAGTAACATATTCTCAAATAATGAAAAGGTCATGTATGCCTAAAAAATAAACAATGATAAACTAAGTATATAATTCCCCCTTTAGGGAATGATTAGCATAAGTAAGTCAACAAACAGTCCCTTGAAATGAAAAAAGTGAAGCGCGGGGACCAAAGAAAGAAAATATGATGGGTTGAAAAACACAATGATATTTAAAAAGTAGTCAAAATCATTGAGAATGCAAGTGGGATAATGTACAATGGTTTTCCTAAAGGTGGTTATAAACATTGTACCTTGATAATGGTAACATGGTATGATAACACAATGATTTGCCCAAAGGTGGTTATAATCATTGAGAAGATGGAGCTTCCCTAGTTAGGATAGAAAAACAAGGGAATAACATGCCCTTGTATGGAAAAAAAAGTAAAGTGGTGACAACATAATGATCTTCCCAAAGGTGATTATAATAATTGAGAAATATAGGTGGGATGATGTGTAATGATTTCCCATTAGTTGGTTATAATCATTAGACCCTAATTATGACAAACATGATAAAATTGGTTGAGCATGATGAAAAATGATCACAGAGGGTAATGATGCATTGGAATATCCTAATAGTAGGGAGATGCCCTTCCAAACTAATAAATGTTGAAATTCATTCATGGTTAATTACTCTATTTTGGATATGATTGGGAGTGGAATCAGGATGTTGGTGCCAAAAAAATGCCACCATTTATTAATAGACTTATTAAATATTAGGTTTGTTGTATCATGTGCCAATAGGCATCATGGTATAATATCATGGGGACTTGGTCAAAATATGCATTAGGACTGACTCCTATAATCTAATACTTAATAGAAAACAATGCACCAATGATAGAAACCATGATGAAAATGTAAACATATGAATATGGATAGATTTGAGTATAAGTGTGGGAAAGGAATCATCTAATGAACACACATAAATCAACTCAAGGCAATAGTGTTGAAAGCAAATAAATAGATAGACAAACAAATAATAAAGAAACACACAATAGAAACCTTATAAATATTACCCCTATAAAATAGGTGATAACTTAACAAATGAACAAAATGGGGGAATAAAAGAAAAGGAAGGGGGTGATTGAGTTGTCTCCATATGCACTAGTCAAGTGGATTCTACCGACATAGTTCCATGGATGTAATATCTAATAAAAAACTTTAGGCCAAATACAGTTCTCCTAGGGAATGGGAAGAATGTGATAACTAAAAAAAAAAAATAGAATGGATGTGATAAAGCAAGAGGAATGGTCTTGTAAAATGGTAAGCGCATGAGAGAAAAGACCAAAAAGACAAGGAAACTAAATGACAAGTGATTTTATTGTAACTTAGTAAGGGTTCCTAGAATCCTTAAGGTAAAGAAGTGGTCAATGTTTTTGTTATTTTCTAACAATTTTTCAAATGTTTTTGGAATTGTTTTAGAGTGTCTCAACTCAATTGAGAATGAAAAGACATTAAATGGTTCAAGCTCAAAAAATGGTGAGAGAATTTAAACTAAATTTGCTCATAAAATGGTAATAGCATGGCTTAGATTGCTTGCAAAATGGTGAGAGCATGGTTTAAGTTTCTTGCAAAATATTGAGAGCATGGCTTAGGTTGCTCAAAAAATCATCAGAGTATGGCTTAGGGTAAGTAAGATGACCTCAAAAAGTATCAATCAATACCTACATAGTCCCAAAGTAGGACCTCAAGTCACTATAGTTCTAACCTACAATAGAGGAATTCAACTAGTATAGTAGTTAATTCAAACAAAATAGGCATAGTTTGTAAAAAGGCACAACATGGCATATGAAGTGGCAAGTTGGTATGCCAAGGCTTAATGTTGCCCCTAGTTTAACCATAGGTGGTTATAACCAGGACACAATGGCATAGATCAATGGTACTAATTTGTCCAAAGGTGGTTATAATTAGTGGCAAGACTGGTGGTAAGAAAGGAATAACAAATGAAAGATGCAACTACCAAAACTTCTATCATACTATCCTAAAATACAATCTCTATCTGAAGTACTTGAACCAATTGATGAAATTGATCAGATACCTTGATGCTAAAACTACATAATTAATAGCAAAAACTAAGGTCAAATGGGCTAAGATTTTATAACACACTGGGTCAATAAAATGGAAGCATAAAGTGGATACGATGAAGAGGATGGATAAGAATGGTATTTATACAAAGAATAATAGTGATAAAATGGCATAACTAAAATGGTCCTTATAGATAATACACCTTAGTGCTCAAGCATAGTATCACTTGAGATGAATACTATTCATTAGCTCTGGAAGTTCATCTCTATTTGGTGTGGCAAGATTGTATACTCTTGATCCATAATCTACAACTATGATGAAAGGCCCTATCCAGTTTGATTTGAATTTCCTTTTATGCTTCTTCTCAACCATGGTATTCTTTTAGTTTTCTTTAAGAACAAGATCACCAAGTTTAAATGGTCTATATTTAACATGTTGATTATAGTGGCCTTTGAGTCAATTATGATATGCTTAAGATTATTAAGTGTGGTTGTACATTTCTCATCAAGTAGGTCTAAATCTTGTAGGTGGGCTACTTAATAGGCATGATCATATATGACATGCTTGAAAGAGATGCAAAGTGAAGGTAATTTGACCTCAATGGGAAGGATGGCTTCAATACCATAAACAAGTGAGTATGGAGTGGCTCCTGTGGAGGTATGGTGATTGGTATGGTATGCATAAAAGGTTGGGAATATTTGCAAGTGTCAATCATGACCAACATCATTGACAATATTTTTAAGAATGTTAACAATTGTTTTATTAGATGCCTTAGCTTAGCCATTACCTTAAGGGTAATATGCTATATAAAAATGTTGTGTGATGTTATATTTAGTACATAATTGGTCTATATCCTTATTATTAAATGATCATATATCATCAGATGAAGTGGGGTTGATCTTTGTAATGAGGTCTAGTCCCCATGTATAAAATGGCCATGGTGTCAACATTAGTTTTAGAGTTTTTGCTGGGGCATGAATCATATTAGCATGCCATTGACATTTTTCACACTTATTTACATATGTAGTGGCATCTATGTCCATTATGGGCCAATAATAACTAGTATGCAAGAGATTTTTGATAGGATTACCCCACTAGAATGAGCTCCACATACTTCATGAACTTCTTGTAACACTAGTGTAGACTCTACCAAAATTAAATAATGAAGCAAATTTCCATCAAAATTGTGACGGTAAGGGTTGGATCCAAAAAGAGTATAACAAGTGGAATGATGAATGAAGGCTTTGGTTTGTTTTGAGATAGGTTAGGTGGTAGAAATTGGTCATGAAGGTAGTTTTAAAGGTTTGAGTACCAAATAGAATTAGGACCAATAATATCACAAATCATGGCAACAGTTGAAGGTTCATGAGCTAATCCTAAATTTTTTTGATGAGGAACTGATACTCTCTAGCTTTATTTATTTGTCAAATCAGAGAGCCAATAGTATCCATGACATCTATAGTTCTGTTACTAGCCCTTGGTATGTGCTCAAATTAAATATTGGCAATTTATTGCTTAAGAGTGTCAACCATGGATTTATATGGAAACAACTTTTCATCTTTTGTCTAAAAATGATTTGTGACCTAATTGATGATTAACGGAGAATCACCATAAACTTAGAAATGAGATATGTTCTAATGCACTACCTATTGATGTCTTGAAACAAGTGCTTCATACTCAGCCATGTTGTTTGTACAAGGAAAGCTAATTCTAAATGATTTAGGGGTCATATCCCCTTATGGTGTAATAAATAATAGGCCTACCCCCGATCCATGCAAAGTAAATGAACCATCAAAATACATCTTTCAAGGTTGCTCCTCAAGGGGTGTATTAATGATGATCATTATGGATTCATCAGGAAATTAAAACATGAGTGGTTGTGTGTCTATGAGAGGTGCGTCAATAAGTTGATCTGCAAGAATTTGTCCCTAATTACCTTTTGATTAACATACTATATGTCAAACTCATTGAGAATCATGATCCATTTAGCCATTCTACCTTATAAAGCTATTTTAGATACTAGATAATTGAGTAGATCTACCTTTGAAATGACCATGGTCTTATTATTCAACATGTAATGGCACAATTTTTGAGTTATAAATACCATGGCTAGATAAGTTTTTTCAATAGGTGCATAGTTATGTTCATATGTAACTAAGGTATAGCTTAGGTAGTATACAACATAATCTTTTTCAATTTCATCATGTTGAGCCAAGAGTGCCCCTAGAGCATGGTCGATAGCTAATAGGTATAACAAGAATGGCTTTCCTCACATAAAAGGTAATAGAATAAGTAGATTAACAATATAGTCTTTGAGTTGCTAAAAGCTATTTGGCAGTGATCATCCCAGTGAAATGCAAATCCCTTATTCAAAAAATGTGTAAATGGATGACACTTGTTTTATAACTAAGAGATGAAACATTAGGTTGACTAGATCTTACCCTACAAACTATGAAGTTGCTCTAAATTAGTTGGTGGTGGCATCTTAGTTATAGCATGGGCTTAAGCTATAATGAATTCAATACTTCTACAAGACATGATGAAGCTAAGTAGTTTTCTTGAAGTTACACTAAACACACATTTATTTAGATTGAGTTTGACTTTGTACTCCTATAATCTTTTAAATATTTTATGCAACACTGCTGGATGGTCAACCCTAGTTTTGGATTTTCTTGATATGTCATCGACATAGTCTTCAATAATATCATGTATCATATCATGGAATATGATAGTCATGGCTATTTGATATGTAGCTCTAAAATTTTTAAGGCTAAATGGCATTAATTGATAATAAAATGTTCCTCATGGAGTGGTGAACACTATTTTATGTTGGTCTTCTAGTGCTATTCTGATTTGTTTATATCCTAAAAAGCCATCTATGAGTGAAAGAATTTCATAACTAGCTATGAATTTGATGATCATGTCAATATTAGGTAAAGTAAAATCATCTTTAGGACAATCTTTGTTGATGTCTCAACAATTAGTATAAATTTTGATCTCTTCAAGTTTTTTGCTAACATGTACAACATTAGAGATTCATTCAAAGTACTCAATGGATCAGATACATCCTAATTCTAAAAGTTTTTCCAACTCTTTCTTTACCAATATAGTAATACAAGGATGCATCTTATGTAAATTTTATTTTACCAATTTGACATCAGGATTAACCACAAGGTGGTGTAGAACCAAGGTGGGGTCTAGACCTAGCATGTTAGAATAAGCCCATGTAAAGATATCTACAAATTATTTCAATAGAGATATAAAAATCTCATGTTCCTCTTTAGTGAGGGATGCCCCTAATCTTATCCATTTTAGGTCTGATGGAGTCCCAATATTTAACTTATTTGTATATTTGACTAGAAGGGTCAAACCATCTTTTAGGATAGTAGGTAATGACTTGAACTATTGAATTATGTTATGGTCCTTCATTAGGACTTGCTATTCAACTTCTCCTTGGCATGATGAATCTGAGTCCCTGAATGGGAGATCTAGCCATGTAACAAAAATAGTTAAAAATTATTAAAGAATTTGATCATATACTTGTCGTTTATCAAAGCTAAACTTGAATCTATAGGCAAGTTCATCATTGGTGGTCTCCTGGTCTAAATTTGAATAAGAATGAACACCCCTATCTAATGGCACCTAAAATAGGTTTTTACCACTAGACTAGCCTTTATCTTTACTTTTTCTCTAGTCAAAAAGTGTCTCAAAGAGGTTTTCACTTTGGGACCTCAATGTTTTACTTATTTGTTTTTGGTTAAGGGTGTTCACTCGCTCTCCAAAATAAGATGAAGGATCCAATGTGATTGAGAATCTTGATTTGTGATCTCCCAATAAAACATTGTCTCTAAGGCCTAAAAAGTCATAGAATGCCTCATCATTCTATAACTCATCAATCGACAGATTGGATTCTTGTTGGTCCCAATCTATCAGTTGGGGATAATATAATGGCAAAGGGTTATGATGAATGGACAAGGTAAGGGTACAAATGGCATTGTTATCAAACATGTTGGTTTCAGCTAGGTTGTCAAAGGTGAGGCTATGATCAGACTTTGCTTTACTATCGACATCATCATCACTAGTTGCTATTGATGTAGTTTGAATAAGATATGTTGGGTCACCCCCAGGTATTTTAAATCTAAGTCCATAAGGTCTTTTATACTTAGTCATGGAAATTGTCTCAATGGTTCCTTATTGATTCAATCTGAGGCCTCTTTATTCATAATTATAATGCTCCATAATCCTATTAAGAATAGGATACTTTTAATTTTTATAACAATCAGCTTGGTTTTCATTATATACCCATGATTCATCTCCTTAAAGAGGGTCAATTCCTAGGCCAAATGTTGATACAAATATGATAGGTCCCTTATCTTTGTTCTTTTATTGCCAATGCATATGTGGGGTGACTTTAAGTTTCCCAAGGGTTTTTAGATTCTGAGGAAGATTAGAAATATGAAATGTATCATGGGTCACATAATCTCCTAGTCCATTATCTAAAATGGTTAAATGATTAGAAGCTTCAGGAGGTAGCATGTGGGAAAGGGAATCCAAGGTATTAAGATCTATGCAATTATCTAGTGAAGGATCAACAAGTATGGCGTTTCTTTTCTCCTACATGGAACTTAGATTCATGTCGTACTATTAATTATAGCTTAAAAATTTGTCCTCAAGATACTTGTAGTGTTTGTATGGATTTAAATCTCTTGTAATATTCACTTCCATCCCAAAGTGGGAAAACTTGATACATTACTGCAACATTGATGGGACTACACAAATCTCATGTAACCAAGGGCTGCCTAGAAGCATATTGTATGACAACTCAAGATCAAGCACATGAAAAAGTGTATCATGGGTCAAAGGCCCAATGATAAGTAACAAACTAATGGTGCCTTGTGATTTTCTTTCCTAATTATCATAGGCTTTGATAGTTATTATTTTTGTCTAGAGATCTACCATTATGTACCCGAAAAGCTTGATGAGCTTTAGTGATACTATGTTGAGGCTGGATCCATTATCTATAAAGACATGTTTCACTTTATGCCATCTTATATAAACCTCTATGTATAATGAATTATTATGGAGTGAGCCAAGGGAAGACATATCACTTTGGTTGAATGTGACTTATTGGGTTGGAGCTAGGTGTCCAACCAAAGCTTGGAATTTATCAGGGGATATGTCACTAGCAATAATTTATTAGGTCAAAAACTCATTCAAGATGTTTTTTTAGATTATTGACATTCATAGAAAATCTAAAATAGAAATTTGTGCTGGTGTCTTTTGTAATTGTTTCACAATATCAAACTTCTTATCTTGGTTAGTAGTTAATGGTTTACTCTGAGGTTGAATAGTTAGTTAGATTTTAGGTAAAGTGGAGGGTGGTTATGGGCCTGAGATAGTAATCTTTGACCTCTGAGTTGTGATTGAAAAATTGGGATTAAATACTAGACCATTATTGCTAATCGATGTTGGAAATGGTGTGGGAATAGACAAGACAAGTCTTAGTTATTGGTGCACTTGCATGTGGTCATGTGGCAAGAGCAAGTTGTTGATATAAGGTCTAAAAGGTGAAGTCCTAGTTTACTAGTTTGCCTATATGCACCCCTAGGTCAAAGAAGGATTATCCATGTAATTTAAATAAATATTGTTGTTTAGTAATGGTATAAGATGATTAGTGCTTGGTCTAGGATTAATGGAGATGGTATTAATGCTACCACCTAAAATATGACCTATAACCCTATTATAGTCATGTGTAACTACATGGTAGGTTTGTTGATTTTTACCATTTTAATCTTGGTTTTATCCATTGTTCTATAATTATGAGTTTTTTTTATTGATTTTATTTATTCTATTGGTTTGGCCTTTGATTTTGATTTTGCTTCTACACTGGCTGTTATTATTGTTGTTGCTAATTATTTTGCTACTACTAATTGTTATGTCAGGGAAAGGGGTTTTGATAAATCCCAAGAGTTTGATTGTAAGTGGAAGCACCATTATCCAATATTATCTCTCCATTATTCAACATATTCTCAATTAAATTCTTGATTTGGACACATCTTTGTATATTATGCCCATTGACCTAATGATAGTCATAGAATTCATTTTCATAGTACCAATTAGGAGAAGGAATGCCTTACAGATAATGCTTTGGTATAGACCAACTAATCAGATTAGTGGTCACAATCTTGAAAAATATATATTTAATAGGTTTTCCTAGGTCACTAAGGACATGATGTGTAGACATGGTTTTCCTAGGAAGAGGGGATTGTTATGGTAATGACTACTATATTTATTATGCAGGTCTTGGTTGTTGCACTTGTGGTATTGGTTGGAGAGGTTGTTGGATAGGAGTAAGCTAAAAAGGTAGTGTAGATGATTTTTTCACCATTTTTACATGATGGGATTTGATTACTCCATTTACCACAACATTCTTATTATGATTGAATTGCTTCAATCTTTCTTGATTATTGGCTTGTGTTGATTATGAAGCTTGCACTTTAATGGGATGTTGGTCATTTCCCTGATTGGCACCTTAATTTTGATTAGTTTAATTAAGCTTGATAAATAATTTATTGATGAGTTATTTCTCAATCAACAAGCCTTTGTGGATGATTTATTTGAAAGTATGTGCACATTGTAGTTCCAAATGATAAGCTATCTCACCATGAAAATTTTTGGTAAACACAGTGGCTAATTATTTATCTGGTAAAATTTAGGTGAAATGGCTTGCAAAGTCTCTCCATCATTATAAATAACTTGAAAACCTCTCACCAGATTTTTTCTTTGCTTACGTTAAGTCCACTAATGAAATCTCATGCTCAAAATTATAGAAAAAGTGTTGCAAAAACTTATCATAAAGGTCATCAAAATCTATTATTAAAATTTTGGGAAACTTCAAAAACCACTCCAAGGCTTATCCAACCAAGCTCCTTGGAAATAATAGCAAAAGGTATATGTCACTATATGCCACTGATTGATATGTGACAAAGAATTTGGTCAAATGAGCCTTAAGGTCACCTTTTCTTTTGTATTTATCAAATTTTGATGTTCGAATCCTGGAGGAAATGGTATAATGGACATTTGAAATAATGAATATTCAAAATGTTGATGTATTTCAGGTGATTTAGTGATGTTTTCAAAATTTATGTTTTATAATGCATATCATAAGATCATTGTTCTTATGTTTCATAAGTTTTAAGGTTCTATTTGGTATTCTATCTAAGTTTAAGCCATAATAAATTTAAAGATCATAGTAATTATTCAAGTCTGTGTTTAAAAGCATGAGTTTTGAAGTATGGAGGGATTTCTATTATTTCATTGGGTTGAGAGATTTATATAATATAGGGGTTAGTTATTAACTTTAGAATTGTTTTTAGGATAAAATTTCAATGAAATAAGGTGTTATTTGAAGTTGAAGAAATCTTTACATTGTTTAAAAAGCTTAGTTTGCTTGTCTTAATATTTTTGAGATAATTTAAAGACTTATCATAATATGCATGAGATTATTAGGACCCTTAGATCATGGTGTTAGGACCTAAGTATTTGGAAAGGTAGAAAGGTTCATTATGGAAAATATTTATTTACCTAAGCCTAAAGTGTTTGACTATAAAGTATATTCATTGCTTCTATTGGTATGACGAAGTGGGTTTTGGTTGGCACCATGATCCATTGTGGCAAGGTGAGTTGGTGTCAACATTTAATAAAATCATCTCTAATTCTTTGATATTATCATGGTGATTTGGAGGCAATTGGAATTTAAAGAGATTAATGTAAGTATTGATTTATAGAGTTTAGTTATGGTTTAGTGTGAAGGATTAGTAATAACTAAGTTTGTCGATATTGATAAAAAAGTTAGTAAGATCACTATGTCTTTGGTAAATGCCAACCAATGAGATTTGATTATGATACTTAGTTGGTTATAGTGAGGAGGTAGTAGATATGATTTTTTATTTTCTTATTTTTGGATTCATTCTTGGTAAGCTTGAATGTGGAAGTGAATCTCTATTTGAATAGCCTTTGAGTTGTAGAGGAGATTTCATTGGGAATCTCAAGTAGAAATATTTTTGGGTGCATTTCCAAGTATGATTCTTATAATTTTGAGAAAAATTGATGATATATATGGTGTTTTTGAATGGATTTTGTAGTATTTTTAAATAAATCATTCCCTAATTGCATGCAAAAAAATAAGTTTTAGTATACATGGCATTTAAAAATTTTGGGTTATTTTTGAATATTTTAATGCAGAAATATGGCTATTAAATGAGAAAGTTCTTTACAAATTTGTTTTCATGAGAAAGTTACAAGTTTTTGATGAGGTTATTTGGATAGATTGTCATTTATGTGGATGGAAATTGATTCTATGTGTAATTTTTTATGCATGAATGTCTGAGAGAATAAGTGATGCTGGTAGACTTGTAAATTCTTTCATGCATGAATATAAATAATAAACAACCTTAATTTTTGAGGTATTTTAGTCTATGAAAGAATATAAGAGTATGGATTTGTTTTTAATTCACATAATTAATGGTACAATCCATATTTATTTTAAAATTTTGTTTGTCAAGGTTGTTTGCATAAAGGAAATCAAGGACATATTTTCCTTGAATATTTAGTTTACATTCTCTCTGAGCTCTCACTCTTCAAGCATATTTTGGGATTCTATCATTCTATATTTCAAAGCATTTGGTTAAAATTTCAGTCAAATCTTAGGGTTGCAATTCAGTTCATTTATATGTGTATACTTGGAGTTTTGATATTGTCTTTGAAAGGGGTTTTTGTTGGTGCTTTCTATGAATAAAGGTTTTGATAAGGTGAATAGACTTATTCATTTGTTCATATGATGCATGAATCTTGGTTTAGTTTTTAGAAGTCTAGATGCATAAAGAATGTTATTATTTTTTTGGATGAAAAGCATGTGTAATTATTTTTTGTATATTTGAGAATCATGGTGCATGTATTTTATGGAAATTGAGAAATACTAAAACTTTGAAATTGCAAGAACTAGTTTTAATCTTGGTTGTTTATGTATGAATTATTTCACTGGTATGTCATGTTTATCCTTGAATACTCTAAAGATTTTGAATTCATATGATAGTTATTTTCAAAACCTAATTTTTGGTTTCTTAGAGGTAATTTCAGTTTATTTATATGGATATAATTCAGATTTGTATAGGAAAGTTTTGAATAACCCAGTTAGTTATTTTATGGGAATACATCAAGTTGCAATATGTGTGTGTGTGTGTTCTAAAATCCCATCCAAAAATGTCAGTCATTGAATTGAATTTAATAATATATGAGGTTTTTATTAATTTTTCATCTTAGAATCAAGGTCATGGGTCTCGATTTAAATTTGGATATTGAAGTTGTAATTCTCTGATGAGCTAGTTACTTCTCAGTTGAAATTTACATGAGGACTATATTGGATAAATAAGTATGATTTAAAATTATTTGATGACTTCACTTTGGAAATATTATGCTGAAATTTTATATTTTCATTTCTAGAATGGTTTAGTTTCTAGTTGGTTTAATAAAAATTCATGAAATGTCAAGAATTTGTGAAATAAAATGATGTCAATTTTAATAAATAATAATTAAAAATTCATTGAAGATATATCATAATGTTTGAAGTAAATTATGATAATATTTTAAGATTTAAAAGAAAATTTGATACAGTTAGATGATTTTTAGTTCAATTTCAATTTTTTGAGAAATGACAATATACAATATTCAATCTTGCTTTTTTTTAGTAGTTTGTTGATTCTCAGTCTTAAAATTATTATATTCTAGATTATTCATAATGTCTAGGTGGGACCATCTTGAGTCAACTAGAAATGGTGATGATAGGGGTTATTGAAAAAATTCTTGTAGTGATGTAAATCAACCTAATCCTAATAATAACTTTCTTAGAGGTGGTTTCTGTGCAAAACATTTTGGTCTCAGTTTAATAGGAGAACTAGGATGTCTATACATTTTGATGTTTTTGATCTTAAATTATGGAATGTACTTAATATCTTACATTTTAATATAGTTAATAGAGGCCATAGAGGAAATAGAAGTTTTTATGACTGTAGGTTTGGAACAAGATCTCACTCATAGAGCAATTATTCTCGTCACTTAGAGAATAACCCACAACATCTTTCCATTCAATCTTCTAAAAGAGTGCAGCCAACTATTGAACCTAATCATGCTAATCAAGGTACATAGTTTGAAATTGATACTGTTCATGCTAAATTTTTTTTAAATCTGGCCATTCTTTTAGATGAACATTCTCCTTCCTGTAGAGAGACTATTATGAAATCTAAGAGGTTAAGTTTAGCAGCTTGTCATAGTGAGCCTATCTTGGGATCTGAAATGTTGAATTTGGGAACACATAGATACGCTGGTAGGAGAAAGACAATGGATTTTATACTCTTAACTTCATAGAAGAGAACTGTAAAAAAGAGAGCTAAAAGTCAGTTAGAGCCTTATACACCCATGGAGGTCATAATGTTGAAAATAATCAAAAATAGAAGTTGATGATAGCACAAGTCACTCTGGGACAAAGTTGGTTAAATTTTTTTCTACATAAATATAATATAATGTGTATATTAATGCACAAAATAACCTTATGATTGAAATAATTTGACTTAGAGGATTATTAGATATCCACTAGATGAACTTTATTTTATGCTAAACTTTGACATCGTAGAACTTTTCACTTTTTAATTGATAATTTAATTGCATATTTTTGATATTTTGATGATAATATTTTGGAAAATGTAGAAATTTTAATTTTGATATAAATATATATGCTTAAGTTATTTTTGACATGTATTATAGTTTAATGTAAACATAATCTATTAATATTTGACTTATCTATTTTATGATTAAAATATATATTCTGTTATATTATTAATTGATGAGGGTCTCCACCCATTGAAATTAGTACCCTCAGTCTATATTTTAAATAACTTGATCAATTAAGACTTTTAAGTCTTAATTAAACTTATCTTTAACCAATATTTGTTTATAATTAATTGAATTTTGAAAAGTCAATAAGTTAGTATAAACTAATAACTAACTAAAATTAGTTATAACTTATTTGCAACTAAGTTTGAAGGTATTAAAGGAGATCAAGGACTACTTTGAAGATAAAAGAATAAAAAATAAAATCAATGATACTTTATCTGACAATTTAGTAATTACTTATGTAACACAGACATATCTAATTTTTATTATCATTTAATATTGATTATCTAAAGTTTGCTAAGCTTAACATCTTTTGATGATTACTATTCGTAGTTCTATGCATAGATTTCAAGTATTCAATCTAAAAAATGATGAATAATTTACTATGTTGTGACACTTTATTGATCTATTTTGATTGTAAAGTTCTCACTCAAGTTTTTGGAAAGGAATAATGTTGGTTTTCTCAATAAATTTATCTTTTTATGTTAAGATAACTCTTATTTGAGACTCACACATTTTATTATAATCTATTTTGAATCTAAATTTAGTATAAATTTATTTTTTTCTTTAATCTAGTTTTATTTTTGCTTCTTAGTTTATTTTATTAGATTGTTTTAGTTCCATTTCTATTTTGAGTTTATTAGTTTCTTAGTTTAATTCTTGTTCTTTCTTTAGATTAGATAGTAATAGATCATTTTTTGATCAATCATTTTTTTTAAATTATGTTTTAGAGTTTTAAGTTCTTTAGTGTTTAATCTTAATCTTTATCTTAATTAGTTTTTAAATATATTTAAGTTTTCAATTAGTAGTCTTTTCTATTTAATTTAGAATTGTTATTTATAGTTATTTCATAGTTTATTAAATTAATTTATATTTCTGCTTAACCTTAGATTTTTTATTTGATCTTTTTAATCCTTAGATTTTACCTTATTTTATATTTGTCTTTGATTAGACTAGGTTACTCTAGTTTAGATTTAATTGTTTTAAATCAATTTATTATCATTTTCTTAGTTTAGTTAGTTAGTTTGTTGTTGTGTCTCTTTTTATTTTTTATGTGCTTGAGTATCTTATCTTTTCTCTTTTCTTAAATTTGTTTCTTTATATTTTTGGTTATCTTTTGAAGTTAACTTGGAGAATATTCATCAATAAGCAAGATATTATTTAAATATACAAATATTTATTGAATTAGATTTTTATTATTATCTAGTTCATAGGTTTTCTCTATTGGATAAAATAGGTTACATATTCTTATCTTAACTAATTCATGATTTAATGAAGTGTATTTCTAATTGTTATAATAGAATATGTTGCATTTGATAAATTATTGATTACTTTACATAACTTATAAATAAAATCCTAGCATATTTAGGATCGTAGTTGAACCTTTAGAACCCCAAGATTAGACTGGTACAATTCCACCTTGATCTTTCTGATAGGCAAAAATGTTGACTTATTAATGATACATTTTTCATCATCAATAAATTTGGTTACTCCACTGGAAATACTCATTCAAAAATTTGATTTATTTTTAATTTTATTTTCTTCTTACTAATGGTACTTTAAGGTCAAAAACCTCTTATTATTCAATATAGAATAGTCATAGAAGATTTTCATATTGATATTGATTTTAATCTAACACATTATGCATAGTATAATCATCATAACAGTCTTCATTAGATTATTGAAGTCATAAATCAAGAAAAAGAGATTGTAAAATTTGAAATTGATTGGTATTCTAATCTTACATGTGAGATTTAATAAGATATTCTAAATTCAAATAGAATTTTTTTTAAAGATATAACAAGAGTTTTAGCTACTAATACTAGGCCTAAATTTTTTTTTCTTTCTAATTCTTTTTCTTTTGACAATTTTAGTTTTTTTTATGAAACAACTTTTATAAATTTATAATTAGTACATCAGGTTCAAGGTAATCAGTCTATTTAGGTAGAAACTATTAAAACTTCTAATGGGAGATCAACTAGTGGAAGAAAAATAAGTAGTAGAGTGGAGGTTAGAGTATATGAATCATGGGTTGTAAAACAATAAAGAACAAGATGATCTCACTGAAAGTGAAGATAAAGTAAAATCTCAAGAAGAGCATTAGATAGTTGTAGTACCATGGATTTTTGTTGATCTAATTAATGTTCAGAATCATCCTAGTAAGTTACCTTCTCTTAAGAGATTGAATATACCAAAGTTTTTTAGTACTATTAGAGAATCTTAAGAAGATCATTTAGAAGCTTTTAGATTAGTTTGTGTTACTCTTGGACTAACTAATAAAAATATTTTATCAAGAATTTTTATCCAAACATTATAAGGAGAAGATTATCATGTATTTTTTAGTCTATCTCTTAAGGTTATTGACATTAGGAGAGATGTTGAAGATTGACTAGAGTTGGCCTTTAGGAAAGCTAAAAAAGATTTTGATCTAGTCAATGATTTTGTAATTTTTTCCATTGATCCAAGTGAGACCATTTATCATTTCATTTCTAGATTCACTAAGCTACATCAAAAGATCCCACATGATCTTAGACCTTCTAAAAGTTATTTAGACTTTATTTTTATAATGTTTTAGCTTTAAAGTATCAAATAGATTTAAAATATAAAGACATTATAGAATATAGTAAACTTTAGGTTTTTGTATTGAATATGAAAAAGAAAACTTAAATGCATTAGTTTTAATTATAGGTCATCCAAAAACTTAAATTCAGATAATTTAAAAATTTTAAAGGCCATACAAAGTCTAGGCAATGAGCTGGTCATTGTTAAAAGATAGCTTAATGATAAACATTTTTTTTCAAATAAAAATAGTAAAGAAGATAAAAATGATGATATTTCTTATTACTATAATGTTTGTGAACTTGATCATAATCTAGACACGTCTTGATATTATTAAGTTCAAAGAATTTCTTCATGAAAAAGATGAAATATCTAAAGATCTATTGTATAATATAAATAATCTTGATGATTCATCAAAAAATGAGAATGTTTATGTTATAAATACTAGGAATAAATATTATAATACCCCTTAAAAAAATAAAATAAAAAATGATAAATATTTTTTTGATAATAAAATAAAAATAGTTAAGAATAATGTTAATAATTCAAATGATAATACTACATAAAATATTTCTTTCTCAACAAGATATAATAAGTCAATATTTGTATTATAAATCTAAGAAGTTTAGACAAATTGATGCTAAAACTTATAACATAATTTATGATTTGTCAATAATTAAAGATGGATTTTTTTCTACTACAGACAACTAGTCTTTTAGGTCAGCTTGATAAGATTAATGAAGCTGTAAAAAATCTTAGAACTGATGTGAGCTTGCAAGAAGAAAGTAATTATGAACATATTTATGCTCAATATTTTAACCTTCCTATTGATTATATTCCTTTTTTATATGTTAAAATCAAAATTTCCAACAAGATAATTCATAATTGTATTTTAGATACAAGTGCCTCAAAGAATATTATGCCTAATTCTATTACAGATCAATTAAGTATATCTTATGAAGTAGATAGTAGGAAGTTCACTGATTTTGATTCTAGGCAAACTAAGAGTTATGGTAAGTTTCATGACATAGTAATCAAAATTACTCAAGATGAATGGATTAGACGCATGACTAATGTTCAAGTGTTGGATATTCTTAATAATTATGCAATGTTGTTAGGAAGAGATTGGTGTAAAATAACTGAAGATTTTGTTTAGAAAGATATAACATGAATTTATATTAATAATGAAATTGCATTCATTAAAAAAAAAGATTTTTTGGGTATGCCTATTGAGTCACCTTATTATTCTAATATTTATTCAATTAAAACTGGAATTGGGACTTATGAATTGTTAAATTTAGATGAACCAAAAAATCAACGTGAATTTTTTTTGAAAAGAATATTTTATGGTCACTTTACTTTGATGAAACTTGATCTCAAAAAAGTAATGGTGCTAGAATTTATTTGATTTCTCTCATAGGTAAAATTTTTCATTATGCCTTCAAATTATCTTTTGAAAATACTAATAATATAACAAAATTTGAAGTATTATGTTTGGGTTTAGAAAAGGCAATATAATTGAATATTAAGCATTTGGAAGATTTTTGAGATTCAAAGTTAGTTCTTATACAAGTTTGTAAGATTTATAAGACTAATCAAACTTTTCTACATTATTACACAAAATATTTTCTCATTACTTGATAGGTTTGAGGAATTTAACATTACACATATTTTTAGATAATTCAACATTAAAGCTAATAAGCTTGTTGTTTATAATTCTAATCCAACTCTAAGTGAGATTGAACCTAATACAGACTTTTTTTTAACTAAATTTTTTCATCCTAATATTCCTAATTTTAATGATAGTTGACTTATATTTAGTTGTGATGAACATATAGATTCATTCATTAAAGATAATTAGTTTGATCATGATGACTATGTACTAAATTATGAAGATTATTTTCAATTAAGTACTAATAGATTGCTTGTTAGTTTGGAAAGTTTAGAATCTATGTTGATACCTTATGATTTACTTAAAATCTCTAGAATAGAATAACCATCAAGGATAATCATAGGTGAGATCATTCCTATCAACTTAAGTACTAAAAGAGATCATAAGCATGTTTATTTAGAAATTTAGGTGACTACTAGTGAGAAGGTTAAATTCATTAAATTGATTAAAGAGTTCATTGTCATTTTTGCTTTGTCATATAAGGATATTAAAGGATATGATACTAAAATTATTAGACATAATATACCTATTAAGTCTGGTATCAAACCTATTAGGAAGAAAATATGAAGAATCATCTTTTTATTAGAAAATATCATTAACAAAGATCTAGATAAGATGATTGATGTTGGTGTCATTTTTCCTATAACATATTTAGAATGGGTAGCTAATATAGTTTTGATTAGAAATAAAAATAGTGACATTATATTATGTATTGATTTAGAGATCTAAATAAAACTAATATTAAAGACAATTTTACTCTACCAAACATAGATTATATTTTGTAGTAGGTTGCAAGATCAGAAATGATGTCTTTAATCGATGTATTTTTAAGTTATAATTACATTTTTGTAAATCTTGAAGATAGACATAAAACTAATTTTACCACTCATAGAGGTACTTTCATTTACAAAATGATATCTTTTGAGTTGATGAATGCAGGAGCCACTTTTTAGAGAGCTATGTATGTTACTTTTGATTATTTGATTGATATTGTTATTCAATTTTATTTAAATGATCTCATCGTACATTTTAAAAATATAAAAAATCATTTAAACTATCTTAATGAAATATTCACAAGATGTATAAAATTTGGCATTTTTTTGAATCCAAAAAATTAGTTTTTGGTGTGACTAAGGGTAAGTTTTTAGGACACATTAATTCAAAAGATGGTATTTCATTTAACCCCAAATGTGTTAAAGCTATTAAGGAATTATTTTCTCCCAAAAATCAATCTAGTTTAAGGTTTTTTTTGGTAAAATAAACTTTGTTAGAAAATTTATTTTAAATTTTGCTGACAAGTTTAATCCATTGTAATTGTTGCTTAAAATTATAAAGTATATAATTGGGATGAGAGTGTTGAATCATCTTTTAATTGTGTTAAAAATACTATTGTAAGTGTTCCTATTCTTGGTAAACCTGATTTAAAGAAAGCATTCATTCTTTATGTTAATGATACACAAAAAACTATCGGAGTTATAATAACTTAAAAATGTAAAAATAATGAGGAAAAATTAATCAGATATATGAGCCAAGTGTTAAAAGATGTAGAAACTAAGTACCCCTTATTAATAAATTCATTTTATCTTTAGTTTATTTTTTTATTAAATTTTTATATTTATTAATGAGAAATAAAGTTTTTGTGTGATCTAATGTACTTGTTTTATCTTATCTATTAAAACAACCAACCATTCAAGAAAAGTTTGCTAAGTAGATTTTATGCATTCAAGAGTTTGATATTGAATTAAAAAATTTCAAAACAATTAAAGGCAATGAATTAAAAAAAAAATTAGATAAAAATTCTTCTTCATATATTAATATTTTAATTTTGTCAGTTGATGAAAATTTAAATGCAAAACCATACTCAAATACCATGAAGGTTGCTGATTTTTTTAAAATTTTTGAGTTTGATCTTGAAATGAATGAATGAGACTATTTTGTTGGTTGAGGATGATTGGTATCATGACTTAATTTATTATTTTAAAAATTAGGCTTATCTTAATAACTTAGTTAATAAAAATATGTTTAAAACTAAAATCATTAAATTTTTTTTGTTCAATTTTTTTTTGTTTTATTGTAATAGAGATGGAGTTTTGTTGAGATGTCTTCCTCATGATCAAACATAAAAGGTTCTTAGAGGAAATCATGAAGGAAAATATGGTAGCTATTATGCTAAAAAAATAAATACTTATAAGATTTTAAAGGTAGGTTATTATTGGAATACTTTGTTTCAAGATTATTATAAGTTGGTTTGTTCTTGCATGTCTTGTCAATTATTTATTGGAAGAGATAAATTACCTATAATACCTTTAAATCTTGTTATTATTGAAAAAAAATTTACAAAATGGGGCATTGAATTTATTTTATATATTCACCCACCTTGATCTATATATCATAGATATATTTTTATAGCCACAAATTATTTCATTAAGTGGTATGAAGCTAAGGCACTTACGAGTTCACTAATAGGTGAAGTACTCTCTTAAAAAATCAATTTTTTTTTAAAGATTTGGAATCCCATATGAAATTATTTAAAGTAATGCATCTTAGTTCATTTTAAATAAATTTTTAGAATTCATAATAAAACACTCTATTATTTCTAGTCATTCATCTAAGTATTATCTGTAAGGAAATAGATAAGCCGAGTCCACAAATAAAATTTTGATTTCTACTATGAAGAAACTAGTTTGTGATAACAAAAATAAATTGAATTCTCAAAATTTTTAAAGATTTATGGGATGATAAGACTATTGTTAAAATATCAAATGGTTATTTAACTTTTATGTTATCATATAGGTATAAGGCTACTTTACCAATAGAACTTCAAATTTTTTCAGCTAGGACTACTTTACAATATGCAGCTAAAGATATGAATTTAACTGAACAAAGATTGCATGAATTAGTAGCTCTTGATGAATCTAAAGAAATAAAATTACAAAAATTAAAAAGAGCTAAGCCAAAAAAAATTAAAAAAAAATGATAAAAAGTTTTCTAACAAAAAGTTTAATGTTGGTAATTTAGTCTTATATTGGGATAAAGCCCACGAGAATCCTGAAAAGTACCATAAGTTTGATTCATTATGGCTTAGACATTATATAATTACCATAGTTATTGAAAATAATAAATTTCCTATTAAAGATGTTGAAGAAAATTGGATGCATTATTCAATTAATGGTCATCACTTGAAACTATTCAATGATTAGTTTTCTTTTAGTTTGTTATTTGCTTTGTTTTCTATTTTCTTTTTGGCTTGTTTGTTTTCTTTCTATTGTTTGGGTCTTTGCCTTTCATTTGTTGCTATTTCTATTTATTTTTACTATAATTTACTTTGAAATGATCAATGAAAGTTTTTAATGGAGAAATGTCACATTCTAAAAGAAAATTATAAGGAAGATGCAAATTTGTTATAAGTATATTTTATTCTTAGAAGTTACTCTTACAAATTTAATTTTTGTAATAAATAAAAAATACATGCTGAGTTGTATTTAATTGTTAAAGTGTTACTTCATTTTTATAGTTTGACTTAGGACATATATATTTTATTGTGCATTCATCCTAAACTTCCCTATTATATCATTCCCTTTCTTTATGTCACACTAGCCAAACAATCCATCCGTGGCTGAAAATATTATTTAAAGGGTTTGCACTTAGCTACTTGAGAAATGATTTTCTTAGATCACACTCTCAAGAGAATTATGTTTTTATAAATAGGTAATTTATTTCTACTAAATTTTATTACATAAAATTGACTAGCAAGGTCGCTAGTGTTATGACTATTTTCTACACCCCCTAAATTTTTTAAAAAAATCAATACTTTCTGTCATAGAGATGACCCTATCATAAAATTTAAAACTATGTCAGGGACCTAGTTATTTAATAATATTTTTTAAATGCATATTTTTTACTATCAAATGATGATAATTGGTTGATTAATTCATATTTATGTTTCTAAGTAGTTTTGAAAAGAATGGTGGATTAATGAATAAAATGAACACATATATTTCTAAATATGATCAGTTATCTTATTTTTTCTGTCAGAATAATTTTGAGATAATATTTTAGTTAGAAATAAATTTTCAATTTTTGACAATTGAGCATATTATGATGATTCTTTGATTTTCATAGATGATATGATATGATTTTTTATTCAAAAGAGATAATGGTGTTATATGAAAACACTATATTTTGAAAATCAATTCATCTATTATTTGAAGTGATATTTAAAAGTAGAGATAAGATTCATGGTTCATTTTGTTTACTACTTCTAGTATAATGGACATTCAAAATATTGATGTATTTTAAGTGAATTTTTGATGTTATCAAAATTCAGGTTCTATAATGCATATCATAAGATCATTGTTCTTATGTTTCATAAGTTCTAAGGTTCTATTTGATATTCTATTTACGTTTAAGCCCTTATCAATTTCAAGATCATAGTAATTATTTAAGTGTATGTTTAAAAGCATAAGTTTTGAATCAAAGAGGAATTTCTATTATTTTATTGGGCTTAGAGATTTATATAATAAAGGGGTTAGTTTTTGACCTTAGACTTATTTTTGGGATAAAATGTTAACGACATAAGGTGTTCTTTGAAGTTGAGGAATTCTTCACATATATTTAAAAATCTTAGTTTCCTTGTCTTAATATTTTTGAGATAATTCAAAGACTTATCATAATATGCATGGCATTATTAGGACCCTTTAGATCATAGTATCAGGACCTAAGTATTTGCAAAGGTAGAAATGTTTGTTGTGGAAAATATTTATTTACCTAAGCCTAAGTGTTTGAATGCAAATTATATTCATTGATTCCATTGGTATGATGAACCGGTATTTGGTTGGCACCACGATCCATTTTGGTAAGGTGAGTTGGCATCAACATTTAATAAAATCATATCTTTGATGCTTCGATATTGTTATGGTAATTTAACAACAATGAGAATTTAATGTGATTCATGTAAGTCTCGATTTATAGAGTTTAGTTATGATTTAGTGAGAATGATTAGCAATATCTAAGTTTATTGATACCAATAACAAAGTTGGTAGGATCACTAAGTATGTCTTTAGTAAATATTAACCAATGAGATTCAAGCATGACACTCAGTTGGTTATGATGAGGATGTGGTGGATATAAGTTTTCATTTTCTTAGTTTTTGGTTTTTTCTTGACAAGCTCAGACATAGAAGTAAAGCTCTAGTTGGATAGCCTTTGAGTTGTAGAGGAGATTTCATTGGTAATCTTGAGCATAAATATTTTTGGGTACATTTGTAGATATGATTCTTACAGTTTTTGAGCAAACTTGATGATATATGTGATGTTTTTGAATGGAGTTTGTAGTATTTTGAAAGAAATCATTCCTCAATTATGTGAAAAAGAATAAGTTTTAGTCTACATGGCATTAATATATTTTGGGTTATTTTTGAATAATTTCATGCAGAAATATCACTATTAAATGAGAAATTTATTTACAAATTTATATGCATGAGAAAGTTACAAGTTTCTGATGAGTTTCTTTGGATAGATTGTCACTTGTGTGGATGGAATATCGATGTTGTGCCTAAGTTTTTATGCATGAAGGTCTGATAGAATAAGTGATGTTGGCTTACTTAAAATTCTTTCATATATGAATATAAATAATAAGGAACCCTAATTTTGAGGTATTATGGTCTGTGAAAGAATATAAAAGTATGAATTTATTTTTTAATTCTCAACATTAATGGTCTGAGCCATATTATTTCAAAAGTTTGTTTGTCAAGGTTGTTTACATGAAGGAAATTAGGGACATATTTTTATTGAATATTTGGTTTTCATTCTCTCTGAGATTTCACTCTTCAATCATGTTTTGGGATTTTATTATTTTATATTTCAAAGTGTCTAGTTAATGGTTTAGTCTAATCTCAAGGTTTTAATTTGGTTCGTTTCTATGTGTATGCTTAGAATTTTGATATTGGCTGTGAAATTTGTTTTTGTTGGAACTTTCCATGAACAAAGAATTTGATAAGGTGAATAAAATTATTCATTTGGTCATATGATGCATACATCTCAATTTAGTTTCTAAGAATCTACATGCATAAGGAATGTTATCATATTTTTGATGAAAAACATGTGTAAATTTTTGTCTATATATTTGAGAATCATGGTGTATGTATTTTGTAAAAATTAAGAAATATAAGAATTTTAAAGTTGGAAGAATTGATTTTTATGCCTAGTTGTTTATGTATTAATTGTGAAATTGGTATGCCATGTTTGTCCTTGAATATTTTGAGGATTTTGACTTCATAAGATGTTGGTTATTTTTGAAACTAAAGTTTTGTTTTCTTAGAGGCAATTTTAGTTTGTTCAAAAGGATATAATTTGATTTTATATAGGAAAGTTTTGAATAACCCAGTCAACTATTTTGTGAGAATATATCAAGTTACAATATGTGTGTGTGTGTGTGTGTGTGTGTGTGTGTGTGTGTGTGTATTGTAACTTGATATATTCCCACAAAATAGTCTATTGGAGTATTCAAAACTTCCCTATACTTTGATTTCTTAGAGGCAATTTTAGTTTGTTCAAAAGGATATAATTTGATTTTGTATAGGAAAGTTTCAAATAACCCAGTCGACTATTTTGTGGGAATATATCAAGTTTATATATATATATATATATATATTCCCACAAAATAGTTGACTGGGTTATTTAAAACTTTCCTATACAAAATCAAATTATATCCTTCTAAACAAACTATATATATGGATGTTTGTGCTCTCAAAATCAATATGATATTTTGAGTCATTATATTGACTTTAAGAAGATGTGAAGTTTTTATTAAGTTTTCATCTTAGATTCAAGGTCATGGGTCTCGATTTAAATTTGGATATTGAAGTCATAATTCTCTGATGAGTTAGTTACTTCTCAGTTAAAATTTATATGAAGACTATATTGGGTAAATAAGTATACTTCATAATTATTTGGTGACTTCACTTTGAAAATATTATGCTAAAATTTTGTATTTTCATTTCTAGAATGGTTCAATTTTTGGTTGGTTCAATAAACATTCATGAAATGTCAAGAATTTGTGAAATAAAATGATGTCAATTTTAATAAATAACAATTAAAATTTCATTGAAGATATATCATAATGTTTGAAGTAAATTATGATAATATTTGAAGATTCATAAGAAAATTTGGTATAGCTAGATGATTTTTAGTTTAGTTTTAGTTTGTTGAGAAATGATAACATATAGTATTCAATCTTATTTCTTTTTGAGCAGTTTGTTGATTTTTAGTCTTAAAATTGTCATATTCCAGATTGTTCATAATGTTTGAGTGGGATCATCCTAAATTAGCTAGAAGTGGTGATAATAGGGGTTGGATAAATAATTTTGGTAGTGATGTAAATCAACCTAATCTTAATAAATTTTTTTTAGAGGTGGTTTTCTTACAGGATGTTTTGGTCCTAAGTTTAATAGGAGAATTAGGATGTCTATAAATTTTGATGCTTTCGATTCTAAATTCTATAATGTAATTAATATCTTTTTTTCTAATCTAGCTAATATAGGTCATAGAGGAAATAGAGATTTTTATGGCCATAAGTTTGGAGCAAGATCCCACTCACAGATCAGTTCTTCTTGTCACTAAGAGAATGACTCACAACATCTTCCCATTTAGTATTTTGAAAGAGTGTAGTTAGTTATTGAACCTAATCATGTTAATCAGGCTATATAGTTTGAAATTGAGACTATGCATGCTAAAAAATTCATAAATTTGGCCATTTATTTAGATGAACCTTCTCCTTCTTGTAGAGACCCTATTATGAAATGTAAAGGGTTAAGTTTAGTAGTTACCCATAGTGAGAATGTCTTGGGATCCCAAAGGTTGAATTTAGGAACAGATGGATATGCTAGTAAGAGAAAGACAATGGATTTTCCACTCTTAATTATACATAAAATAATTAAAAAAAAGAGAGCTAAAATTCAATCAGAACTTGATACACATATAGAGGTCATAATGTTGAAAAGAATCAAATTAGAAGTTGATGATAGGACAAGTGACTCCAAGATGAAGCTGGTCTAATTTCCTATTACAAAGATGGAATATAATGTGTATATTAATGTACAAGATAAGTTTGTGAGTGAAGTATTTTTAGACTCAGACAATTATTGGATGTCTACTAGATGACCTTTGTTTTATGCTAAACTTTGACATGACAAAACTTTTCACTTTTCAATTGATACTTTAACTACAGATTTTTGATGATAATATTTTAGAAAATATAATAGTTTTAATTTTTATATAAATATATATGCTTAAGTTATTTTTGACATGCATTATGGTTTAATATAAATAGAATTTATTGTTCTTTGACTTATCTATTTTATGGTAAAAATATGTATTCTATTATATTATTAATCGATGAGGGTCCCCACTCATTAAGATTAGTAACCCTAGTCTATGTTTTAAATAACTTGATCAATTAAGACTTTTAAGTCTTAATTAAAATTGTCTTTAACCAATATTTTTTTATAATTACTTGATTTTTTACAAGTCAAATAGTTATCATAAACTAATAACTAACAAAAGTTAGTTATAACTTATTTGCAACTAAGTTTGAAGGTAATAAATGAGATCAAGGATTAATTAAATGATAGAAGAACAATAGATAGACCTAATGGTACTTTATCTAATAATTGAGTAATTTTTTATGAAACATAGGTATATACAACTTTTATTATCATTTAATACTAATTATCTAAAGTTTGATAATCTTAAGATCTTTTGATGATTACTATTCGTAGTGTTATGTGCATATTATTAAGTATTTAACCTTAAAAATGATGAACTCTTCACTATTTTACAAAAGTTCATTGATCTAATTTGATTGTAAAGTTGTCACTTAAGTTATTTTAAATGAAGAATGTTAGTTTTCTCAATAACATTATCCTTTTTTGCTAAGACAAATCTTCTTTGAGACCCACACATCCTATTGTAATTTATTTTGACTCTAACTTTACTATAAATTTATTTTTTTCTTTAATTTAGTTTTATTTCTATTTCTTAATTTATTTTCTCAGATTATTTTAGTGTAATTTCTATTTTATGAGTTTATTAATTTTTTATTTTAATTCTTATTCTTTATTTAGATTAGATAGTAATAAATCCTTCTTTTGATTAGTCCTTTCTTTTAGTTCTATTTTAGAGTTTTAATTTTTTTTAATGTTTAATATTAATCTTAATTAGTCTTTAAATTTGTTTAAGTTTCCAATTAGCAGTCTTTTCTATTTAATTTAGAATTGTTATTTATAGTTATTTCATATTTTATTAGATTAATTTTTATTTTTTTTTAGCTTTAGATTATTTATTTGATCTTTTTAATCCTTAGATTTTACCTTAGCTTTGTCTTTGATTAGACTAGGTTACTCTAATTTATATTTAATTGTTTTAAATTAGTTTATTGTCTTTTTCTTAGTTTAGTTGTTTGCTTGTCTTTAACTTGTTTGTTTGTTATTATGTCTCTCTTTATTTTTTATGTACTTTAGTATCTTATATTTTCTCTTTTTTTAAATCTATTTATTTATATTTATGGTTGTCTTTTGAATTTAACTTGGAGAATACTCATCAAGAAGTAAGATACTATTTGAATACAAAAATATTTATTATATTAGATTTTTATTTTTCATGAGATTTTTTTAGATCATAGATTTTCTTTGTTGGACATAATAGATTACATATTTTTATCTTAACTAATTCATGATTTGATGAATTAGATTTCTAATTGTCATAATAAAATATGTTGCATTTGATAACTTATTGATTACTTTCTAGAACTTAGAATTTTTTTTTTGTATCTTTAGGATTGTGGTTGAACCTTTAGAACCCCATGATTAGACTAGTATGATTCCACCTTGATCTTCATGATAGACAAAAAATTTGATTCATTGATGGCATATTTTTCATCGTTAATAAATTTAATGACTCTACTGGTCATACACGTTCAGAAATTTAATTTATTTTTAATTTTTTCCTTCTTACTAATAGTACTTGGAGGTCAACAACCTCCTATTATTCAACCTAGAAAAGATATAAAAGATGATCAAATTGATGTTTCTTTCAATCAAACTTGTTATGTATGGTATTATCATCTTGAAAGTCTTCATCAGATTATTGAAGTCATAAATCAAGAAGAAGAGATTAGATAATTTGAAATTGATTGGTATTTAAATCTTACATGTGAGACTCAATGAAACATTCTAAATTCAAATAGAATAATTTAGGGAAGATAGCCCAAGAGTTTTAGCTGCTAATCTTAGACTTAGAAATTGTTTTCTTTCTAATTCTTTTTCTTTTGACAATTTTATTTTACATACTGAAACTACTATTACAAATTTGCATTTAGTACAAATAGTTCAAGGTAATCAGTCTATTTAGGTAAAAAAATACTAAAGATTCTAATGGGAGATCAATTAGTGGGACAACAACCAGCAGTAGAGTAGAGACTAGAGGATCTAATTCATGGGTTGTAAAATAATAGATAACAAGATGATCTCATTGAAGGTGAGGATGAAGTAGAAGCTTAAGAATATCATCAGATAGTTGTAGTACCATTTATTTTTACTAATCCAATTAATATTGGGAATCATCCTGATAAGTTATCTTCTCTTAAGGGATTAAATATACCAATTTTTTTGTGTTATTGGATAATGTTGAGAAGATTACTTAAATTTTTTTAGATTATTTTGTGTTACTCTTGGAATAACTAATGAAAAGATCTGCTTAAGATTTTTTTCCCAAACATTACAAGAAAAAGCTTATCATGTATTTGTTAGTCTATTTGCTAAGGTTATTGACACTTGGAGAGATGTTGAATATTGACTAGAGTTTTCTTTTAAAAAATCTAAAGAATATTTTGATCTAGTTAATGATCTTGTGAATTTTTATATTGATCCAGATGAGATGATTTATCATTTCATTTTTAAGTTCACTAAGCTACATCAAAATATCTTACATGATCTTAGATCTTCTAAAAAATTATCTAGTCTTTATTTTTACAATCCTTTACTTTTAAAGTATAAAATGAATTTAAAAGATAAAGACATTACAAAATATAGTGAAAATTTAGGTTTCTATATTGAATTTGAAAAGAAGATTAAATTCAATAATTTTAAATATAGGTCATCTACAGCCTTAAATTTAGATAATTCAATTTTTTTAAAAACCATATAAAATCTAGGCAATGAGCTAGTCACTGTTAAAAGATAGCTTAATGATAAACTTTATTCTTCAAATAGAAATAGTAAAAAATATAAAAATGATGATATTAATTATTATTTTAATGTTTTTAAATTTGATCATAAGTTGAACACATGTATTACTATTTTTAAGTTCAAGAAATTTCTTCATGAAAAAGATGAAATATCTAAAGATCTAGTATATAATATAAACACTCTTGATGATCCATTAGAAAATAAGAATATTTACATTATATATATTAGCAATAAAGATTATAATTCCCTTCAAAAAAATAAAATAGAAAATGATAAATATTTTTTTGATGATAAAGAAAAATAAATAAAGAAAAAATAGTTTAGAATAATGCTAATAATTTGAATGATAATACTTCACAAAACATTCTTTTCTCGACTAGATATAATAATAGTCAATATCAACATTATAAATCTAAGAAATTTAGACAAATTGAGGGTAAAATTTATAACATAATTGATGATTTATAAAAAATTAAGACTATATTTTCTTTACTATAGGAAACTAGTCTTCTAGGTCAACTTGATAAGATTAATGAATCTATGAAAAATTCTAGAGCTGATGTATGCTTGTAAAAAGAAAACAATTATAAATATATTTATGCTTAATATTTTAACCCTCCTATTGATTATATTCCTCCTTTCTATATTAAAATCAAAATTGATAATAAGACAATTTATAATTGTATCTTAAATATAGGTGTCTCAAAGAATATTATGCCTAAGACTCTTGCAGATCAATTAGGTATATCTTATGAAGTAGATAGTAGGAAGCTTACTGATTTTGATTCTAGGAACACTAAGAGCTATGGTAAATTTCATGACATAGTCATTAAAATTGCTTAAGATGAATGGATTAGATGCATGACTAATGTTCAAGTGTTAGATATTCCTAGTAATTATGTAATGTTTTTAGGAAGGGATTGGTCTAAAATAACTGGAGATTTTGTTGGGAAAGATATAACATGAGTTTTTATTAATAATGAAATTAAATTCATTAAAAGGGAAGATTTTTCTAGTACACTTATTGAGTCACCTTGTTATTCTAATATTTATTGCATTGAAATTGGAATTGGGACTTATGAATTAATAAATTTAGATGAACCAAAAAATTAGCATCAAAAGATTTTTGAAAAAAATATTTTATGGTCACTTTACTTTGATGGAGCTTACTCTCAACAAAGTAATGGTGCTAGAATTTATTTGATTTCTCATATAGGTAAAAAATTTCATTATGCCTTCAAATTGTCTTTTAATAATAATAATAATAATAATAATAATAATAATAATAATAATAATAATAATAATAATAATAATAATAATAATAATAGAATTTTAAACATTATGTTTGGGTTTCGAAAAGGTAATAAAATTAAATATTAAGCATTTAGAAATTTTTGAAGATTTAGAATTAGTTATTAACTAAGTTTGTAAGATTTATAAGACTAATCAAACTCAACTACACCATTACACACAAAAAGTTTGGTCATTAATTGAGCATTTTGAGGCATTTAAAATTACACATATTCTTAAAAATTTAATGTTAGAGTTGATAAGCTTGTTTTGGATGCTTCCAATCCAACTTTAAGTGAGATTAAACTTAATATAGTCTTTTCATTTGCCAATTTTTTAATCTTAAGATTCTTGATTTTAATGTTAATTGACCTATTTTTAATTATAATGAACATATAGATTTATTCATAGAAAGCAATTATTTTGATCATAATGACTATGTACTAAATTGTGGAGATTATTTACAATTAAGTACTAACAAATTACCTAATGATTTGGTGAGTTTAGAATCTTTGTTCATGCCTAATGATCAACCTAAAATCTATAGAATAGAAGAACCATCAAGGAGAATCATAGGTGAGATCATTCTTATTGATTTAGATACTGAAAAAGATCCTAAGTATGTTTATTTAGGAATTTAGGTGACTGCTAGTGAGAAGGTTAAATTCATTAATTGTTTAAAGAGTTCATTGACATTTTTACATGGTCATATAATTATCTTAAAGGGTATATATTAAAATTATTAGATATAATATACCTATTAATCCTGGTATCAAACTTTTTAGGTAGAAAATATAAAGAATCATCCTTTTATTAGAAGACACCATTAATAAAAAACTAGATAAGATGATTGATGTTGGTGTCATTTTTTCTGTAACATATTCAGAATGGGTAGCTAATCTAGTTTCAGTTAGAAATAAAAATAGTGACATTATACTATGTGTAGATTTTAGAGATATAAATAAAGTTAGTGTTAAGGATACTTTTCCTCTCTCAATTATAAAAAATATTTTATAGTAGGTTGTAGGATAAAAAATTATATCTTTATTGGATGGATTTTTAGGTTATAATTAGATTTTTATGAATCTTGAAGATAGACATAAAACTATTTTTACTATTTTTAGAGGTGCTTTCACTTATAATAGAATGATTTTTGGTTTGATGAATGTAGGAGCTACTTTTTAAAGTGCTATGCATATTGTTTTTGATGATTTATTTAGTATTTTTATTTAGATTTATTTAGATGATCTCACCATACATTATAAAAAGAATAAAAAATATTTATACCATCTTCATGAAGTATTTATAAGATGTAAAAAATTTGACATTTATTTGAATCTAAAGAAATCAATTTTTGATGTGACTGAGAGTAAGTTAGTAGGACACATTATTTCAAAAGATGATATTTCAATTGACCCTGAATGTGTTAAAGTTATTAAAGAATTACCTCCTCCCAAAAATAAATCTAGTTTAAGGTCTTTCTTTTGTAAAATAAACTTCACTAAAAAATTTATTTTAGATTTTGCTGACAAGTCTAATCCATTGTAAATATTGCTTAAAAAAGATAAAATATATAATTAGGATGAGACTATTGAATCAACTTTTAATTGTGTAAAAAATGTCATTACAAGTGCTCTTGTTCTTGCTAAACTTGAATCATTATCTATATTAATACTATAGAAAAATCTTATTGGATTTGTAATAACTCAAAAATTTGAAAATAATAAGGACAAACTAAGTGTTAAAAGATATAAAAACTAGGTACCCCCTTATTGAAAAATTCATTTTCTCTTAGTTTCCTCTTTGATTAAATTTTAATATTTATTGATGAAAAACAAAGTTTTTGTGTGATCTAATGTAAATATTATATCTTATCTCTTAAAATAACCAACCCTTCAGGGAAGGCTTGCCAAGTGGATTTTACACATTCAAAAGTTTGATCTTGATTTTAAAACTTCCAAAAAAATTAAAGGTAATGAATGGAAAAACACTTAGCTTAAAATTCTTATTTAGATATTAATTTTTTAATTTTTCTAGTTAAAATATTAAATTAAAAACAACATTTAAAGACTGTATAAGTTGCTGATTTTTAAAAAAAAAAAGTTTGGTCTTGAAATGAATGAGATTGTTTGTTGGCTGAGGATGATTGGTACCATGACTTAGTTTATTATTTTCAAAATAAAGCTTGTCTTAATAACTTATATTAAAAATTAAAGACATTATTTAAGACTAAAATCATTAAATTTTTGTTTGTTAGATCTTTTTTTTGTTTTATTGTAATAGAGATGGAGTTTTATCGAGATGTCTTACTTATGATTAGACACAAAAAGTTTCTTAGAGGCTATCATGAAGGAAACTATGGTGGACATTATACTTCAAAAACAACTGTTTATAATATTTTTAGGGTAGGTTATTGTTAGCCTATTTTATTTCAATATTATTATAAGTTGGTTCATTCTTGCATGCCTAGCTGATTGTTTGTTTGAAAAGATAAATTGCCTGTACTACCTTTATAACTTATTATTATTGAAAAACCTTTTACAAAATGGGGCATTGAATTTATTTTAGATATTCACTCGCCTTCATTTATAGGTCATAGATATATTTTTATAGCCATAGATTATTTTATTAATGGCTTAAAGCTAAGGCACTTAAGAGTTTGCTAATAGTTGAAGCAATCTCTTTCTTAGAAAATCAAAAATTTTCTAGATTTGAAGTCCCATATGAGATTATTTTAGATGATGAACCTCAGTTCATTTCAAATAATTTTATAAATTTTTTAAGAAAATAATCTATTATTTCTAATCATTCATCTAAGTATTATCTGCAAGGAAATAGACAAGTTGAGTCCACAAATAAATTTTTTATTTCTATTATGAAGAAATTAGTTTGTGATAATAAAAAAAATGAGCATCTCAAATTTTTTGAAGCCTTATGGGCTGATAGGTCTATTATTAAAATAGAAACTGATTATTCACCCTTTATATTAACATATGGGTTTGAGGCTACTTTGCCAATAGAACTTGAGATTTCTTTAGCTAGGACTATTTTACAATATGTAACTGAAGATACAAATTTAATAAAACAAAGATTGCATGACTTAGTATCTCTTGATGAATATAAAATAATAAAATTATAGAAATTAGAAAGAGCTAAGAAAAATTTAAAGAAAATATTTTATAAAAGGTATCTAATAAAAGGTTTACTGTTGGTGATTTAGTCTTATATTGAGATAAAGCTCGCAAGGATCCTAGAAAGCACCACAAGTTTGATTTGTTATGGTTTAGACATTATATAACTATAATATTTATTAGAAAAAATTCATTTCATCTTAAAGATATTAAAATAAATTAGTTGCATTATTTAATTAACAACCATCACTTGAAACTATTCTATGATTAGTTTTTTTTAGTTTGTTCTCTGCTTTGTTTTCTATTTTCTTTTTGGCTTATTTTCTTTTATTTTTATTATTCGGTTCTTTGCCTTTCACATTTTTTTTTTTTTTTTTTTTTTTTTTACTTTAGTTTGAAAAGATAAATAAAGTTTGTAAATGGGAAATGTCACATTATGAAGGAAAAATATGAGGAAGATGTAAATATACTATATCATTCATTCTCAGAAGTTACTCTTACAAATTTAGTTTTTATAATAAATGAAAAATGCATGTTGAGTTGTATTTGATTGTTAAAGTGCTGATTCATTTTCATATTTTTACTTAAAGTATCTATATTTGATTGTGTATCCATCTCGAACTTACATATTATATCATTCTCTTTTTTTATTTCATGCTAGTTGAATAATCCATTCTTTGTTGAAAATCATTATTTAAAGAGGTTCACACGTAGGTACTTGAGAAATATTTTTTATGGATCACACTCTCAAGAGAATGATGTTTTTATTAATAGGTAGTTTTTTACTACTCAACTTCATTACATAAAATTGACTATCAAGGCCACTAGCGTCATGCCTATTTTCTACACACCCTAATTTTTTTTTTAAATTAATACTTTCTATCATAGAGATGACCCTATCATGAAATCTAAAACTATGTCAAGGCCCTGGTTGATTAATAATATTTTTTAAATACATATTTTCAATTATGAAATGATAATAATTGATTGATTAATTCATATTTATGTTTCTAAGTGGTTTTGAAAATCATAGTAGATTAATGAATAAAATGCACATATATATTTATAAATATGATCAATTAACTTATATTTTATATCAAAATAGTTTTGAGATAGCATTTTAGTTAGAAATGGAATTTTAATTTTTGATAGTTGAGCAGATTATGATGATTCATTAATTTTCATAGATGATATGATATGATTTTTTATTCAAAATAGATAATGGTGCTATATGAAAATAATATATTTTAAAAATCAATGCATCTATTATTTGAAGTGCCTTTTTAAAGGTAGAGATCATATTCATAGCTCATTTTGTTTACTACTTTGGGTATAATAGACATTCAAAATGTTGATGTACTTTATGTGATTTGGTGATGTCAAAATTTAGGTTCTCTAATGCATGTAATAAGATCATTGTTCTTATGTTTCATAAGTTCTAAGGTTCTATTTGATATTATATCTAAGTTTAAGACATTATCAATTTTAAGATCATAGTGATTATTCAAGTCTATGTTTAAAATCATAAGTTTTGAAGAATGGAGGACTTTTTATTATTTCATTGGGATTAGAGATTTATATAATAAAAGGGTTAGTTATTGACTTTAGAGTTATTTTTGGGATAAAATGTTAATGGAATAAGGTGTTATTTGAAGTTGAGAAAATCTTCACATATGTTTAAAAAGCTTAGTTTCTTTGTCTTAAGATTTTTGAGATAATTCAAAGACTTATCGTAATATGCATGAAATTATTAGGAACCTTCGGGTCATGGTGTTAGGACCTAAGTATTTTCAAAGATAGAAAGGTTCATTATGGAAAATATTTATTTACCTAAGCCTAAAGTGTTTGAATACAAAGTATATTCGTTACTTCCATTAGTATGATGAACTAGTTTTTGGTTGGCACCATGATCCATTATGGTAAGGTGAGTTAGCATCAGTATTTAATAAAATCATATCTTCAATGCTTTGAGATTGTCATGGTGATTTGGTAGCAATGGGAATTTACTGTGATTCACTTAAGCCTCAATTTGTGGAAAGTAGATATGGTTTAATGTGAATGATTAGTAATAGATAAGTTTATCGATATCGATAACAAAGTTAGTAGAATCACTAAGTATGTCTTTGGTAAATTCCAACCAATGAGATTCAATCATGATGCTCAGTTAATTATGTTGAGGAGGTGGTGGGTATAAATTTTCATTTTCTTGATTTTTGGTTCATTCTTGACAAGCTCCAATGCGAAAGTGAAGCTCTAGTTAGATAGCCTTTGAGTTGCAGAAGAGATTTCATTGGTAATCTTGAGCAAAAATATTTTTGGGTGTATTTCTAGGTATGATTCTTACAATTTTGAATAAACTTGATGATATATGTGGTGTTTTTGAATGAATTTTGTAGTATTTTGAAAGAAATCACTCCCTAGTTTCATGAAAAAGAATAAGTTTCAGTCTACATGGTATTCATAAATTCTATGTTATTTTTTAATACTTTTATGTAGAAATATGGGTATTAAATGAGAAAGTTCTTTACAAATTTATCTACATGGGAAAGTTATAAGTTTATGATGTGTTTCTTTATATTGTCACTTGTGTGGATGGAATATTGATGTTGTGTATAAGCTTTTATGAATAAATGTCTAAGAGAATAAGTGATGTTGGTAGACTTGAAAATTCTTTCATGCATGAATATAAATAATAAGAAACCCTAGTTTTTGAGGTATTCTAGTCTATGAATGAATATAAGAGTATGGATTTGTTTTTAATTCATAACATTAATGGTCTGAGCCATATTTTTTAAAAAATTATTTTTCAAGGTTATTTGCATGAAGGAAATTAGGGACATATTTTCCTTGAATATTTGGTTTTCATTCTCTCTGGGCTCTCACTCTTCAAGCATATTTTGAGATTCTATTATTTTATATTTCAAAGCATCTAGTTAATGGTTTAGTTGAATCTTAGGGTTGTAATTCAATTTATTTCTGTGTGTATTCTTGGAGTTTTGATATTGGATTCGAAAGGGGTTTCTATTGGTGTTTTCTATGAACAAAGGTTTTGATAAGGTGAATAGACTTATTCATTTGTTCATATGATGCATGCATCTTAGTTTAGTTTATGGAAATCTGCATGAATAAGGAATGTTATTAAATTTTTAATAAAAAATAGGTGTAAGTTTTTGTCTATATATTTGAGAATCATGGTGCATGTATTTTGTGGAAATTGGGAAATACTAGAACTTTGAAGTTGTAATAATTGATTTTAAGCCTAATTATTTAGTATGAATTGTAGAACTAGTATGTCATATTTATCCTTGAATATTCTAAGGATTTTGACATCATAAGGTGTTGGTTATTTTCAAAAATTAAGTTTTGGTTTCTTATAAGTAATTTTAGTTTATTTAGAAGGATAAAATTTGATTTTGTATAGGAAAGTTTTGAATAACCCAAATAGCTATTTTGTAGGAATATATCAAGTTGCAATATGTGTGTGTGTGTGTGTGTGTGTGTGTGTGTGTTCTCAAACCCCATCTAATAGTGTTAGTAATTGTATTGACTTTAAAAATATATGAGGTTTTTGTTAAGTTTGCATCTCAAAATTGAGGTCATGGGTCTTGATTTAAATTTGGATATTGAAGTTGTAATTCTCAGATAAGCCAGTTATTTCTTAGTTGAAATTTACATTAGGAATATATTAGGTAAATAATTATGATTTGAAATTATTTGGTGAATTCACTTTAGAAATATTATGATAAAATTTTGTATTTTTATTTTTGGAATGGTTCAATTTTTGTTTGGTTTAATAAAAATTCATGAAATGTCAGTAATTTATAAAATAAAATGATGTCAATTTTAAGAAATAACAATCAAAATTTCATTAAAGATATATCATAATATTTGAAGTAAATTATGATAATATTTGAAGATTCAGAAAGAAATTTGATATAGTTAGATGATTTTTAGTTTAGTTTTAGTTTGTTGAGAAATAACAGTATACAGTATTTAGTGTTTATTTATATTATAGATTTTGTTGATTCTCAATCTTAAAATTGTTATATTTCAAATTGTTCATAATGTTTGGGTGAGAACATCCTTAGTTAGCTATAAGTAATGATGATAAGGGTTAGGAAAATACTTTTGGTAGTGATGTAAATCAATCTAATCCTAATATAAATTTTCATAGAGTTGGTTTCTGTGCAAGACATTTTGGTCCAAGGTTTAGTAAGGGAATTAAGATGTCTATAGAGTTTGATGCTTCTGGTTTTGAATTCTAGAATGTGCTTAACAACTTACTTTTAATCCAGTTAATAAAGGCCATGGAGGAAATAGAGGTTTTTATGGTCATAGTTTTAGAGCAAGACCCCACTCATAAAGTAGTTCTTCTTGTCACTTAGAGAATAACCCACAACATCTTTATATACAATCTCTTGAAAGAGTACAACCAACTATTGATCCTAATCTTGTCAATCAAGCTACATAATTTGAAATTGAGAGTGTCCATGTTAAAAACTTTGTAAATCTAGCCATTTCTTTGGATAAGCCTTCTCCTTCCCATAGAGAGCCTATTATGAAATGTAAAAGGTTATGATTAGAAGATGGCCATAGTGAGCCTATCTTGGGATCCAAAAGGTTGAATTTAGAAACACATGGATATGCTTGTAGGAGAAAGATAATAGATTTTCACTCTTAACTACATGTAATAAAACTATAGAAATGAGATCCAAAATTTAGTTAGACCCTGATACACACATGGAGGTCAAAATGTTGAAAAGAATCAAATTGGAAGTTGATAACATAAGTGACTACAGGATGACGTTGGTCCAATTTCCTGATATAGATATGGAATATAATATGTATCTTAATACATAAGATAAGATTATGATTGAAGTAATTTTAGACTCAGAGGATTATTGGATGTCCACTAGATGAAATTTGTTTTATGCCAAACTTTGACACGGTAGAACTTTTCATTTTTTTAGTTGATACTTTAATTGTAGATTTTTGATATTTTGATGATAATATTTTAAAAAATGCAACAATTTTAATTTTGATATAAATATATATGATGACTTTATTTTTGACATGCATTATGGTTTAATATAAATATAATTTATTGATCTTTGACTTATCTATTTTATGGTTAAAATATGTATTCTATTTTTTTATTAATTGATGAGGGTCCCCACCCATTAAGATTAGTACCCCCAGTCTATATTTTAAATAACTTGATCAATTAAGAATTTTAAGTCTTAATTAAAATTGTCTTTAACCAATATTTGTTTATAATTAATTAAATTTTTAAAATTATATTAGTTAGAATAAACTAATAACTAATTAAAGTTAGTTATAACTTATTTGCAATTAAGTTTGAATGTATTAAAGGAAATCAAGGACTAATTTGAAGATAAAAGAACAACAAATAGATCCAATGGTACTTTATCTTATGGTTGAATAATTGTTTATGTAACATAGGTGTTTATAATTTTTATTTTCATTTAATATTGATTATCTAAATTTTTCTAAGCTTAATATCTTTTGATGATTGCTATTCACAGTCATATACGTAGATTTCAAGCATTCAACCTAAAAAATGATGAACACTTCTCTATTTTGTGACACTTCATTGATATCTTTTGATTGTAAAGTTATCAATCAAGTTATTTTAAAGGAAGAATGCTAATTTTCTCAATAAAATTATCTATTTTTGCTAAGACAACTCTCCTTGAAAACTGGCATGTTTTATTATAATCTATTTTGACTCTAACTTTAGTATAAATTTATCTTTTTCTTTAATCTAGTTTTAATTTTGTTTCTTAGTTTATTTTCTTTGATATTTTTAGTTTCATTTATGTTTTATGTTTTTATTAGTTTTTTAGTTTAATTTTTGTTCTTCCTTTAGATTAGATAGTAATAGATCCTTCTTTTGATCATTCCTTTCTTTTAGTTCTATTTTAGAGTTTTAAGTTCTTTAGTGTTTAATCTTAATTTTAATTAGTTTCTAAATTTGTTTAAGTTTTCAATTATAATCTATTCTATTTAATTTAAAATTGTTATTTATATTTATTTCATAGTTTATTAGATTAATTTATATTTCTTTTTAGCCTTAGATTATTTGTTTGATCTTTTTAATCCTTAGCTTTTACCTTATTTTAGGTTTATCTTTGATTCGACTAGGTTACTCTAATTTAGATTTAATTGCTTTAAATTAGCTGATTTTCCTTTTCTTAGTTTAGTTGTTTTCTTATCTTTAGTTATTTAGTTAGTTTGTTATTGTGTCTCTCTTTATTTGTTATGTGCTTGAGTATCTTATCTTTTCTCTTTTTTTTTAAATCTATTTTTTTATATTTTTCATTGTATTTTGAAGTTAACTTGGAGAATATTCAACAAGAAGCAAGATATTATTTGAATATATAAATATTTATTGAATTAGATTTATATTCTTTAAAATATTATCTAGCTCATAGGTTTTCTCTATTGAATATAATAGATTACATATTCTTATCTTAATTGATTCATGATTTGATGAAGTGGATTTTTTATTGTTATAATAGAATATGTTGTATTTGATAACTTATTGATTACTTCTTAGAACTTATTAAAAAAATCCTTGTATCTTTAGGTAGTTGAATCTATATAACCCCATGATTAGACTGGTACAATTCCAAATTAACCTTCAAAATAGAAAAAAGGATTGATTCATTGATGGTACATTTTCCATCATCAACATATCCTTCATTATCTATCAAATATTTTAAATATCATAGATACATCCCTATTTTATTCAATTTTATCTATATTCATTATACAAGATCCTATTAGATTTATCCTATAGTCTGTAGTGTTCTAGGATAAGTCAACACTAGTTTAAATAATACCACATTATGGTTTATACATTAATACGACCTTTTCCCCTAAAATATAATGATTAATTTTTTAAATTGATACATTTCACAATGGCTCTCCTACACACCTTGTAAATCTAGTTAGTGAAAATACTTCAAAGATTCCCATATAAAATCACATCAAGGCATTCACCTAAACCCCCTTAGCAATTTGATTCAAATCACTACACATTGAGCAGAAGAACACCATTTCTTCTAGTTCAAATTTTGTTGCATTTTAACATTCATGGAAAAAGTCTAATTTTTTAAATTTCAGTTTAAAAACGTCCATTTTCAAAAATTTCAATCAATATTCTTGCTATAGTCATATAATTTCATAGTCACAAATCACATAATCACCCTATCTATAAAAACTATAGCCCCCATTTAGGATATGTAGGTAGCACTTAAATTACGTAGAGTTTTTTAGGATAGATTGATTATTTCTATCCTTATTTTTCCATTTTTCATTTGATCCCTATTTTTTAATTCTATAATAACAAGGGTTTGTGTTTTATAGGTCCTTTATGCATCAATGTAGCATGTAAAATTAATAAGAAAACCCTCTTAGACTATTACGTAGACCTAGATACAAAAATAATGCACATAGTCAACTAGGATGTGGTTATATTCATCATAAAAGGTTGCAATGTAACCTTGTTCTCCTTTGAACTTATCCTAGTAAAAATTCAATTACTACAATCAATCATGACACAATACATAGGTCCATATAAGATATTTTTAATCATAATTAGCTTGCAGATCCATAATTAAATATTTTTAAGAGAGGTTTGTATGAAAAATGAATATGTACATGGGAGGTTAGTCTAATAAAACAAATCAAATTAACACATCAAAATCTTAACACCTCTTTCCTAGACACTAAGGAGAGCATATGTAACAAACATACATATGAAACCACAACTAAAATAGAAAAAAAAACTATTCTTTTACATTATTTGGAGCTTCAAATGGCTTTTCAAAGTGGATTACTTGGTTTTTGCATCAATAAGTCTTTAAAAATGAAACTTTATTTGCTCCTTATCTCTTATAACCTTGGATTGGTTGATTGACTAATGATTTGAGCATGGTAACACTACTTGCATGAAGATTCTCTCTCAAAATTGGTATTATAACACTACACTATCAAAAGATTTGAAGACATTTAAGAATAATAAATTTACACTAAGATAGGTTAAAAATTAATAGGTATGGCCTTGTATTTATAGCCTCAAGAATTAAATCTCACTCAAGGTGAGTTAATGTTGAGTTTAAACATGGAATGGGTTCAGACTAACCTTATGTGAGTTTAGAATAACTCAAGTTGAGTTAAAAGTTGTCATGTAATTAATATTTTTAATTACTAGGCATGGCTCTCAAATTAGATATTTTGAGATATTTTGGAAGAGCTTGACAACTCATAAAGATAATGATAAAAGGGCTTGATATTTTAATTTTTGGAATTTACTTTTGTATATATTATTTAAATGCAAATAGATAATTCAATTAAGTATTTAATCTTATTTAATTAGATGATTAAATTTGACTAGCATTTTTCTCTTTTAAAATTTGATCAAGTGCCCCATTTAATGGATCCATAGGCCAAAGTACCAGTTGTTAGGTTACAAGGTGATTAAGGATAAATCCATGAGAAGTTATTGTTGTATACATGATGGTATCATAAATAGGTATGCATTAACATGATTCTAATAATTTATGAATGATACATGGCTAAAATTGAGACATCCAGTGATTTCTAAGCTTAATTTACAATATTTTATAGAAATTAGTCTAAAATATATTCGAAAGCTAGTTGTGTCCATAATTAAGTGTCTACAATTTTCTCATATTTGAGAAGACATTACAAGATAAAATCATAATAACATATTTTCAAAGATTGAAAAGGTATTTTATGACTACTACTTCAATGGTAATAGATGAGCCCTGGATGCCTCCTTGAAGGAGTAGTCAATAAATAAGGTTGTCAATTAGTCCCTCAAATGGAGGAAAAAATGGAACCAAAATTTAAAAGGGGTGGAAAATATTGATTTGCCCACATGATATTATAATCAATGTCATAGTGAGTTACTCCAATTAGGTAGATAAATAAGGTGATTTGCCCAAAAACACTTATAATCATCATCATAACAAGGTAAAAATATAATGATTTACCCATACGTGGTTATAATAGTTAGCCAAAGGATAAGGGTAATAAGAGAATGATTTACCCAAATGTGGTTATAATTATTAAAAGGGAAATAATGATTTACCCATAGGTGGTTATAATCATTGGTAAGATAAAAATATGCCCAATTAGGTAGATAGAGATAATGATTTACCCAAAGGTAGTTATAATAATTAACATAATAAAAATATGTCCCTATTGGGAAAAAAAATGGTAATGATTTTCATAAAGGTAGTTATAATCATTAACCTTCAAATAGGTTAAAATACAATGGTTTTTCCATAGGTGATTATAATCATTGTCTCTATAGGTGGCATGATACATAATGATTTTCCCAAAGGTGGTTAGAATAATTTGTATAATGATGGGAGTATTATGTAAAATTATAATAAGGGGCTTACATTTTGAATCCATACTCATAAAGTAAGATTAAAATGGTACAGAGGACAAAGATGAATTTGGGAAACCTATTAGTATGGAGATGTATGTCCTAACTATCAAGGATTAAAATTTATTTATGATTTAATTACTCTATATGTGGGTAATGATTTGGGTAGATTGAATTTTTTTTTCGGTGACAAGAAGAAATATCACAGTCACATTGCTTGCAAGATTTCTTGAGCTAAGTTTTGTTATAATAAATGATAGTATGCATCATGAGAGAAAACATGATGATAACTTAGTTGAAATATGTATAAATACTGACATGCAATCCAATAAACAATTGAAAATTATTCATCAATGATAAAAACCATGATGATAACATTGACATATGACTATGAATAGAATTAAGTATAATGTGCAAGGAATCATCCAATGGATGCAATTTTATTAAGTCAAGGCACAACAATGAAATAAAATAAATAGGCAAAGAAGTAAACAAAAAAAAGACAAAACACCAAGACATGGAAAAGAAAGATAGAAGAACACAAAATAATGAGAATAAAATGAAACAAAAGTAAACAATGATTAGTCACAATGTCAGTGCAAACAGAGAATAAACAATATGACGAACATTATCCCTAGGTTATAGGAGACAATGAAACAAAAAAATGGGGGAATAGAAGAAACTAAAAGGGTAGCCAAGCTAACTCCAGATGCACTAGGAAGGTGGATGCTACCTACATAGTTATATAGACAAAATATCTAACATGAACTTTAGGCCATATATATTTCTCCCAAGAGATGGGATAGAAGAAAAATGATGATAAAAAAACATGATTGTGTTATATAAGTATGTGGGAATGCTCTCCCAAAATGGATAGAGCATGATAAACATAAAATAATCACAAAATAGTGAGATCATAAAAATTAAGGCCAATAAGGATTGGGAAATGAAAGGACAAGTGGTTTCTTATGAAATAGCGAGGGGTGCCATAATCCTTAAGGAAAAGAAGTGGTTAAATTGGTGATTTTTAAGATTTTCTAAATCATTTTAAAATATTTTTTGATTTTTTGAAGTATCTCAACTTGATCAAGATTGATGAGCTAATTAATGGTCTAAATCATAAAATGGTGAGAGGGTTAAAATTTATAAATTATCACAAAATGGTGAGAGAATTCAAACTTAGAAATTGGTTACAAAGTGATGAGAGTGTGGTAAAGGGTGACTGATTTTACATCAATGTGAATCAAATTATGCCTATATAGTCTTAAATGAGACCTTAAGTCACTGTAGTTTTGTATTACAATAGAGGAAGCTAACTAGGTAGTAACAAGTTCACACAGTAGGCAAATTAGGTAAATAGCACAATATGGCATATGAATGGCAAGGTGGGACTTCAAGACATGATAAAGGTGTTGTTCCTAATTTTACCATAGGTGTTTATAATTAGAAAAAAAATACATAAGTTAATGATAATAATTTTCCCAAAGTTATTTAGAATTAGTAGCACAAAGTGGAACACTAATTTTCCCAAATGTGGTTATACTTAAGAAGACTTGGTATGAAATGAAATAATAAATGAAGGATGAAACTTCCAAACCACTATCATATTGGTCTAAAATATTATTTCTATCTAGAATATTGAATCAACTACTGAAACTAGATTTGACTCCTCTCATTAAAAGTGTCTGAAGAACCAATGGAATGGAACTAAGTTTAAAGGGGTTAGGTAGGGAGGGTCAAAAAAACTTTAGGTCAATAGGGAAGGTATGGTAGAATGGTATAGGGTATGGTACAAATAATAATGTTTATATTAAGGTATAATATAAACTTGCCTCATAGACAATGCTTCAAGTCTCTTAAACGAAGTAATGCTTGAGGTGTATGATGTTCATTAGCTCATAAAATTCATCTCCATCTAGTGCAGTGAGATTGTATGCTATAAATCCATAAATTACAATAATTATATATGGGATTATATAATTTGGTTTAAAATCTCCCTTCTTCTTCTTCTTCTCAGCCATGGTGTTCTTTTGGTTTTGTTTAGAACAAGTTCCCCAATCTTGAACTCTCTATGTTTGATGCATTGGTTATAATGACCACATAGTCTATTCTAGTATGATTGAAGGCTATTAATAATGGCCATGCATTTATAATCAAGTAACTCCATTTATTATAGGTGAGCTTCTCGATAATATTCATCATCTAAGACATGTTTCAATGAGATGCATAGAGAAGGTAACTTGACCCCAATGGGAAGGATGGCCTTAGTGCCATAAACTAGGGAATATGGAATGTCTTTGGTTGGGGTATGGTAATTAGTGTGGTATGCCTAGAGGGAAAAAAATATTTAGAGGTGCCAATATTGAACACCATCATTGACAATATTTTTAAGGATGCTGACAATGGTTTTATTGGATGCTTTGGGTTGGCCATTACTTTGTGGGTAATATACACTAGAAAAATGTTGAGTGATATTATACACAACACAAAGCATTTTAAAATACTTATTTTTAAATGATCTACCATTATCAAATATAATGTTGGATGGGATACCATAATGAAAATTGAGATGATTGAAGATGAACTTAGAATTTTTTTTGCTTATCATATCAGTGAGGGGTGTAGCTTCAACCCACTTAGTGAAATATTTGATAGTGGTAAGGATGTGTTTATGGCCATCAGATAAAGTTGGTTTAATTTTAACCATGAGATCAAGTTCCCATGTATAAAATGGCCATGGTGTAAGCATTGGTTTGAGTTTTTTGGCTAGGAAATGAATTATATTGGCATGTCTTTGACATCACCTTTTGATATAAGCAATTGCATCTACATCTATGGTTGGAGAATAATACTTACTATGTAAGAGTTTTTTAGCTAGGATGTACCTATTGGTATGGGCTATACATACCCTTTCATGAAATTCCCATAACACTAATGCTAATTCTATCACATTTAAACAATGAAGTAGAGTTCCATCAAAGATGTAATGATAGAGGTTTGGGCCATGTAAGGTATAGAGTACAACTTGGTGGGTAAATGAGTTTTTTTATTTATGTGATACATTTGATGGCATGATATGGTCATGAAGGTAGGTAAATAGGTATGAATACCATATAGATCTAGGACCAATAATATCATAGATCATTTTGATGGTTGAAAATTCATGAACTAGCACTATAATATTTTCAACAAGGAATTGATATTATTTTGGCTTGTCAGTGTGGCTGATCAAAGAACCAATGGTGGCCATGGCATCAAATATTTTGTTACTAGATGTATATATGTGTAAAAATGGTATTTTGGTAATCTACTATTTGAGAGTGTCCACCATGGCCTTGTAGAACACTAGCTTGTCATCTTTGGTCTAAAAGTGGTTTGTAACCTAAATGATGATTAACTAAGAATCACCATAAACCATTATATGATAAATATTACATTGTTTTATTTGGTGAATCCCTATTATGAGTGATTCATATTAAACCATGTTATTAGTAAAAGAAAAATTGATACATAATGATTTAGGGATAAGATCTCCCTGTGGTGTAATAAACAATTGGCATGCCCTTGATCCATATGATATGAATGATCAATAAAAATACAATTTCTAGTGTTGATCCTAAGGAGGTGTTTCAATGATGGTCATAATGGAATCATATAGGGATTGAAAATATAGAGGTTCATTATCTTTAAGGGGAGCTTCAACACATTGATCTTCAAGTACTTATCTCTTTATAGCTTTTTGGTTGATGTATTATATATCAAACTCACTCAGAAGCATGATATAATTAGCCATGAATCCTTTTAAAATTTAATTAGATAGTAGATACTTGAGTGGATCTACCGTGGAAATAACTATGGTCTTATTATTTAGCATGTAATGTTATAGCTTCTAGGCTACAAAGACCATAGATAAATAAGATTTTTCTATGGGTGTATAATTGTGTTCATATGCAAATAGTGTATGAATTAGATAGTAAATGACATTTGATTTTCCATTGTCATCATGTTGAGCTAGAAGTGCACTCGATGATTTGTTTGTGGCAAATAGATACAATAGAAATGACTTTCCTAACATTGGTGGTAACAAAACTGGTGGATTGGCAAGATAGTCTTTGAAGTTTTGGAATGCTTTTTGGTAGTCTTCATCCTAATGAATTGTGACCCCCTTATTAAATAATTGTGTAAATAGATGAGATTTGTTGGCCAAATATGATATTAAACATCTAATAGACTAGATCTTTCCCTATAAACTATTAAGTTACTTCAAATTAGAATGTCGTGACATTTCAATAATGACTTGTACTTTAGAAAAATCAACTTCAATGCCTTGGTGAGAGATGATGAAGCCTAATTTTTTTCCTAAAGTGACCCCAAAAATACACTTAGTAGGATTGATTTTGACCTTTTATTCACAAATCCTCTCAAATATTTTTTGTAGTGTATTTGGATGATCAGAATTGGTCTTTGATTTACCCAATATGTTATCAACATAGTCTTTAACAATGTCATGCATCATATCATGAAATATGATGGTCATGATTCTTTGGTATGTGTCCTCAATGTTATTAAGACCAAATATCATAATATGATAATCAAATGTTCCCCAATGAGTGGTGAACACTATTTTATGTTGGTATTTTGGTGCAATCTAGATTTATTTATATTTTAAAAATCCATCCATAAGTAAAAGCATTTCATACCCCATTGTGGAGTCAACTATCATGTCAGTGTTTGGTAGAGGAATGTAATCCTTGGGGAAGGCCTTATTTATATCTCTAAAATTAGTGTAGATTCAAATTCTTTTAGGATTCTTATTGACTAACATAACATTCAAGATCCACTTTGAGTAATTGATCGATTAGATACATTTCACTTCTAAGATTTTTTACAACTTTTTCTTTACTAATATAGCAATAAGAGGATGCATATTACAAAATCTATGTTCCATAGGTTTGTTATCAGGATGTAAAATAAGGTGGAATACAACCAAGGTGGATTTTAAACCTAACATATTTGAATACGCCAAAGAAAAGATGTCAATAAATTACCTAAAAAGGGATATAAATATTTCAAGTTCCTCCTTAGTGAGGGATACACCTAATTTGATCTATTTCAAGTTGTTTGGAGTCCTAATGTTGACTTATGTAGTGTCTTCTATGAGGAGAGTTGAGCTATCTTCCAAAATGGTGGGAAATAATTTGAATTGGCCTATAACTCCAAAGTCCTTTATTTGGACTAGCTATTTGAGTTCCCCTAAACAAGATGAATCAAAATCTCCCAATGGTAGGGATGGCCATATGACAAATACTATTGAAAACTCTTAGATAATTCAATTAAAGGTATTTTATTCTTCAAAACTAAATTTAGACTCAAAATTAAGTTCATCATTTGTGGTATTTTGAGATATGTTTGAGGAAAGGTGAACACTTTAGTCTAATGGTGCCTGAAATAGGTTTTCACTAGAAGACTGACCTTTCTCTTTAATTTTAACCTAGTCTAAGAGTACCTTAAAGATGTTTTCATTTAGGGACCTCAATGTTTTATTCATTTGTTTGTGGCTAAGGGTGTTCACGCATTCTCTAAAATAGGTTGCAAGATCCAATTTGATAGAGAACCCTTGGTTTTGGTCTTCCAGTAGAACATTGTCTCTTAGGCCTAGAAAATCACAAAAGGATTCATCATTCTTAAACTCTTATACATGCACTATGGATTCTTGTTGGTCCCAAGATATAAGTTGAGGATGGTAAAGAGGAAGAATATTATTATGAATAATAGGGGTAAGGGTAAAAATGCCATGGTTGTCAAAAAAATTGGTATTGGAAATATCTTTGTAAATTCTATGATCAGACTCTACTTCACTACCATCATCATCATCATCATCATCATCATCATCATCATCATCATCATCATCATCATCATCACTATTCAATTGTGTTGGAACATGAATAAGATACATGGGGTCACCCCTAGGTGTTTTAAATCTAAGACCATAGGTTCATTTGTACTAAGTTATAGATATTGTCTCAAGAGTACCCTACTAATTTGGACAAAGGCCTCCTCCTTCATAGTCTTAATTCTCCATGATCCAGTTAGCAATGGGGTATTTAGAATTTTTGTAACAATCAACCAATTTATCATTGTGAAACTAGGATTCATCATTGATAGGTGGCTCTTTATCTTGTCCAGTAACCACTGTGAAAATGATATGATATGGATTATGAATCTTACCCTTCCTTTTTTGTGGCCATTCCATGTAAGGTGGATTTACTTTAGGTCTTCCATAGGACTTGGGGTTTTGTGGAAGCTTGTAAATATGAAACATGTCATGATTTAAATACTCTCCTGGGCCATTGGCTAAGATGGTAAAATGTTTAGATAATTTAGGAGGTGGAATATGAGAAGACGAATCAAGGCTATCTAGGTCTATGTAGTTGGCCTCTGGTAAATCCACAAGTGTTTATTTGCCTTTATCCTTTTTGGGAACTAGATCTAAGCCAAAGAAGTAGTTTTAACTTTCATACTTAGCCTCCAAATATTTGAAATGTCTGTAAAGATTTAAATATCCATTGATGGTGACTTCCATTCCTAAATGATATAAATTGAGAATTTGGTACAATGTTGAAGAGACTATATGAATTTCAAGTATCCAAGGTCTACCCAAGAGCAAATCTAAGATAGGTCAAGGTATAAAACATGGCATAGTGTATCATGGGTCAAGTGCCCAATGATAAATGGTGAGCTTATAGTGCCTTATGATTCCCACTTTTCATTATCATAGGCATTGATAGTGATTGTCTCTAGCTAAAAATTAGTTGTTGTATATCTGAGATGCTTAATGAGCTTCAAAGACACAATATTCAGGCCCAATACATTATCTATGAGGACATGTTTCACTTTGTACAATGATATGATAACTTAAATATACAATATATTATTATGGAGATGGCTAAGGGATGACATATCGCTTTGGTCAAAGGTTAATTATTGGCCTAGGGCTAGATGTCTAACCAAAGCTTGCAATTGTTTTGGTTTTATGTTGTTTAGAACTTATGATTGGTCAAGGAACTTTGTTAAGATGTTATTATCCTTAATAGACATGCATAATAATTCCAAATTATATATATATATATATATATATATATATATATATATATATATATATATATATATATATATATATATATATATATATATATATATATATATATGCTAGTGTCTTTTAAATTTATTCCATAATGTCAAACTTCTTTTCCTTAAGAGTGGTATATGGCTTGTTCCTAGCCATAATTGTGGGTTGGATGGGTTGGATGGTAGGTGGTTGTGGGTCAAGAATGGTAATATTTAACCACTAAGTTGTTATTACATAATCCATATTAGATACATGACCATTATTTTATAAAATGATGGTTGAGGGGAACCAGGTATGATAAGTTTCAGTTTCTAGTGCACTTGTATGTGGTCATGGGGAAATAATGAGTTATCGATATAAGTTCTAAAAGTAGTAATCCATACTTGCTAGTGAACATGTTTATAGTCTAGGTCAAAGAAGGATCACTAGCATAGATAGGTTAATTGGAATTATTTATGTTTAGTTATCCTTCCCCCTGCTATTGCAAACCACTCAGTGTTAACTAAAGGAAATTATTGTGGACTAGTTTTTGTATTTAAACCATTTTGGCTTGGATTGGAAGACACTTTCATGTTATCCATTATGTTTGGCACATTGTTCTGCATAGAATTAGTAGACACTTATTCAATAGATGGGACATTGAACATGTCATAGACTAAAGTTCTTGATGTAAATGGGTTTATACTTGAATTATATTATCCTGTCAATTTGATTAATACTCCTATTGAATGAGGTAACTATATGAGAGGAGCATTTGACATGACCATCTTAATAAAATTATGCACTAGGTTCAAATAGGTTTGATATGTTATTTATATTTGTATAAATTAGTCCTTCATGAGGCCATTTATTATGAAAATCACATTTGGATTTTGATATGACATCAGCACAAGTGCTTGAGGATTTCTAGTAGAGGCATCTTCAATGGTTTGATTATAATGTATGTTGAGAGGCACTCTAACTAGACTAGGTAAATTTTTATGGGGAAAGTTTGATGGAAAATTAGCCCCTACCTTCAAAGCTCTAATTAAAACTTTGTCCTTGTTTTCAAGTAAGTGAAGGTAAAAAAAAATAAGTATAATATGTCTATGGTATAGTAATATAATACATTTGTTGTTGAAGTTGTTCTACAACTGATGATATGCTAGCAAGATACTGTGTGGTTTGTTCTTGATCCTACTTCGAATATGGAGGCGTGTTAACCAAATAATGCGATAATCTATATTGGATTTGTTCCCAAAACTTATTAGTTTAAGGAGGATAAGGATACAAATAAAAACTACATCATCACCATAGGGGTCTTGAACAAAGTCATCTTATGCAACCACATTATCATAACCTAGATTGTACATGGCTCCACTATGAGTGTAATGAGACATATCCAAATCAATTATGAATATTTCATAAAAAAATCCTAGAGTTATATAAAATATTAAAAATAATATCCAAAGGATAAGTAGTCAAAACTTGGTCTAACTTGGTCTAAACATGGAGCTGTATCTCCAAAAAGGTTAGTGCTAAAACTTGGTATAAAATAGTCTAACATCAAGTCTCTAATACAAATTGTCAAGTGGATGAAATAAAACCTAAATGAAAAAATTAGGTATAAAGTTCTTCAAATAAGTCTAAATAGGTCTTAAGAAATAAAGGTTTCTAGGTCTTTTGGAAAACAAGGCACAAAATTTAGGATCAAAATAAGTATTGCTAGGTCCTTTATAAAAGGCACAAAAGCTATACTTTAAACAAAATGAGGTCTAAAATGCAAGAGATTTATTCTAACACATTAAAAAAAAAAATTATCATTTTGAAAAATACATGGAACATTAGGCATATGGAAGATAGACCACTTCCCCTAATATAGGCACAAAATAGTCTTTAAATCAAGCAAGGAATTAGCCCCTATTACACAACCCAAAAGTGAAAGGTAAATGTTTAGGACAAAATTATGTAAGGCCTAGGCATAAACCAACAAATTTTTGAATATGAGCTTGTCAAGGCTAATTTCGAACTTTATTTAAAAGTTTAGGCTTTTCAAAATAGACAAAAAGATAGACAAGAACAAAAGAATGATGGTACTAGACATATAGATAAAAAAAATGCATATGTGACTTTGATTTTTAATTTTAAACACAAGAAAGTAAGTCCTTGAAACAATTTGAGCAGCTTAATGACTCTAAAATTCTCTAAATTTATGAAAATGATTTGTTTTAAATAACTCTAAGGCATAGAACTTGAGATGATTTGGGCAGCATAATGATGCCCTTTTCAAACAAGTGAAATACACAAAAAAAGGTTTGATAAATGACATAATGATGTGATGTCAATTGGATGATATAAAACCTATTCAAACAAAGGGGTAATGTGTAAACAAGGCTCATTTTTTTATGTGTTATGATAAATAAATAGCTTCAACTAAAGACCATACAAGTAAAAAGGACAAAATTGACATAAACACCTAAGTGCAACATCCTAAATTGTAAAAATGATACGGTTACATTATACTATCAAATTATATCTATATAAATAATCTTGAGAGGATTTTAAGTTGTTAATGCAAAATTAAAATCACATCAAATTAGGGTTTTTAATCCCCCTCTTCTCTCAAGAGTCTGTAAAATGACATAGAACTTTGGGAAACTCACCTTGCATAAATAGTATGTCTACAACAAGTAGGGTTGTCTACACTATCAATTTTTATTTGTTTCTAAATGGTCTCAAGTGTGGTTAACACTAGAGATCTAATCATATCATTTGGATCTACATCAACTAGCTTGTTGTGAAAATCTCTTATCCTTTTCACAAGCATTACATCTTTTAATTTCTTAGTGTAGTGTGATATTTAAGTTTCCCCTAAATTCTGAGGTTAAGTGCCACTAAAAGAGCTTGTTTTAATTAATCAAAACAAACATCATAATGGGTTAGCCTCAATTTATATACCCACCATTTATTGGGGTTTAAATTATGCTAGGAGATAAATTCTCATGTCAACACTTCCTTAGAAAACCCATGAGGAGGCAATGAACTCCCACTCACAAGCCAAAATGCATGAAAAATAAATATAAGTGGTAGAACTTTAGGGTCACCCAAATCATATGGATTTTGGGGAGGGACTTAGTGAATTTCCTTCCACACTTTTGAACTAAAGTGAAAAAATGCAAAGAATGAGCATTTTTTATCACCCAAGTTCCCTAAAGGGGATGGGGGAGAGCATACACACGATACTCATTTTACTTAAACAAACACTTTCAATCAAACAAGAATAAAAATAAAAATATTTTGAGTATTTAAATAGTGTGAAAGTTTATTTTTATAACACTAAAATGAAGTATGGTAATAAATTTTGAGCCTCTTGGTTTTTGTTGTTGACAATTCCAAAAAACTTCAAAAACAACTAAGAGGTGAAAACAACTAAGTACATTTTAAGCACCAAATATAATGTGTGTAATATTTAACCATTCTTAAACTTATCTCTTTCCACCTTAGGACCTACAAATTATTAGGGTGTTTGCCTGCTTAGAAGCCCAAGATTAAGTGAGAAATAAACATTTCAAATTTATCTTAGGTTTTCTAGTTTTTTATCTCAGAGACCAATCATCATTGATACAAAGAGATCGATGTAGATCCATAATATCGATGTTGATTAATAAAATCATCAAAATTTCCTACAAAACACACAAAAACATAGGTTTTTTTGACAACATTGAATAAATGATCTTAAAAACCAAATACCTCATTGGATCCTTCAAGAAATGAGTTATACAAACAATATGAAAATGATTAAACACAAAACGAAGGATAGAAAAATAGAATAAAACCACTTTATCCATGTTCTCTTCCATGTTATATTTTTTAAAAATGGATCATGGTTGATTATTCTAATTGATGTTGATCTATAAAATCAATGTTGATCCCTATAACCTAAAACTTACTAAAAATAAAAAGACATGAAAAATAAAGCTAAAACTTGAAACTTGAAGATTTTTTTGCATCCATTAGAAAAAATAAAACCAACATATTAACCTCATTGGATATATGGGATGATGAGGTCCCACTAGGCATGTCAATATGTGAACAAGGAATATGTAAAGGGGAGGTTAGTCTTGTGTTAGTCTAATAAAACAAATCAAATTAACACACCAAAATCCTAACACCTCTAGTCTAGACACTAGGGAAAGCACAGGTAACATGCATATATATGAAAACACAAATAAAATAGAAAATAAACCCTTTTTTTAACTTCCCTGGAGCTCTAAATGGATTGTCAAAGTGGCTAGATCAGTTTGTGCATCAAGAAGTCTTTGACAATGAAGCTTTCTTTTCTCATTCTCTCCTTAGCACCTTGGCTTGGTTGTTTGGATAATGATTTGGGCATGGTAACACTACTTGAATGAATATTATCTCTCCAAATTGATATTATAAGACTACATTATCAAAAAATTTGAATATATTTAGTCATAATAATTTTACACCAAGAGAGCTTAAAAATCAATAGGCATGGCCTTGTATTTATAGCCTCAAGAATTAACTCTCACCCAAGGTGAGTTAAGGCTGAATTTAAACATGGAATGGGCTCAAACTAACCCTATGTGAGTTGATACTAAATCAAATTGAGTTAAAATTTGTCACATAATTATGATTTTAAATTACTAGGCATGGCTCTCAAATTAGATATTTTGAGATATTTTGGAAGAGATCAATAAATCATAAAGGCGATGATGAAAAGGCTTGATATTTTGATTTTTAGAATTTTCATTTTTAAATATTGATTAATGGAAAATGGGTAATTTAAATAATAATTTAATCTTATTTAATTATATGATTCAATTTTATTAGCTTTTTTTTCTCTTTTAATATTTGATCAAATTCCCTACTAAATGGGTCCATAGGTGAAACTATTAGTTGTTTGGTCGCAAGGTGATTAGGGATAAATTCATGAGAGGTTATTGTTGCGTATGATATATTATCCAAAATATGTATTCCTAAACATTATTATAATAATTTATTAATGATATATGGCTAAAATTGAGACATTTAGTGATTCTTAAGCTTAATTTACAATATTTGGTAGAAATCAATCTGAAGTCTAGTTGGAAGCCAGTTGTGGACAGAATTAGATGTCTATAGTTTGTATATCATTAGGGTCATTTAATATTTTTAAAAAATTCTAAATTCTATAAAATTTTATATCATATTATATTTTAATATTATATTTGTGTATTCTAGTATTCTAGTTTCAATAGTTTAATATCTATTAGTTTGGATTTCATTCGAATTAAAACAAATTAATTTTTTTGGTGAACCCACTATTTTAAGAACAATGATTGTTGTTTGGTTAATATTTTTTAGTCTAGGGTTTAAATATTTTTTATTTAAAAAAACAAAAAAAAAAAATGATTCTTTAAATAAAAAATGATTTTAATTTTCACTTTATTTTCTATTTGATTTTGCTTTTTTTTTAAGAAACTATGTTTTAGTAATTTTGAAACTAATTAGTGATTATTGTGAATGTATACACAATGTTATGTTTAAAAAATAATGGCATGATGGGTTTACCCCAATTCTCATAATCATTATACAATAATAAACACATATTTTAGTTTCCACATACCTTATAGTATATTGGAAATGCCTATGATCCCTTGTTTATACCATATGAAGCCTCTTTTATCCATTTAATTTGGGGTGGACCTTACAGGAGATTATTTTCTAGGGAAGGTACTCTCACTTTACCCTAAAAAATGGGGTTAGTGGGATATAAACATGTTTCTACCTATGTAGTTATTTCTCTAAAACTTTGGGTTGACACTAATCAATGAACGAGTAAGTATACTTGAGAGCACATATAATCATTCAAACCCTTGCCTAAAATAAACTCATTCCTTAATTTTTTATTTTATTTTATTTTATTCATATTCATAATAATTTATTGATTAATATTGTCTTGTATGCCATTAAGGTGTAGTGTTAGATTAACTAGTATTTCTATTTCACATATACAACTTCCTTTAGTCTGTTATAAAATAATAAGCCATGATGATTTTTTTATCAAACTAATAATGTTACTATTCAAATTCCTTAGTCTCATATAAATTAGGTTCACATTTAAATTGATAATGAAATTAATGAAAATGACTATGATAATGAACATGAAACTCATATTGATCCAAAATAATTTAATGGGGTAGATCAAAATAAGTATTTGAATTTTTTCAAGGTCTCTAAGAGAATCCCTATGAGGTGAGCAATAAAATTTGTTTCCTTCTAACATAAAAATATGAATATGGAAAGTTGAAGGAGTGATAACTTTATATTTAGAGGCTATAAAATTTGCATCATAGATGTGTTTATATTTAATGAAATTGGATAGAATTCAAATAGAGTAGATAGAGATTTAAGTGAAAGATTAAAAGAAAGAAGTGTGATTAACTGAGTTAGTGCTTGGTAAAGGGGGAGTTAGATCTACCTTGTAGGTTGGTTCTTATAGAAGTTTAATTTAAATTAATTGGAAATTAGTCATAGTGGGTTCTATCCTCCTATCAAGTAGGTACTTACTAAAGGCAAGTGGGTGTTTGATAAATCTGGGGTTGGTATTCCATGTTGGGTTGGTGCTAAACTAAATTTGATACATTATCTTATAGGATAATTTATCCAAGATTTATTTTATTGGGTTTTATTCCCCATGAGGTTTTCTAACATATATGATGTGTTATCTTATTTCATGCTATATTAATATAAAATGTTCAAATTGGTAGTTTGAGTGTGGCTTGTGACACCTTATCTATAGCTCCTTGTTTCATGCTCTTATGAGCCTTATACACATATTTTTGCTCATTATTGATCATACAAAACCTTATAAATGATGATTCCACCTCATCTAGACTATATTTCCTAGGCTAATCCTATTCCCCTTTGCCTTGATCCTATAAGATAGGATCACCATACTTGGACTATAGCATTGAACCACAGGGTGTCCCATTTTTAGTACTCCTATCTATTTGTACTTTAAGACCCAATGGTTATTTTCATCTGATCCCTATCCTTAATTGTGTTATCTTAGTATGAATACATCTAACCCATGACCAATGGTTCGCTATAAAATCCCATTAAAAGCTCATTTACAAAGAGAGGTGACAAATCTTACAAAGTACTAAGGCAAACTTCCCTATTCTTTGCATACAGTCACCTAATATAATTGTAAACATATTCAAACCCTCATACCAATCCCTAAACACCTCAAGAACTCTTAATTTGGTATTTTTACATCCACATCACACTATTTCACAAAGAACATTAGTTGGGATAACTACATATGGCTTTATATCTCTTTAGAGTATTGATATGTAGGTAGTGTGCCCATACAAGGGTTATGGATTACATGTTCAGTGCATCTTACACACTAACCCCCTAACTTTCTCAAGTGATTCAATTGTTTTTTATAAATCGTGATGGAGATTTAGGTTTTTTAAGATTAAATCAGCTATATATAAATTTCCATAAAAAATCACTACTCAAGATTTCACAAGCAGGCTCACAAAAGAACAATGTAAAAACCCAAAAACTTTTAGGTCTCTATGACCAATTTAGACAAAATAGCAAGAATGGAAAACAATGTTGAATAACAAATTTTCCTATTTTTTGTTATCTTGTCCTTTTTCTAAATGAAATCCAAATTCAAATTCATAACACTATCATAGTCTTACACAACCAGTTTTAGCCTCTATATTAGCCATCTCAGCCTATTTCTAGCTAAATCATATTTCACATTATTTATTGCTATTTTTAGAAAGGTAAAATATAAAAATAAATTAGGACTATATTTGTTTCAATATTATTTACTGATTTATTAATCTAGACCTTTAGCTAAAATAGGAATAAAACTCCATTATTCCCAAATAAGTTAAATCATTTAGTGAACCCGATGTGAATCAAACATGCAAACTTTTTATCAAAATAAATAATTAATATTTCCACTTCTAGTTCAGTATTTAATATTATACTCCATAAATAAAATATTAAATCATTATTCCAAAAAAAGTTAAATCATTTGGTGAACCCAACTTAGTTTGTGCATAAAAACCCTAGAAATCCTAGGGAAAATTCCTTGTTGATTTTTCTAGTATTTTTATGATTTTTCCTACATATTTAAATTATAATTTCAAATTTAATTTTTAAAATTAACCATAGTAATTTTAAAAATCATTTCTTTCAAACCCTATTTGAACTTACTAGGTCCTTACACTCTTGAGGTATCACTTGACATATTAGTAACTTCATATCTTTTTTATACATATTTTAGTTCATTGTTTTTCAAATCTTAGATTATATTTATTTAATCTTCTATTTCATTTTTCAAGTTGTTTTATTTATGCCACCTAAGCTCTTTGTATCTCTTCCTTTGATATGAAGTGCAAGACTTAGTGGAAATCCTCTTTAATTCACCTAGATTCTTCTAACCCATCCTTATACCATGGATAAACAACTAGCTCAATTTTATACTATAGATGCTACGCATTCAAATTACACTAATTTCCATGAGAATAATTTTGACAATGAGTAGTATGAGAATAAAAATGATGATGTACACACCAATGCTCATGCTCCACTATATGGGGGTATTGATCCACTTCTACCTATTATTGATAATTATGTTATCATCAACAAAGATTTGATTTTATAGATTTTTAGAAAGAGACTTAGGGAATAGCCTTGAGATCATGCCATTATCTAAAAATCTATCATGGAAATTAAAAAGGCTAAACAAGTTGAGTATTTCATTCCTTTAGAATAACCAATTAAAAATGACACTATGGGGGAAACTATATCACAACAACTCCTATAGCAACGCAACCTTCCTATATGGTACCACCAATTATAGCTAGTACATCTTCACCTCCTAATGTGGTTTCCATTATACAAGAGATAAAATATATTCAATCAAAGGTGATACATATTGAGTAAGGTGTATTTATACTAACATAAGGTTTGGACTCTTTTTGTTCCACTTCATACACCATTGGCATGCCATATTGATTCTACACCCTTGACACTAGGTTTTAGTCAACCCAAGCTCACTCTATATGATGGCAAGGGTGATCCAGAGACATAATTTAGATATTTTCATTTAACATGCTTGGAATATGTGCCAAATGACTAGTTATTATCCAAGTTATTTCCATGGAGTTTAAAGGATTATTATCTACAATAATTCTATAGTCTACTGAATCAGTTAGTCAACACATTTAATCCTTTCTCTGACATTTTCTTAGCTCATTTCAGCATTAACATAAGTGACAAGGTTTAATATGCCCAAGTTGTACAACAAAAACAAAGGTCAAATGAGCATCTCATAGTTTATGTTCTTTGATATAAGACTATCTTAGCTAAATGACTAGTGCCATGGCTGAGCAAGAATTAGGGGATTTATTCAAATAGAGTCTTCTCCCAACTTTGCATGAGTCAATAATGTTCAAAATTTTATCTTTTGTCATGAAGTTATGTCATACACTAAAGAAAAGGGAATTCAAATTAATTTCAATGGACAAACTAAAGTATACAAGCATATCAGAAACAATAAACAAGAGTAATAATAGTTCCATATAAAGTAAAAGTTAATGATAAAAGAAGTCAAAATCAACCTACATTTAATGTGGATTTAGATCCCCCTCAGTGAGTGGTTTTATCAACACTTCCTTGATAAGCCTTTACCAATCTACTAGTATCTCTAGCCAGAGTATTACAATAACTATTATAATGCAATGCCCTATCTCTCCCTCCTATTTGAGAAATTGATACAAGAAATCCTCATCTACATGGATATGATCATAATCAATTCTATGATTTTCATAGGGCATCAGACCATACAAACAATAGATGTATTAGTTTGTGACATAAGATATAGGACTTGATAGATAGAAACCTAATTAATTTTGACACTCTAGTTGAGCCTCCTCATGCAAAGCAAACATAGGACAAGACTCTAAAATTTTTCTTAGATCCTTTCCCACAACATTATAAACAAGAGATAAGGGATATATCAAGTGTTCACCATGCATATCATGCACACCCTCCACCATCTACATACTAGGTACCTTCAATTGAGTCAAATCCTTTGAATAACATGATTAGTGTGTATAATTCCAAAATTTTAGCTAAACCTTTGATCTCCTTAGAGCAAGAGATAATTGAGGATGATTTATATTACCATGCAATTTTTATTAGAGATTACATTAATCATCATCTCATTCACAGTGTTCTCATTGATAATGGATCCAATTTAAAAATGTGCATTATGACATTAATTCAACATTTGGACCATTCAAAATAAGATATTACCTTGATAGACATAGTTATCAGTAGATTTAGTGGACACATATAGAGTTCATTAGGTGATATTATAATTTCTCTATAAGTTAGACCTAGAAATGTGGCCACACCATTTACTATTATTCCCAGTGTATGAGTCTTCAACATGTTTCTTAGTTGATCATGGATCTAGAAACTTCAAGTAGTACCTTCTATAGTTCATAGATACATGAAATTCAATCATGCTAATCAATTTGTTATAGTTGGTGCAGTTTCATATCAGTTACCACTCTCCACTCTAGATCCATATCTTACTATGTGGTCATTAGTTTCAACTCCTCCATCAGTTATAATTATTCCTTTGATTAAAATTTAGACACAACTAAAGGTCTCCCTCATCAACACTGAGAGTTCATACTCTTCCATAGAGGCCTCTTTTAGAGTGACTACTACATTAGTGATAGTTTCAAGACTCTAGATAGTTTCTAGCTATAGTATTCACACCTAGGGTAGTATCATTAAGGTCTCATGACTCTATGTTGGAAATATTGTCATTGATGTCAAAGGTTTAACATTATTGGTGATAAAGGCCCCATTGCATTTAATGTTGTTTGTAATAGATATATCTTTGCTAATATGAGTTAATATTTATTTAATATTAATGAATATATTTTTGGTTGCATATGAGACAAAAGAAGGGCCCATGGAGAAGTTGAAGAGCCACGGGGTAAAGACAAAAGAAGGATGGGACACATTTTCCCATGAAGAGTCATCTTGGGGAATACCAAGAGTCACCAAGTGAAGACAAAAGAGTAAGGGCACAATTTATCATGAAGGGACACTTTCAGGAATATGAAAAGTCACCAAAGAGAAGGACAAAAGTGGGAAGGACGTTTTTGGTCATGAAGGGTCACCACATGACTTTTCAAAGGCTTGAATATGAAGGGTCATACAAGTTTGGCACCATTTTCCATGAGGATTGAAGGGTCGCAAAGGGGGAAGGCCAAAGGTCATTTGGAAAGCTATAAATAAAGGCTTGAGAAGCCATTTGTAAACATGGAAGATAGAGGTTGATTTGATATTGTAATATATAGCTTGGAAGACTAATTTTGAGAGATGAATATGATTTGTATTTATTATATCTAGCTTAGAAGAGAAAAGGTGAGAGAGAGGAAGGAGATGTTGTATTAATCTATCATTTGTTGAGATAGCAACATTGAGAGATAGGTGTGTGGTATACACAAAGGGGTTGGTGCTCCTATGGGTTGGTGCTCACAAATTGTTGCTGTGTTGGTGCTCAACAAAGGGGTTGGTGCTCCTGTGGGTTAGTGCTCATGAATAGTAGCTGGGTTGGTGCTCGGCAAAGGGGTGTGGTGCTCCTGTGGGTTGGTGATCATGAATGGTAGCTAGGTTAGTGCTTGATAAAGGGGTATGGTGATCTTACAAGCTTGGCTTGTGAATATTATTTGGGTTTGTGCTCATTCATTTACTTGAGATTGTTCTCCATGGGTTTTCCCACATTGGGTTTTCACGTTATATCTGGTGTCTCTCTCTATCTTGTGTGATGTTTATTATTTAAGTTTTATTGCATATCTTGAATGTTTGATTAAGTGGAATTTGGTTAAAGGAAAGTTTTATAAGATATATGATATATTGATTCACCCCCCCTCTTAGTATATCTCATGCTTAACAATTGGTATCAGAGCAGGTTCCTTTTTGAAAAGTTTTACAGCTTGAAGGTAGATTAGGAAAGCATGATGGCTAGGTCATAAGAAGGATTTTCTACAAATAAGGCACTTTTGTTTGATGGAATAAATTATGCTTTTTGGAGCATGAGAATGAAGGTTTATTTGATGGCCCTTGGATTCAACATATGGAAAGTAGTGGTGGAGGAATAAGAAGAGCCACATACATCTACAATTACTTCAGTAGAAAAGAAGGTAAGTGAAAGTAATGCTAAAGATTTAAATGCTATTTTATGTGGTTTATGTGAATCTAAATTTGTTAAAGTTATCTAATGTAAATCTACTCATGAAACTTGGGTAAAACTTGAGAATATTTACAAAGGTGATGGAAAGGTTCAACAAGCTAAGCTATAGACTTTTAGAAGGCAATTTGAAAGTTTGAATATGGAAGAAGAAGAAGATATAGCAAGTCATCTTTTATGAGTTGATCAAATTGTAAATCAGATTCAAGATCTTGGAGAAACATTAGATGAGTCAATGGTGGTGCAAAGTTTTTTGAGATCTCTACCAATGAGATATGATGTAAAGGTTTCGGCAATCGAGGAGATGAAGAATTTAGCCAAGATAAAGATGGATGAGCTTCATGGTATTCTCATGGCATATGAGATGCGGACAGAACAAGATAAACCCTCAAAGAGAGAAGTGGCTTTCAAGACATCAAAGAAGGAGAAAGCTAAGATTCAAGAATCAAGTGATAGTTATAGTGATGATGAATATGACAATGGAGCACTTTTCATTCACAAGAAGAAATGAGGAACAAGTAAATATCAAGGAAAATTACCTTTTAAATGTTTTAATTGTGGAAAGATTGGACATTTTTCAACTAGATGCCCAAATAAGGTTAATGATAATGAAGAAGAAAAGCCTACATACAAGAAGAATTTCAAAGGCAAATCTAAGAAGGGATTCGAGAAGAAGAGCTTGTATTCTAAGGATCCTAGCTTAGGTGAAGATAGTGGAGTTAGTGATTCAGAAGAAGAAGAGATTATATTCATGGCCATATATGAAGGTGATCAAGAAGAAGAAGAGGAGGAAGCTGAAGTAAATATGGAAGGAGATCTCATTTGAGCCTTAGAAGAGTTAGAATTTGTTTAGAAGAAGAATTGAACATTAAAGTGCCAGATTAAGAAAAATGAACAAGAGTCAAAGGAAATTATTGAAGATCTACAAGCACACTTTGAAGAAGCCAAGAAGAATGAAGAATATCTCACATCATAGTTGAAAATAGAAAGAAAAGAATGTCAAAGGTATGTTATTGAAATTGCCTCTTTAAAAGAAGATATTAAGAAAGCAGTCAGTGATTCAAAATTTGAAGATAGCACTGACATGCTGAATAAGATATTGGAAAGTCAAAAAGCATATTCAGATAAGACAGGGATCAGTTTTGAAAAGAAAAAGAGCTATGCTAAATCTCTTACACAAGAGGAAACAAAAAGGGGAGAAGTGAATAATATAGAGGACATTCCAAATAGAGAAGGCTGGAAGGAACAAAGCTACAAAAGGCAATCAAGTCAGAGATATACAAATAGGTCTTATTTTTATTGCTATTATTTTATTGTAATGGATATGGTCACAAGAAATTAGAATGTAGAAAAAGAGCTAACAATTTCATAAACAAGGAAAAGGAAAGTCAAGTAGAGTCAAGCAGAAGCCACGACTCTTTTGCTCCTCTATGAAGCTTTTATGAAGAGACCATACTATGCTACAAGTGCAACAACTTCAAACACATAGCTCGTTATTCTAGAAGTGATAGTATTTATGACATTTGAATGAATTCCTTTATTTTTTTGAGAAGCTAGATGTGATTACATTTCTCAGTTCCTATTTTGTTACTTATGTTTGTCTTAGGATATTTTCCAATGTCCTTTGCTTGTACTCTTATATGTGCTTGTGGCCCTTGTGCCAACATTTATTATTTACAATTGTATGTGTATATGGGCATTTGAATATTCCTTATATGATTTCTTTCCCACTTTGAGTGATATGTACCCATATCCCTTGTTTTCTTGGCCCATTGGCCTCCTTTGTATGTTTCTTGCTTCTTGCTTTATGTGCTTGTTTAGTTCTCAGTTATTTACAATACCATGATCCACATCATGAATTATCTTGCCTTATTGGATGGAATGATGGACATCATGTTCCATCCTTCCTTAAAAACAAACTAAATTTCTAGTTTCAATTTAGTATACTACACATGTTATAATATTGTTGCATCTATCTAGGCATACCCTTGTTGATCTAATAATCTCTAATATAAACTAGGTTATATCTTGAGATATATTTTGGATTATCATTGATATATCAGGTATTTCATAACATAACACAATTTTAAGGATATTTCTTCTAAGGGTATTCATTGTAGGGTCTTCATTCCTACCCTCAAAAGAGGGGGCAATAAATAGGGGTCTTGTCACAAAGATCATAGCCTTCTACTAGTCAAAATTAGTTTTTAGAACACTTAGAACAATAATCATAGGTCAATGAGAACCCTAATCCCTAACCACCTCAAGAACTCTTAATTTGGAATTTTTGAATCTACATCACACTATTTCACAAAGCACATTATGTGGGAGAACTACATATGGCTTGATCCCTCTTTTAAGTATTGGTATGTAAGCAATGTGTCCACACAAAGGCTGTAGAATACATATTCAGTGCATCTTACACACTAACCCCCTTTTTAAGTGATTCAAACATTTTTTATCAAGCATGATGGAGAATTAGGGTTTTTAAGATTAAATCAGGTATATATTGAGTTTCATCAACAATCAATGCTCAATATTTCATAGGTAGGATCACACAGGAACAATGCAAAAACCCAAAAAGTTTCAAGTCTATGTGACTAGTTTTGACAATAGTGGCAAGAGTGGAAAATAGTGCTAGAAACCAAAGTGTCTTATTTTTAGTGATCCTATCCTTTTACCAAATGAAATATATATTTTTATTCACAACATTGTCCCAGTCCTACATAGCCAGTTTTAGCCTTTGTATCAACCATCTCAGCATATTTCTAGCTAAGTCATATTTCTCCTTATTTATTGTTATTTTTAGAAAGGTAAAAAAGATAAATAAATTATATAAATTAGGATTTTATTTATTAAAATATTCTATACTAATATATTAATCAAAACCTTTAGCTAAAATAAGAATAAAAATCTATTATTCCCAAATAAGTTAAATCACATGCTCATGTGATTGGTTTTTAATACATTGCTAAATCACCGTGTTGATTTCATAGTTCATATATGAGTGGATGTAATTAATTGAAAGTTTTTAAAGATTGATTCACCCCTCCCTCTCAATAATTATACTTCCAATAATTGGCATAAGAGCTTGTTCATTTGAAGCAGGCCTAACATTTTAAAGGAGATCCTAAAAGAACAATCATGTCTAGTCATCAAGCACAAGGAGGTTTCTTAATCAATGAAGCTCCTCTTTTTAATGGGAATAACTATGAATTTTAGAGTTAGAATGAAGACCTATCTAATGTACTTGGGTTATGACATATTGAAATCTATTTGATGGTTTCACTCCACCCTCTACACCACCAATTGATGCAGTAGGCAAGAAGGTAAATGAGAATAACTCCAAGGCAATGAATGCCATATTGTGTGGTCTTTCAAAAGAAAAATATATTAAGGTCATGAATTATGATATATCCAAAGGGATTTGTAAAAAGTTTAAAACCATGTATAAAGGAGACACCAAATTTAATTTGGAAAAGTCGCATACTCATAGAAGGTAGTTTGAAAATTTGAGAATGAAGGAGGATGAAACCATTTAATCTTATCTATTAAGAGTAGATGTAGTGGTAAATGTCATTAGAGGTCTAGGAGAGAAGTTAGAATAATAAAAAATAGTACAAAATATATTGATATCCCTAACATCTAATTTTAATTCAAGTTATTTGCAATGGAGGAGATTAAAGACCTTAACCTACTATAGATGGATGAGCTTCATGGAATTTTAACTACCTATGAAATGAGAACAAGTGATGGAGGACATTCTAAGAAGGAAGCTACATTCAAAGTTTTGAAAAAGCCATAAGGTAAAAATGGCAAGGATGATGTTGATATAGACATTGATTATGAAAAAATAGAAGCCATGTTTGTCAAAAAACTAGGGAGAGGTTCAGGTAGGTATAATGGAAAGCTACCATTCAACTATTTTAACTATGGTAAGATTGGTCACTTTGACTCTAAATGTCCTAAAAAGGATAAGACTGAGCATGATGAATAACATGATTAAAATCATGGTGATGATAAAAATATCTATAATATTGATAAGATAAAAAAGGGTTTTAAGAAGTATGAAGGTAAAAAAGGGTCATTCAATAATAACATAAGTTTCTATACCATGAAATATAGTATCTCATTAGATGTAAGTGACACTAGTACATTTGATAGTGATGATGATAGTAATAAATATGATAGAAATAAAACCTTATTAATGATTATAGAAATAAATAATGAGGGTTTATCAAAAGGGAAAAGCCTTATGATTGATGAAGAATCAAATGAAGAAGAGGTTAAAGTAAACCTTGAGGTAGAATTAGTGAGTGCTCTAGAGGAGTTGAATTACATGTTTTACATACTTTCACTTCTTTCTTTGATTAGTTAAATGCTATAGTATTTATGACATTTGAATGCCTTTATTGTTTTGAGAAGCTAGATGTGATTACATTTCTCAGTTCCTATTTTGTTACTTATGTTTGCCTTAGGATATTTTCCAATGTCCTTTGCTTGTACTCTTATATGTGCTTGTGGCCCTTGTGCTGACATTTATTGTTTACAATTGTATGTGTATATGGGCATTTGAATATTCCTTATATGATTTCTTTCCCACTTTGAGTGATATGTACCCATATCCCTTGTTTTCTTGGCCCATTGGCCTCCTTTGTATGTTTCTTGCTTCTTGATTTATGTGCTTGTTTAGTTCTCAGTTATTTACAATACCATGATCCACATCATGAATTATCTTGCCTTATTGAATTATTGGTTTTGAGGTCTCTCAAGTGTACAAAATGAAGGTATGCAAACCCGATAAGGACTTTAAAATGTTCATTGGCATGTGTAACCTTTACATGGGAACATAATATATTAATGAGAGATGGTGAATTCTAATATTATATATATAAATATATATAGTCATTGGTTATATATTTAAAGGGTAGTCCATTATGAACAATCATTAACACTTAAACCTATGTTAAACCTCCCTAAAACCATAATAACTACCTAATGTGGAAGATGTTTCTCAAATAATTTTAAAATGGATTGAAATGATTAGGAAACATATTGGATATTTTACTGGAATATTCATGCACCTCCATGTGGTATTGTGTTATGAGGTGAGTTAGAAACCCTTACAAAAAGGGCTTATTTATAAATAATTTGTTATTGCAATCAAAAGTTGACTTGGTCAAAGTATCTAAATTGATGGAAGAATAAGATAGAGACTCATACTACATTCCCATTAATTTTTTTGGATAGGTTCCACCCTTATAGTGTAATAAACTAGTATTCTAAGTTATCCAGTCACAGATAGACCTAATGGTGTAAATAGTATAAAACCTAGACAACAGTGAGAAGATGAATTGGAGTGTGTTTTCAAGATATAATGATGGAAAATGGTACATGAATATGTTTTCGATTAATTTTAATACATTATAATGTTTTTAATAAGTGTTGGAGGTCAGTTATTATGGTGGAAAAGTTTCTCATAAGATGACCTATCTGTTTCAGATAAGATAGTGTGATATAGGGTCAAGAAATTGGTTTACAAGACTAATATTTATCATTTTAATATATGATATTTATATCTAATATATATATATATATATATATATATAATTTACATGCATGATAAGTCATGACAAGTGTATACACAAGCGTTAGAGGTCTAAGTCACCATTACTGGTCTATTTGGTAAACTGGTAGTTTTGAGTGACTGAGTTGTAATGATATTCTTGAACTCTTATCTCCTAAGTGGAAGTGTCTAATGAATTTAGTAATGAACTTTATGTATTTTGAATTTTTTGTATTTAATTTTTTAATCATGTTTTAGTGTATTAAGTGTGTTTGATATTTAATATTGAAAGATAAACCTTTGGGTGTACACATGCCTAATAGGACTAAGTACTATTGAGGGGTTTCATTAAGTGGTTAGACCTAAAAGGTGTTATAAAGATTATAGGATGTTGGATAAGGTATTTTTGGATGTTTTTTGATTTTTTTTTGTTATTTATATATGTATAATTCTTTCCAAGGGATCAAATGGTAACATGTTGATTAGATGGCCTAATGCAATTAGGTCTCCATGAGACCTAAAAGTGAAATGAGGTCTAATAGAGTTATGATAGACCAAAAGGAACTCAAATTTAATATAAATAATGTTTATGATATGTAATAATACATATTATATGGATTAACTAAGAGTTTAAGGGTGTGTGGTTGACAAAGTGGTATATGAATAAGAGATGAGTATATATACAAGGTATTTTAGACTTATTTTTATAAAAGCTTAGAGTAAGTGAATGGATTGATAAATAAATGAGACTAAGGAGGTTAGGTAACATGTTGTAAACATTAAGGAGAGAGAAAACAATCTTTTCATGATGATCATATATGATTTTTTAAATTGAAGATCAAGGTCATATGACCTATTCAATCATGAAGAGGTCTAGTTAAGTGAAGAAGCCTAGAGATAGTTTTGAGAGATATCAATTAGTGTAGAGATGAAGGAGTGACCATTATATATTGAGAGGCTATTATATTTTCATCATATATGTGTTATTTATGTATGAAATTTGATATATTTTAGATAGCGTAGATAAATATCTGAGTGGAAGAATATAATAAATAAGTGTGATTGACTGAGTTATTTCTTGATGGAGTTAAAGCTTCCTTGCAGGTTGGAGCTTGAATAATTTATCTTGATAGAGTTATTTATTGGTCAGGAGGGAATTTTATTGTCCTTAAATATTTATGCTTTTATGATTTTCCTTTGACTAAGTTTGTTCTTAATCATATGGGGTTGTAGTCTCCTAGTAAGTAGGTGCTTTCTAAAGTCAAGTGGGTGCTTGATAAATCTGGGGTTGGTTCTCCATGTTGGGTTAGTGCTCAACTAAATTTGATAAATTTTATTATAGGAATTTTTTCCAAGATTTGTTTCGATGGGTTTTATTCCCCATGAGGTTTTTTGACATATGTGATGTGTTATCTTGTTTCATGCTCATGTGATTGGTTCTTAATGCATTGTTAGATCACTGTGTTGCTTTCATACTTAACATATGAGTGGATGAAATTGATGAAAGTTTTTGAAAACTAATTCATTCCCCCTCTCAATCATTATGCTTCCAAAAATAACCCATATGAGATGTAAATAAAACTTTTCTCTAATAATAAAGATCCCCATTACCCTTAAATTTTGTAAACATAGGTACTTGGAATTATGTAAGGGATGAATAAGCAGTTCCTAAGATAAAGGGTTGTGTAATATATCATAAATGAAACCCCATGTCTAAGGTTTTATATATGTTTGAGATAATTAAAAAATATACATCCTTATATCATTAAGTTAATTTTGTACCACAAAATCAATAGATGTACCACTAGGTGTAAGATTAATATGTGTATGTATATGTTCTTTCAAATCACTAACATTAATATGTGAGTCATGTTTAGTGTTATGAGTATGTAAGAGAACCAAAGATTGAATCTGTGAATTCTTTAGAGGCACACTAGTCTTAGGATTAGTACATAGAACCATAAAAAGTTAGGAATAGAAGCATAAACCGAAGAGGGTGTAGTAACACTAGGTGGAGGCATGGTAGGATTAGCATCATGAAGATACATAGCCTCACTACATAATATTAAAATGTTAGAACCATTCAAATGATGTTACTCATGCAAAGGATCCTTGTTATTAATTCACATATTATGGGCTCTAGTATGTTAAAATATCATAACATCATGTTATTTGGGTTTGTTTGTAATTACATCATTATATTTTTATTCATTCATATGTTTGAAATATAGGATATCTATAGGATTAGGATGTGTATCATCATAATCAAGGTTATTTTCCTAGGTAAGTATAGAGATCTGGTGGATAAAAAGGGACATACTCATGGACATGTTTTTATTAAAAATTAAAAAATCTCAAATTTTGTAGATTATTTGTGATAGTTACACTCAAAATTTGAAGATGGTATAAGAAAATGAATTTTAGATTCTATTTTCCTAAACACTAACATTTTTTAAAAATGGTTAAGTATAAGTTGGTCAAACATCTAAAATTTGAAGATAAATTCTTATTTTCTAGAAAAATAGAGTAGACAATCATTCATACAGTGTAACCTTTTTATAGCAAATTTTAATACTTTTTGAAACCATTTTAGGTAAGTTTAGATAAGATCATCTAGTTTGTGACCTATATTTTATTAAGAAAATAATGAATGTTTTTATTTTTATTAATTTTACAAGTAAATAGATCCTAAAAATTAACAACAAATGGATAGATCATCATATGAACTCCATAACTACATCAAAAAAAATGAAAATTAGTTTATTTTAAAATGTGTATAGAATTAGGCTTAGTTTGTGACCATTTTTTTTTTCACATTCAGATCAATGAAAAAAAATACTTAAACATATATAGGCATGCATATTTGTGACATGCAGTGGCCTAAAAAATCCATATTTAGAAATCAACATAGATAGAAACTTTAAAATAGTCCAAAAACTAAAAAATCATGTATTTGGAAAGATGAGAGAATGATCATTATCATGGTAATAATTTTATTAATTGTTTTGTTTAAATTCATAGCTTATTTGGTGATGTAGGTTGATTTTTCTTATTTTTTAATCAAGGATCTTAGATATGGTGGTGTGTTGATAGGTCCAAGCCTTTGGCTCAGGAATCTAAGCCATTTATTATCCAAAAGACTTGGTTCTTGAATTCAAATATAACATAGTGTGTACAAACTATAACACATATGTTCTATAATGTGTACATGCTATAACATGTATGTGTTATTTTGACATTGCACACAAAATCAAAACAATTCTATTTATATGTGTTTATGTTTATATCTATTCACATTCATAATTTTATGTTTTTATTTTAAAGTGGAGTGTGTCAATATATACACTACCAAAAAAAAAAAGACACAATTGATATAGTGATGCAATTTTGGTACATTTTCACCTATAAACGTAAATTTGACTATATACAATATTATTTATGGTTTAACTAGGCCTAATTTAATTAAAATGAATGAAAGAGACAATTAATTAAATGGTGGAGAAAATTAGGTTCAATTAGGACCCCTTGCATGTAACTGTGACTATAAGATGTGATTTGGGCACAAATTAGCTTATATTTCTTGAAATATGTAGAAAATGAGTGAATGGGTACAATTAGTGATGCAATTATAGTGAAATTGAACCTCATGAACCTAATTTTGACTATAAAGGATGTAATTTGGGGCTCTTGACCCCAATATAATATTAAAATAAACCAAATGTCCATTCGTTCAATTCAAAGGCAATTGAGGGTAGTTTGAATCCTTTAAACCTAATTTTGGCTATAAAATGTGATTTGGGCCTAAATTGGCTCTAATTTAAATAGAGAATGAATCAAATAATCATTTGATTCAATGATATATACAATTTTGACATGTATAGGACATGGTTTTAGGCTATATAAACTCCAATGTCATCATGTAATTAATTAAATAGTTAATTGGTTCAATTATGGAGGTAATTAGGGTCAATACAAGCCCATTGAACCTAATTATCACTATACAATGTTATTTGAGGCTAAATTGGCTTTGATTTCATCATAGATTGATCTAATTAGTCAAATTATGAAATCAATAACATGATTCTAAAAAAAATAGCCACATTAAAATGTGGTTTGAATTGTATATGATGTGATTTTGAGTGAAATTGACCCTAATGCTATCATATAATGAACCAAATAGTTTATTCATTTAATCAAGGAGATAATTGAGGCCAATTTGAGTACCTTAAACCTAATTTCAAGATTAGGACATGATTTAGGGCTAAATTATCTTCAATTCTATCATGAATTGATCCAATTAGTTAATTGGTGTAATTAAATATGTGGGTTGGGCCAAATTGAACCCTATGGACCTAAACTATGGGTTACAAGTAGTCAATGTAAGTTGGACAAAATTAAACTCTATGAACCTAATTTTGGCTATATAGGATACAATTTAGGGGTCAATCAACCTTAATATCATAAAAAAAAAAATCAAATAGTCCATTAATTAAATCACAAAGGAAATTGAGGCTAATTTGAGCCTAGGTTTAACCTAACTAAAATAGGAGGATGTGATTTGTGGATGTATTAGTCATGAACTTATCTAATTAGTTAATCGATGTAATTAAAGATGTGATTTGGGTCAAATTGAGCCCAATGAACATAAATTATGGCTTAATCAATTGTATGGGATGCAATAAATGGCTTAATCGACCCTTTAATTATATCATAAATATAAATAAGAAGGTAATTATGGCCAATATGAACTGACTGAACCTAAATACAAGTATAGAATGTGATCTAGGAATATAAATTATCTCATATTTCCTCATATATCGAGATAATTAGTTGATTGTTATAATTAATGATGCAAGTTGGATGAAATTCAACCTTGTGAACCTTGTTTTGAATATATAGGATGTAATTTGGGGGTCAATCGACCCCACTATCATAACACCCTAAACCAAATAGTCCACTTATTTAATCACAAGAAATTGGGGATAATTTTATCTCCTTTAACCTAACTACAAGAACAAGATGTGATTTGGGGATAAATTAGCTTTGATTATGTCATGAATTGATCCAATTAGTCTATTAGTGTAATTAGAGATGTGATTTGGGCCATATTGTGCCCCATGAACCAAAATTATGTCTTAGGGTTTAGGGTTATAGTTATTTGATGTAATTTCAATGAAATTGAACCCCATAAACCTAAATTTGACTATAGAAGATGTAATTTTTGAGTCAATTGACCTTGATATCATAAGAAAATAAAACAAATAGTCCACCAATTTGATTATAAAATAAATTGGGGACAATTTGATCACCTTCAACCTAACTAGATAAGAGTAGGATGTGATTTAAGATAAATTAGTCATGAATTTGTCCTCAATTAGTACAATTAAAGATGTGATTTAGGGATAAATTAGTCAATTGGTATTAATAGAGATGTGATTTGAGACTAAATTAGTCATGAATTGATCCAATTAGTGTAATTATAAATGTGATGTAGGCCAAATCAAACCTCATGAACTCAAATTATGGCTCAATTGATTATATAGGATGCAACATATGGTTGAATCAATCCTAGAATAATATCACAAATGCAAATGTATAGGTAATTATACAAAAGTTCATGACATAATAATATTTCATAGTCTGGATTACATCACATAATCATATAACATAATAAAATAAAATATGATTGCATCACATAATATAATCATATATCATAATAATTTGATATATGACTATATAGATATAATAGTCATAATGTGTATGTGTTATAATGTGTATATGTTATTGGCATAATAAACAAAAATCTTTGTCCAATATATTTTTAGGTTATTTTGTGAATTATCTGCCAACTTACATTCTCTACTTCATTTTACACTTTACATAATGAAAATAAAAGGAATCAAATTATTCGTTTAGACCCCACCATGAAAAGGAATCAAGTTGTTATTTATCTAGTCATGGGAAATGGTTCTTGTTCAAGGAAGTAGTTAAAACATAAAACAATAGAGCAATTACAAGATTAGAGAGAAAAATAAAATGTACAAATTTAAAAAACTTCTCAAGACAAGGTAAAAAAATTATCCCTAATGAAACAAATGTCATAGATAATGATGAAATTAATAATGACAACTTGAATAATGATAATGAGTGTCTACCTAAAAATCTAAATTATGTTGCAAGTCCACTTTCAAAGTATAAAGTTTTTCATTTTTGATGCTTATTATATGCATGATGATTTACCCCTAAAAATGAAGAAAATTTCATAGAAACACATAATGATGAAAGTAACAATGAAGATAATGCCATAGAAATATTAAAAAATGAAAGTAACAATGAAAAAACTAGTAGTGAACATAACAATTTTGAAACACCCTCTTAATAAATTAAACCATTAAAAATACCTTCAAGCATTATGTGTATAAAAAGTAAATAATTAATTAAAGTTGATTAAAATATTTTGAAACTAATGCATAAAAAATGTTTGATTAACATTCAATAAGACTAGCTAAATTTTTTTGGAATAATTTCTTTGCAAAATTAATTTTTGATAGTCAAAAATGTCAATTATTTGTTTCTTTGATGAAATTGATTAATATGAGACCTATAATATACACCTAGGACTAAAAACATCTAACATGGATGGTGAAAACAACATTAAAAATATATATATACATGATGCATATCATATTTTATGTGTAACATCACACAACAAAGATTGTAATGCTTCTCGACATAGAATTATAACTTGTGTAGTAAGTGGTCAAACACAAAAAACAAATATTGATTTCAATAACTATCTAATAACTTAACTTAAATATAAAAACATTAATGGAAGTGATTGGACTACACCAAAGACTTAATGATACCCATACCAATGAGATTTGGGTATTATTTGGTAGACTTCCATGAAAGACAATACAAGAGTTTCACCTATACATAGTTGTTTTATAACAAAACATGTTTGGATGGAAATTGTAAAATTTTTGTTGGATTTCCAAAATTAAAAAATTATATCCATGAGGAGATTACAAGTGAAACTATATAGGAATTAGTTTGTTTTATCAAACATAAATCTATGACTTATAAATTAAAAGATGGCAAAGAATTTAAAATATGTGAGCTTGTTACAAAATAAATACCTATTTCAAAATTCATGGTCAAATTTAGGGAAGATATTGTTTATGAGTATGTAAGTTTCACCCATAGGGATATATGGTTGGATGAACAGTTCAAGCAAAAGAAGGAAACATTACCACTTGGTTTTATTATTTTAATAGTTGAATTTTCTAAGAATCACACATTTAGACCATAAATGGAAGTTCAATCATAGTATTAAAACTCCGTAAAGGTTTCTATATTTGTGCATATATCATTCATGAATGCACCTAATAGTACAAATCAAGATAAAAAAATATTAAGGGAGTACTATTTTTATGTTATTCATTATCGATCACATTGTACAAAGTATGTGCAAGGTTGTTTCAAGATGTTCTATGGAAAATTGATTAAGAGGAACATTAATTTTAATCGATATTAAATTTGGTTAGATAATTTCACATCATAATTTAAGAATGCATGGATGTTTAATTAATTGAGCAAGATGCACATTATCACTGGTGTAGAACATATCTAGATTTTTACTAAGGTTAGCCATGTAAAAGGGTATTATGATAGTGTTGGATCATGTGTAAAAATATTTTTAAAAAGAGAGCAGTTAAATTTTGAATATTGTGCTATTTTGACTAATGCAACAACCATTATTGAATGGTGTAATGAAAAAATGGGCCATGGTACTTAATAAAATTTTATTGTTTTTAGATATTTCTAGTTGATGGAGAAAGAACACTTGGAAAAGTCTAAAGATTATATGATTTTAATGGGATCAAGTGAGATCCACTCATTTCATAGCTCAAATATAGGTTCTTTTATTACTCATACAAGACAATTGACATGTTTATATTCTACATGCATATATTATGTTTGGAATGAGCACGAGTCACAAGAGTGGTTGGATGAATGGATATAAAAATATTTATTTCTAGTTGAAAAATATCAAGTTCCACCAAAATTACAACTTATAGACATGAAATCATCACATGACTTTCACCATGTATGAAATCTAGTGCAACTATGTAGAATATTAATCATATGTACTATTTATTTTCATTATCTATCTTGATATCATCATTAAAAATTAATTGTATGATATAGGTCATGTTTATGTAGGTATTAATAAAGAAGACAATGAAGAGGGAACATATTACTATTTGTGTTAGTGTGTATACAAATATTTTTGACTTCTTCGATCATAGATGGAGAAAACATTGACTATTCCACTAGGTTTATGGTAGACATTGGAAGTTGGATTTAATGATATCATATCAAAAAATCAAATGTATGGTTGTTTGAAGACTTTGAAACACATAAAAAGATACTACATAATTAAAATTTGATTCTTGCAAAAAATATTCAATTGATCAAATATCATGAGAGGCCATTAAAGAAGAATTTATAGAAAGTTCATGATTCAGACCATGAACTTATTCTTGCCACTATCGAGATTAGAGTATATCCGAGTGGTTTGCTAGATTGAAATTCTAAGGTATGTTGAGTTATCAAATGTATATGTACTTAATTTTACCAAATTTTATTGATTTTTTAGTTTATATATATATATATATATATATATATATATATATATAATTTTTAATTACTTACTAAAAAAATCTAGGTTACTGGTGTCAAATAAGCTTCCACCTTCATGTGGTTGGCATTGTTAGTAAATAATTTCATATTCTTGAAGATAAGAGAAGAGTAATATAAGTATTTAGTTATTATAGAAAGGGTGTCCTTGAGGATGGAATGGGTAGTGGGTCTCTTGACTAAGAATTATGGGAGGCCAAGAAATTGGTCCTAGACATTATTTACCACCCTAGACAGGTTGGTATTGCTAGTTTCAAGAAATGAAGAATTGGATGTGGAGATATTGAACCTCCCATTCAACTTTGACAATAATTATTGTTAGTGTTTGCATTCTCTTGAATAATAGTTAAAATATGCATTCAGGTGGATTTGAAGGTCATGGTCATGGGACCACATGTAATTTGCCTATCCATATGTGTTCAAAGTGATATAATTGCATGTGGAGTTCTTTGATGTGGAAATGCCAATTTGAGGACAAGAACTTGTCTCTTCACTACAAAACATTACACTTAAAGACCCATTACTACAATGTGTGTGCCATATATTTATCTCCAAGGTTCATCGACATGATTTGAGGTGAAATTAGAAAGATTTAACACACATGTGAGGCTTTTTTTATGTTCATAAAGATTACTTATGGTTTTAATTTTACATGCATCTAATGTTAGGTTAATAAAATAAAATTTTATTATATTGGGAAGGGTATTTTTAAGGCCTAAATGGGTCATGGGTCTCTTAATCAGGCATAATGTAAGGCTAAAAACTTGCTCTTGGATGTTATTCACCACCACATACATATTGAAAGTGTTATTTTTTATCCATAAAGCACTTGAGGTGGACATACTGAATTGTCCCTTCAACTTTGACAATTGTAAGATGGAAATTTTGAGCAATAAGATTTTGGTATGCAAATTATACACTAAAATCTACTCAAAACACTAATCTTCAAAATTTTAAATAAGGAAGATCACAATGCAAATAAAAAAATTCAAAATAAAATTATAACAACATCATGACCTCTTAGACCCAATATTTCTCTAAATTTGACTTATGCTTGATTATTTGCTCTTGACTGAATGGATTTGCTTAAAAGACTCATATTATTGGGACATGTGATTATCTTGAAAATGGACTAAGATGATGACATGGAAGCTCATATATTTATTAGTTGGCCTCAATGGAGGATTGATTGGTTTAAATAAAGGAATGAGGGATAATCAATGGAAAAAATTCAAATTTGGGTGTAGGAAGATCAATGGTGGAGAATTATTCAAGGAATTAAAAATTCCTTGTATGATTCTAGAGGAGAGAATGTTCTAGAGGTAGAAGCCTATAGAGTATTTTTGGAAGCCTAATGGTTAGTAGTAGATTGTTAGTCATGTGATTATGGGGTTTTAGACATTATAGGGGAGCAAGAGAGGCTGCTCATAGACTAGGGTAGGTGGAAGGGAATTTTAAATTCCAAAATATTAAATAAGTGGGGTTAGTTGATAAATAACACATGATTATAATAATTAATTAATTTTTGTGAAGGGATAAGATTAGTAGGTGAATATGGAATTAGTGGTTAATTAGGATAATAACTAAGAAAGGGTTATTAGGAGTAAACTAGATAGAATTAGATGGGAATTAGTATAAAAATTAGCAAGCTGAGGAAGGTGAGCAAATATAGATACATACATTTTCCCCTCTTTGAAAGGGAATTGTGAGTAGATGAAGTGGAAGGGTAAATGGTATCTAAAATAAGAAATATAATCATGTATGAATGTTAGTAAATGATGTTAGTGGATGTGATGCCCCTTTAAGGAGACATGTAGGTAGGAAGGTGGATGGCCACTCGAAAAGAATAAACAAGGGGTGGGATGCAATGGGTAAACAAGGGGATGGGTTGTTAGATGTGATATCGATGTTGAAGAAATTGAACTCAACATGAGCAATGAGATACAAATTGATGATGCCCCTGAGCAAAAATGATCTTGTCATGATTATCAATACATACCAAGGGGGAATCAATCGTAATGTGATGATGATAAAAGGTCACAAATTTTGACATATCTAAGGCAAAGACACATGCCAAGGAGATTTTTAAATTGAGATGATAAAGTCCATATGCTTTCAATTTATCCTAAGCATGGATTCATGATGGGAGAGCATTAGACACAAGTAAAACAAAAAATTGATAAGATTAATAATTAGTGTAGATCAAAACAAAATTTGGGTAATATAGTGAAGGAGATGAAAGAGAATAAATTATATGATCGAGTGACCAAAAGGTGAAGGGGAAGAATTAGAATGTGAAGCATCAAATCAAATGAGTCATAATGTGATTAATAGTAATGATGCCCTTGGTAAGGACAAATTAAAGGGAGAAAGAAATGATAATAATGTTACAATTTTATTCATGCCCCAATAAAAGGAGGAAACTATAAAATTTAAATGATGATTTGACCAATCAATGATAATGGATGACTAATGGAAGAAAATATGGATGTTGTGATTTTTTAGTCCTAATCAACAAGTAAAAAAAATTTAATGAGAAGATTAGGGAGATGATTTTAGGTATGGTGATTGATCAATAGACTAATTTATTAATGATTGATATTGTAGATTGAATATTTGACTAATGTAATATTTGGGGATGATGAGGGACAAGAGAGATGTGATATGAATGATGGGGAGATAGGAGAGAGTGGCCAAGTTGAACTCAGGCACACCATTTGATTGAGTGCTACTTAAATAGTCTTAAAATACCTTAGGATAATGTAGTTCAAACTATATTATAGTATGATGATGATGGATTAGAATATTAGGATGATGAGGATTATTAGACATGTTATTTTTTAGATATATGTTAGGTGTGATGATGATTGGATTAAGAGTTGAGTTTAGATGTTAATGATTAGATAAATATCATATGATTGATGGGAGGATATAGACATGATGATAAAGGACTTGGAGGAATGATTGGATATTATATGAGTGGACTTGGATGATCATCTTGAAGATAAAATCACAAGGATAAATGATTGGATTTAGACAATATGATAGGTGATATAGATTACAAGAAATTATGAGTGTGTCTATTATAAAAAAATCATTACTATAATAAGGCTCATCATAGTCTAAGTAATGTGATGTAAATATAACACTAGGCATTATACCCCATAATATAAGTATGACCAAGAGGATATTATGCTAAAGTACATGATTATAAAAGGGCCAAATAGTGAACTCTACATCATTGAGTGAGCCTAAAAATAATCATTGTATCCTTTATTGTCATCATAAAATCCTCATTCATTTATCAATAGACAAAAAAGACATGATATAAAACTAATTAAAAGACTAAAATAAGATAAACAAAGATAAGCAGATAAATATATACAGATATATACATGATAAAAGACATAAATAAGTCAAACAACAAAGAGAAGATAAGTAACACACACAAGTATCTACATGTAATGTCATCATGTCTTGTATAATTTTTTGGATGAGAGTTGGTGAGATGATTGATCAGGTGATGAGTTGGACTAAGTAGGTTATGATTATGTGAAGGTGGATGAAGGATATGGATTTAGACAGGGGTATAGATTTTGAGTAGACTAGATACTTAGATTAGGATAAGGTTATGAATAAGGACATGGATGCAAGGATTGGGATATAAGACAAGACAAGATGATAATATGATAACACCACTAGGATATAAGACAATGCCAAATGACAAAATGAATAAGACATAAGACATGATGAATAGGATATTTAAGACATAACAATATGACATGTGATAAGATGACTGAGATGTTTTGGGATTCTATGGATTTTATAATTTTTTAGGGTTGTTGAAATATTTAAATTTTTAGGGATTTTGAGAATATGTGTGTACACTATAAAAATGGGGTTACTAACAAAGGGAATACCAAGCCTAAAAACTAGGATAAGGATGAATGAATTGTTTTATGAGATGACAAAAGGATGAGGGTGATATTGAAAATGGGATGAGGATTAATGAAGAATGGACTAGGGATCATCAACAAACACATCATGAAGGAACCAAATATCTAGTTTCTTGAGTGTCCATTGGAGGATTTACCAAGATCATTCTAGAATATTTCTCAAGATATATTCCACTCCCTTTTGAAGGTTAATACTAAAATAAAGGATTGAAATAATAGGATCTAAGATATGATGGTATATGATGGACAAAGGGATAATATAGACAAGGATGATATTAACAAGGGATGGATTTTGCCCCTAAGATTTGAGGTAAAATGTATATAACAAATTATATTACCATGATGCTAGAAACTAGTTTTCATCATGGCACTTTCCCAAAATACCAAAAGACTAGTTTTAACCATTAGATGAATGATTTTTTATTTTGAATTTTAACTTTTGGGATCTCAAATTATTGGATATGGGTATTAGATGTAAGAATGTTGACACCTTCTACAGCCAAAACCTATTCTAGAGATATGTGATATTAGGATCATGTTGTCCTTGTGACCTTCATTGAATATTGATTGACACCCCTCTAGACATCTAGACCATGTGTCTTTATCACCCCTATGAGAGGCAATGCTGCCTGAGAAGGTGATGTAAGATATGGATTGTATTAGATATTAATGATGATAGGGGTGTATTAGACTTGAATAGATGATAAGATCATCAGGTGTGATGGGTGAGTGATGATTAAGATTAATATTTTCACACATAATTGGAGACATTAGACATTCCACATTTTATTTATGCCATATGACAAGATTTTAAGAGATCCAAGACACTTTAAATTTGCAATAATTCTTTGATCTTATTATTTGAAGGATAACCAACCATCTTGATACTATTTTTGACATTCTTTTGATTTTCATATTTGATTATATATTGACTACCCCTTGGTTCCTAACTTTGGGATTCACCATATGAGATTGATATTTGACTTGATACATGATGATTATTTTGACTCTGATGGTCCCCTAGTGCCTCAGAGAAGGTTTCCTTAGGGGAAGACACTTTTTAATTAGGTTGAATATTTTATTTTATTGAGTTTGAATTATTGGATCAAAGGTGATTTGATCATCATGTATGACTTGTCAAATATGGTCTTGTACCTTTGTATTTGTGGCACATATTATGTTGCTTAGGGAAATATATAGTGATGTATGTTCCTATTTGTCCGTATGGAGGGAGGTGATTAAATGATCCTAAAAGGATATATGATGGATGAAGGTGGTGGAGATGGTATTATGAGGTCAAAGAGTGGTGATGTGGTATAATGGTCTTTATAGGTGTTCTTAGGAGACCTAGATTTGACATCATATACAATATCCTCAAGATTCATAAAAAGATCACTAGGATGAGTTTTAGTACAAATATCTATAGGATTAGATTAACTTTGAAAATATTTCATAGATAAATATTGAAATAACTTTATTATGACTTCATCATCCTGGATAGGATCAAAAGATATGCTTTATTATTGGTTGACATATGAATTAGAGGTACTATCAAATAGGTAGGAATAATCACCATCTGCTACAATATCTAAACGTGATGATGTTTCTAATAAAGAATTAGATTTAGATACTAGTGTTGAACATGATCCTGATGTATATAAGACTAATGTTGACTCCAATTCTAACTCTAATGTACATGATGTGATGCTTCTAGTAGAGGATTCATTGTTCACAAGTGACTTCTCAACATGGGGCCTTTGATGTGATGATGGAGAGAAAATGGATTCAATAAATATATGCCCATAGAATAAGGAATCATGAGAGGAGGGATGACTAGGATTATTGGAAATAGACTCAACATTAATGGAGGATTTTTCAAATATAGGTGGACCATGACATATGGACTTGGTGTCTTGACCTTGTATCAAAAAGGGAAGGGCTTGGTAATTATCAAGAAAGGAATCTTGGCATACATCTTTTTGTTTACCCTCAAGTATAAATTCATTTGATTCATTCTTGATTTCCATGTCACCAAGGTCAATTAGGTCTTAGACATAGTTTTGAAAATTGTGACATTTATTAATGGTATGCCCCTAGGTTTGGTGATATATACAATAGTGGTTGGATTTATACCAAAAGGGCTTAGGCTTGGTGGGATTAAGATGTATTATGGGTGGATGGACCATAATGTCAGTGGAAACAAGTTGGTAGAAGAGGGATTCTAAAGATATGGGAAGAGGATTTTAAGGCCTATCTTCACTTCTTGAGTTGGGTGATGAAGCATTAGACTTTAGATGATATGGGTATTTTCATGATTGGGTGGGAAGACTAGTAGTAGATAAGTTGGCCTGAATTAAATTCTTTTTGATAATAGAATAAAGGGTAGATGATTGATTATGATTGGTGGATAGAGTATTTTAATTGAACTAGGTGATATGAAGGCTAGGATTAGATTGACAAGAATGAGTGTGGACTCAAGGTAATGTTGGGTAGATAGGGTCAAAGTCTATAGTATATGGACTGATCATATCAAGGAGGTGATAAATGAGTACATCCCTATTGTCTATGAGACATTACTCAATCAGGGTATTGAACAAATATATTTTAGATGTCATGGATGAAGATGGGAGAAATTACGTATGATGTGGTTTATTGGCCCCAATTAGTAGGTATAGGAGATTGAATAGAAAGATTGAAGGATGAAGATAGGATGTGTGGAAAAAATATGAGAAAAGTCTTGTTTTAGTCTGATATTATGCTTGAATAAATGATATGAGATGTTGGATGGGGTAAGATAAAATTAATTAGACCAAATTAGAATGTGAGCTAGACTATTAACAATTTAGACTTGATTCAAATGAGCGAGCTACGACAAGATCTAGGACCTAATTGGGGATATAATAGACCAAGAGATTAGTTTTGATTAAGAATGATTGGATTAGGACTAGATCAAGGCTAATATGATTTGAATTTAATTGGGATGAATTGATCGATAAGACAAGAATATTGCTAGGACTAGATTTTGTGTATGAGCCAAACTTGACTAGACATAAAAGAAAACTAATGATGAGGACTATAAATGTAAATAATGTTTTTCCAACATGGATGATGACTAAAATATTAATAAATACTTGATGAGATGACTAGTATAGATAGGGGATGACAATTTAAGGATAAATTGGACTATGACTGGGCTAGGTTTTAAGGGATAAAGTGGTGGATAGGGTGATTATTCTAGACAAGATCAATAAAAATGACCAGTTTGGAATAGGATTATAAGGATGAGTAAGAAAAAATGAAATGGGGATGATAGGAAAAATAGAGTAGAATATGAAAAGACTAGGGGATGACAAGAGTGTGACTAGGTCGAAAGAAGATGACTAGAGTAGATGATAATGTCTAGGATAAGGGATAATGATGATGGTCAAGATTAGGTAGTGATTGAAGAATAGATGGAAACAAATGAGTACCCATTTTAATTGGGAATGTCATTGAGTTCCCTCTTAAAATCTATATGAACTATAAATCAATGTGACCTTGACTATCTAAATGTCATATGTACATTTTTAATTAAGTGCAAAAGTAAAACTAGATTGACAACATTTTTATGGCTTTAATATATCATAAAAATCATACCCCATATTCATTAAGCCATCCCATATGACTTATTTAACCTTCTAATTGATCTATTCGCCTCCTTGTTGTAGGAATGTTTATTCATCATCAATTTATAAGACATGTAATCATTTTCACTAAAGGACACCATATCATAAATTTTGGCACATGTCACATTATAACGCATTCCATTTAAATTATAATGTCAAATTATATCCTTTTATCATCCATTTAAATACAATATAAAATTAAATCATAACATCACATCATCTATCCAAATTAAATCCATCTGTGACTATATCATCACATCATCATATACATCAAATTAAATAGAAACCATAAGACATAATCATAAATCATTTCAACACATGAAATTAAATACTAATAATTATTACATCCACAATACATCAACATCTAATCATATCATGCATGTAATCAATAATCCAACATCTAATCTAACAAAAAACATCACAATCACATAAGCAAAATACATAAACACATAATATAACATAATAAATCCCATCATAATCACATAAATGCCCATGACTCCTATATATATATATATATAATATGATCATCATGGGAATCCATGTGTTAAGAATTAAATATACATGTCTAATATACAATCAATGTCTCATAGACCAAATCATGGTGGTCTCTTGGGTGGCTGATGCATAGAATGAGAAGAGGTGATATCCTTGTAATAAGGGGCTCATTAATCCACTAGAACCACACCCTCATAAAGGCCCCTATAGTATTGGTCATCTTTATTCAACTATGATATTTGTCGAGTCAAGTCACCCAAGCCATGTATCTATAATAGAGTATCCCCCTCATCCCTAGCCTACTCTACTACCTATAATTTAACCTCACACTAGCTCAATCTAGCTTGAATATGATCTATCTAACCTTATAAAGTTTTTATATGTGTGTCCTTGGCCCAAATATACCCCAATAAGGTGGTCAACCAAGCTAATACTAGGCCCGTCTAAATATCCCATTATGTTATCTACCTTTATAAATCTATAACCTATAGCTGATAGTTATCTCTCTCTATATGGTGATCCTAGATACCTCAACCACCCTAAATCTCACCTCCTATTGTAGGATATCAATCTGTTCTTGATCTTCCACCCTAATAGGTGCTTTAGAGGGCCCTACAATGTTAGGACCTATCCCTACCACTCCTTAATCACCCCTATACCTCCATTAATCACCATCAATACCTAACCAACCCTATTATCCCCACCATCCCTCCCTAACTATGGTTTCTACCTCTATACCTACCATATCCTTGATCATGCCTGATCCTAAAAGATCTTCTAAACTTTACATCTCCACCTATCACCATGAACTAGCCTTAAAATTCTCCTCAATCATCTCTATCACCACCATCTTGTGTAGGCTATAGTAACCCTAGGATATGCCATCACTATTTGAAAATCCCATATAATAAAAACTATACTATCATAGTCCACACGTGCTAAATCCCTTTCAACTATACAACCCCATTGTAGCCTCTCCCTATCACTCTAAGAAAATAGATGTTCCTCTCTAGGGAAATTCTATTGATTTCAAAAATTCCTTTGCACACAATCTCACTAGTATCTCTCTATAATATAATCTTAGTGCCTTGTCAAGTAACACTTTGTAAACATATAGCTGGTGTACTCTACATCCTCTAGCCATCCACACTATACTTTTCTATATGACATCCAATTAATTCAATCATCTGTCACACTGTCAAATGCTTATATGTGCTCTCTAAACTCCTAAGATGATATACCATCCAAAAACCAACAACTATTTAGGCTCATGATCTAATTAGGTACCTAGTGGCCTCTTAGTCACCATGTGCTCCCAATAATAGATTTGTGATAATAGTGATTATCCAAAATACATTGTTCCCATATAGTCTCCCACATGTATCTCCCTATATAGGTAACCCAACATAATTAGTCCTTAAGAAAATACCCTGTAATCTTGTACCATGTCAATAACTAAATACCCTAACCCTAACTAGAACCATTATCCACTCTTGTATGGAAATAATATGCCAATAAAAAGAGACATGAAAACTAAGGTCAATCTATCTATAGTCCCATCTCTAAATGTCCTATCAATATCAATCTATGAGTCATGAACCACAACCTATAAGTGCCCACATAACCATTGTATAGTCACACTTAGTGACGACGACCTCCAGTAGATTTCAACTCCTTTTATTGGTAGTCGAAAAATCCACTAGACATCCTCTAAAGTCACTATCATGTCCCCTATGAAAAAGTGGAAGGTGATCATCTCTAAGTGCCACTTATCCACCAATGTGATGATAAGGGCTTGATCTATTCTAATAAAGGGCTTCATGGCAATATAATAAAATAGTATCATCTCTAATAGATAGTAATAGGATAGTATCAAGGGATGCATCTCATACAACATTAGGGGTTAACATAATATAGATTCTATAACACCTAAATCCTCATACACCAAAAAGATTGTTAGCCTTTAATTATTAAAAACCTATTTTATAACCTAGATTTTTCCTATATTATCTCTAAATTATCTACCTAGCTACCTATTCCTTTACTTGTCTCCTTACCCAACTATCCCCTATACTAAACCTAATAAAAATTGATTTTAGCTCTTAACCCTAAAATGTGATTTTGTAAAATTGTTAAGTGCTTCTTTTGATTTTGCAAAATTTTAAGACCTTTTTTGTAGCTTTGTAAAATCACAAATCATCACTTGAAATTTTGTAAAATTGGAAGTAACCCATTATGGTTTTACAAAATTGCTTTTTGTCATAAGTGAATTTATAAAATTATAGGTCATGAATGCAATGCCATTGTTTGTGCATGTAAAAATGTATCTAGGGGAAATGCCCCTAAATGTGATTTTACACTCATTGTTTTTACCAAATAAATGGTACAATAAATACATTAAATAAACAAAATAACAAGTTAGGGAGAGGCACTTACTATTGGTCTAGCTTTTGCAGGTCTTTAGAACTCCTGAACCCTCTTATCACAATCTGAAGCACATGGAATGCAATCCATCTTCATTAGCTATAGAGAAAGGTTTTACAATAACCAAGGGTCAAAATGAACTATTTTTACCCCTATTTTTATTTTTTACCACCCATAACCCTATCATTTTTTCCAACTAAACCCCATTTAAACCCATTAACACTACCCTCCCACATAAATAACTAATTATGGATCTCATAATCATTTATCAATCATTTAATTCTTCTTTAATTACATTTTCCATAACCATTATCAGGGGCATGATCTTTCATCTACCTTCTCTCTATCTAACATCCTGATTCATAACTACATCAACCTAAGGTCTCTTAAGACTATGTAGGTAGCATTTGGTCATTTTTTAGTACCCAAAGATAGCTTGACCACTATTTTCCTTTCCCATTGCCTCATGATCACTCAGATTTATCAAATCATGTTAAGATACAATCATCATATCAATTCCACTTATCATAATAAATCACTTATCTTATCATTTTATTGACCCATATATATCCCTTGCATGTGTCCTTGCTTAGGAAATGTGTTGGGGGATCACAAGAACAACACCTGTTCTGATCTCACTTTGTTAGGATCTTGCTCCTCAAAAAGAGCACAGTATGATTACCAAATATAAGCAATTATAAATGCAGAAATAACCAGAAATACAAGTAACTAGAATTCACCAATAGCACAGTATATGAGAGACAATACACTATCTTGTATTAACACTTTACAGAAAAGAATACAATAAAGAGCCGCCACACTCTTCCACCTTACAGAGGCTTCCCACACCTCAAGTGTACATTAATTCTTCTACAACACTCTCCTACCAAAAAAAGGGTCCCAACAACCAACTCACAAACAGAATTGGTGTTCACCTCTCCAACTAGTCAGTAATAACCCTGCCAGTTCACCAAGCACTCTAAAGCACTTCAAGTTGATCTCCCATTGCAACTTGCAATTCAACAGACCATACTCACACATGTAGATCTCTTATGAGCTTGTAACAACCTGTAACTCAATGATCTTACACTTAGAAGGAACTTCCTTGCCTTCCTTATCTTATACCAATTACAATACATGCCAATGGGTCTATAAATAGATCCCAGACTTAAACAATAACTTAGACTCTTAATTTAGACAATTATCCTTGTAGCTCAAGACTCTAACTGGCCTTTACATGCAAATTCTTTGTTCACTTAACTAACTATCCGTGCAACGAACAGTCCTGGAACACACAGGCGACCGACGTTGGTCCTTGCTTGTCTAGTTCTGCCAACGTCGGCTGACTCCCTGCCATCGCCGGTGGCCTTCTACACTAGTCACGACTGATGTCAGTCCTTCTATCGATGCTAGTGCTCCTAGATCTCAGCGACCTTCTATTCCTTTAGTTTGTAAAGAGTTGAAGCTTTTAGCTCCACAACTTAACAATCTCCCACTTGGAGATAAATAACTGCAACCTGTACCTATACCTATACTCCATCTAGTTTGTTCCCTTGGCTTTGTATTCCTCCTCAAGATCACTCTTGAAGACTAACCACCACAAATCCCATGGTGTAAACTTGCCATCCAAATCACCTACCACATCCACATCTATAAACCATGTAGAAAATAACCTGAACCTGCATAGCATGTGCACTTGCTGCTAGTCCCTATAAGAATCCACTGAACTACCCTTCAATGGTTCTCTCTTAGATTGGCTCCAACTTGTGATAACTCCCACTGCTTGGGAAAACTCAGGTTTAGTACATATTATGCACTCCACCTCATCATGTGAATCAAGACCCTGTTCTGTGAACTGTCCAACCATCAGTGTGCTAACCGGTCTCACACAATCATCTTGAAACAAAGTCAACATATGACCCTCCATGTCTCTAGAACACACTTATGCCAAAGAATCTTACTGCTCCTAGATTCTCCATGACAAACACCTGAACTAGCTTTACCTTTAGTTCAACAATACCCTATATATGTAACCCTGCAACAAGCACATCATACAGTAATAAGATAATGTAGCTAATATTATCCAACCTAGTAAAGAGAAATACAATGATCAAACCTCCATTGCCCTATAGCTAATACAAGACCATATACCATGATCTTCCATCTCACGTATCCATTTCCGCTCTTCTTCATCCTGAAAATCCATTCGTCTCTTAGTGCTTACTTCCAGCTGGCCACTCTACCCAAAACACCTGTTTGGTTCTCCTCCAAGGAATCACATCCTCATCCATGTCAAGCTCCCACTGTTTCCTAGATCTACCTATTCTGCTTCTTCAATAACTTCCTGGTCCTATGCCATAAGTGAGCAACAAGTAGTGTAAAGAAGGGAAATGATGAATTTAAGAATGTACTTACACCTTCAGTCCTCCATATGGGTGCTTGAGACACGTTGACAGCTTGCTATCCACCCAAAATTTGTCTCAGCAACCAATGCTAGTCACATCTCAGTCTGCACCCGACCGATGTCAGTTCCTTGCGACTGCCCCCTTGCTGACGTCATTTTTCCCTAGCTGATGCTGGTAGTTATCTGCCCTGAGTCACCAACATCGGGCTGCACAAAGTCGATGTCGGTCCCTATCTAGATGCCGACGTCAGTTTTCCTACTGACGTCGGCCTCTATGTTTTTCTAGTGAGACCTGACTTTTTCTTGTGAGCTCTTTTTGGATCAAATCCTTGTCCAAAACACCCTTGCTTTGCTCAGAATTCTTCTGCATCTTGTGCTAAACTCTATCTGTCACCTTCTCTTTGAAAACCAAAGCTTTCCTATTCTTGTCACTAACATCAGATTCCTCAAGAAACGTCACCTTCTTCTTTTGCATACAGAAACCACGATCCATACCTTCCAAACCTGAAAGCATATCTTTTGACTCAAGAACAAGCATCTCCTTCTTATCTATGTGACCAAGCCTATCAAGCCACATCTCTGAATCTACAGCTGAAGTAGATAACCCAAAAAGAGAGTTAGTAATACAAGTAGATAGATAAAGTGTACCTACTTTCTTACCTCTAGCTACAACAAGTGTACCCTTGGTAACCTTCCAAGAGTCCGCTGTGAGAGTTACTGTGCAACCCTCATCACCCAAATTTCTAACAAAAATCAAATTCCGCTCCATAACTGGGACATGCATGACCTCCTTTAACACCCATGTGTTACCTATCTACAGTTTTAGCTTCACTTTCCCTTTGCCAACAATCTGACAAGGCTTACCATCCCCTACACAAATTTCTCCAAGGTCTCCCTGGACATACTCATGAAAAAATTCCCTATGTGGGGATGCATGAAAAGAAGCACTAGAATCTAAAACCCAAGATTCTACTTTATCCAAAGAACATACCAGAGCATCCCATGTAGCATAATCTATAACTTCTGCTTCTTCTTCATGTCCTTCATGCTAATCTTCACCTAATCTGCAATCTCTCTTTAAGTGCCCTTGCTTTCCACACTTCCAGCAGGTTATTCTGCCATACCTGGACTTGGATCTTCTGCCTATCTTGGACCTTGATCTCCCATGCTCTATCTTCTCTCTTTGCCTTCCTCTGCCTTCAACACTCAAAGCATTCCCTGATGACTCACCTATGCTTTTCCTGCGTATCTCTTCATTCAAGATCACACTCACAACATCATCCACTTTTAAGACTTTTGAAGGAGACATAGTATTAGAAACTGCCATTACCAAACCTTCCCAACTTTCGAGTAATGAACACAAGATTAAGAGAGCTCTAATTTCATCATCAAATATAATATTGACTGAACTTAGCTGGTTTACTAAACCATGGAAATCACTAAGGTGGCTATGAACAGATCCACCTTCTAACATTTGCAAATTAAATAAATGCTTCATAAGAAATACCTTATTAGAAGCTGAGGGTTTTTCATATAAATTTGCCAAAGATTCCATCAAATCCACCATTGTCTTACACTGTGATAAGCTAGAAATCACAGATGATGCAAGACTCAATCTAATAGATCCCAAAGCCTTCCAATCAAGAACCTCCCATTCTTCATCTTTCATATCTGAGGGTTTGCAATTAACCCCTCCCAACGGTAAGTACAAATCTTTTTGATACAGATAATCCTCAATTTGCATCCTCCACAATTGGTAGTTCTTGCCATTAAACTTTTTCATCCATAGCTTGCTGTCTTCTGCCATTGCTCAACTCCCACTCAAACAGAAACCTTGTGAGTAACCTGTAATCAAAACACACTAACCAGATATAATCCAATCTGTTAGTATCCCAACCAATAGCTCTGACACCACTTTGTTGGGGGATCACAAGAACAACACCTGTTCTAATCCCACTTTGTTAGGATCTTGCTCCTCAGAAAGAGCATAGTATGATTACCAAATATAAGCAATTATAAATGCAAAAATAACCAAAAATACAAGTAACTAGAATTCACCAATAGCACAGTATATGAGAGACAATACACTATCTTGTATTAACACTTTATAGAAAAGAATACAATAAAGAGCCACCACACTCTTCCACCTTACAGAGGCTTCCCACACCTCAAGTGTATAGTAATTCTTCTACAACACTCTCCTACCAAAAAAATGGTCCCAACAACCAACTCACAAACAGAATTGGTGTTCACCTCTCCAACTAGTCAGTAATAACCCTGCCAGTTCACCAAGCACTCTAAAGCACTTCAAGTTGATCTCCCATGAACCTACAACCTGCAATTCAACAGACCATACTCACACATGTAGATCTCTTATGAGCTTGCAACAACCTACAACTCAATGATCTTACACTCAAAAGGAACTTCCTTGCCTTCCTTATCTTATACCAATTACAATACATGTCAATGGGTCTATAAATAGATCCCAGACTTAAACAATAACTTAGACTCTTAATTTAGACAATTATCCTCGTAGCTCAAGACTCTAACTAGCCTTTACATGCAAACACTTCGTTCACTTAACTAACTATCTGTGTAACGAACAGTTCTGGAACACACAAGCGATTGACGTCGGTCCCTGCTTGTCTAGTTTTGCTGATGTCGGCCAAATCCCTGCCATCACCAGTGGCCTTTTGCACTGGTCACGACTAACGTCAGTCCTTTTGTCGATGTTGGTGCTCCTGGTTCTCAGTGACCTTCTATTCCTTCAGTTTGCAAAGAGTTGAAGCTTTTAGCCCCACAACTTAACAAAATGTCGCTAGCTTGTGGCCTTATTTATCTTAGTTTATCCATTTCCTAAACATATATCTTTGTCTCATGATTACTCATCTTATCTAATTAATTCTCTTACCTCTCTCCTCAACATTGGTCTTTGCCTAGAACTCATCTTAAGAAGCTAATCATCATTACTAAGGTGCATTCCCCTTTGGGACTAGTTTTACACCTACAACTTTATTCCCTCATATTTATGCTTAGGGGATCCTATTACCCATAGCTTAATTATCATCTTGGTAATTCCAACCTCTCATCATCTTTCCTATATACCCACTCCATGATCTCTTTTTGAGTGGACATTGAGTTCATTTCTCTCCACATGCCCCCTCGAAGGGGCATCATGAGAACTCATTTTTTTAACCCCTCCATGAAATAGTTTTTATTTAAAATACAATTAATCCCCACTTCATCACTCATAATACCATTTAAATTAGGGGTAAAATTTATACATATAAATCTACTCACCTTAAATATTTCATTAATCCCACTATTTATCACAATTAATTTTGCAACCATTGTCCTAATTAAATAAATAAATTTCATTCCCCATTATGTATATTGTACATCATGCCAACCTTATTACACACCCCATGATTTATTAATCCCTTAATTATTTGACTAACATCCCATTAAATCATTAATCCCACCTCATTTAATAACTACTTGCCCCACTTGCCAATTTAAAAGTTAAAATATTCTACCTACCCCACACTCACCCACCCCCAAGCCAACCTATCCATAGTTTCTCCTACACACCTAATTTCTTAAATCACCATAAAACCCCTAAACTAATCCATATTAATCCTTAATCAAATATATAAACCTCTACTCTAATTATCTAAAATTTATAAAACTAGAGGGTTCTTATGAATTTAAAATTTATTTTTTAACCCTCCCGACCACCCTATAAATAACCAAACATGGAGCTTGGTTGAACTAACTAGAATTAAAATTTGGAGAATACACTCAAGCTCTCTTAACCTTAATAATCTCATTGCATCCAATTATCCTTGCATATAAGAAGCTATTAATCCCTCTTACATCCATTTTAAATCTTGAAGGTATTATTGTCAAGCAATCCAACAAATAATACAATAATCCTTGGATAATCCATGTGAAGATCTTAGAGGGAAGATAAAGAGAAGCAAAGTGATTTTAAGATCCTTATTATAATTATTGGTTGATTCTATATTTTTCCCCATTGATATTTTTGTACATTTTGAGTTAAGTTACTATATATAGAATATTGAATCCATACCTTGAATTTATCAAGCATACAACAACATTTACTATCAATGTTTCTATGCTCTTAAATAGTAGTGAAAACATGCATTCGGTTGGATTTTTAGGTCATGGTTGTAAAAACCCATGAAATTTGCCTATCCAAACATGTTCTAAGTTATGAAATTTTACCTAGAGGTTCCTAAGATAAAAAATTTAGTTTAAAGACAAGAAGTTATCTCTTCACTAAAAAAAAATTATATTTTAGGACCCGTTACTATAATTTAAGCCATATATTCTTATCAAAGGTTATATATACATTATATAAGGTTTAATTAGAGAGTTAATGTACATGAGGTATATTTTAGTTCATCCAAATAACTTACAATTTCTATTTTATCCATGTCTAAAGTTAGGCCAAAAAACTACAATTTTCTAATATTGGGAAGGGCATTCTTGAAGTCAGAATGGGTAGTGGGTCTCAAAATTAGGCATGATGGGAGGTCAAGAACCTATTCTTGGAAATTATAAATTAGGGTAAATTTTAGTGTCAAATATTCATTAATTTATGAATATTCTAATATTCTAATTTTATTTTTGGTGAATTTTTAGGGTTAGTACATGGGTCTAGATCACCTAAAATTTAAGAATGTAAGTTATTTTACTGGTTGGCTCACTAATAATTTACAATAATTTATTAGTTTTCCCTTCAATTTCCACATATATAATATATAGGTTACTATGAGTAACCATCAAAATATACTTTTGGTAACTACCCTGATATCAAACAAGGCACATGCACCCAATAAGCAACAAGCCAAAATAGATTGATAGAACCCACACCATAAGTATAATTGAAGGACCAAAACTAAATGGAAACATTGAACATGAGTATCTAATTTGAATAATTTAAATATGGCATCCAATTTGTAACATTTAATGATAGTACCTGAACATCAAAATGAATGATGATATTGAATAGGGACACTGAATGGAAACACTAAATGAAACCAATGAATGATAGTGATAAATGGCATTATTGAATGATTGTGCCAAATTGTAGTAATAAATGATGTCATTTGATCTATAAATAGATGGATGAAACAAAAATAAGAATGATGTTGTAACCAAATGACATAACCAAACTATAACATCTACTCTATGATCGGATGATAGAATTGAAGTTTTACATCCTTGATCATCATGGTATCTAGTGTAAATGATAAAAGGATAGGATAATTATCAATAAAATTAATCATATTATATTATTTTAAATATCCAATCAAAACTCCCACACAACCATAATGAACTCAAAATATAGGTACTTATTATTTTTTTAGTTTGTCTTGAATTTGACTTTAACTGTTTAATAATATTAAAACAATTTTACATGCATAAATCCCCATTGATATCTCACAAGAAAGAATTAACCATAATAACATGTCACCCCTTTAAGATTACTTTGATGATGACATACCACCAATCAAAGATTCTCCTCTAATTTTTTATGACATTGATCATGACACTCAAGTCATATAAGAGAGTGTTGGTTCTCATCAAACACAAAGTTCAGTTGAAAACTCCACTCAAAAGTATTTGTGAAGGAAGAGAAGTAGATGGACAATTGGAAGGTCCTTTAAGGTGGATTGGCTAATGAAATTTCCCTTCATTGAACCTATAGAGATTAAAAATGTTGATCATACTCCAACATAATGTAAATGTACAATATGTAGCTGGAAACTAGGAAAGGAACATAGAATACAATTGAAGTTAGACACGATTAAGAAATATTATAGAAAAATATATGTGATAGTGAATCACCCAGATGGATAGATAATAATAAACATAGGTGTAAAATTCATAAGAATGTAAGCATGTAAGATATGCACATGAGTATGACAATTATAAGAAACATCAAAACACATCTTGTTGGGAAAGGGAGACAAATTGAAGCAAATTTTGAAAAGTTATGAATTCCCATCTAAAGGCCAAATATAAATATTCCTTTACTATATACCACATTCTAAAAAAAAGGAATACCTATTTTTAATTTTTTAGATTATGAGATTTTATTTCAACATAATAGATTTCTAGATATTTCATAATCATATGGGTCAGATAGTAATGCTTGGCAAATGAAAAAATATCTAGAAATTGTTGAGATGGATGATTTAAAATAAAAAGTTCAAAATTCATTATTCATCTCACTATCCATTGATGAGGTCTTAAAAATTGACAACACATCCTAGGTTTGCATGTTGTTTATAATTTTTAAAAATATTCAAGGCAACCTCATCTACTAGCAATTCATAAAATGGTATAAATTTGTAATTCTGAAAATCTTCATAAATTGGTTATATCTAATTTGAAAGTTAAAGTTGGGATGAATGATTATGCAATAGTTACAAAACTAATGTGTGTTGGGGCTAATAGTGCACATCAGTTATGCAAGAGCATATAAATAATTTGTGTGTTCAAATGAAAACAATAATTACCCCATATATGGTTTCATTACATTGCATGGCTCATATGATGAATCTTGCATACAAAATAGTTAGCAAATTTGCTAATGTCACAAAAGTGGAAGAGGTCATTCGTGACTTACATGATTATATGTCATGCAGTCTAAAAATATTTTTTGACTTCCAAAAATTTACAATAAGAGTAAAATATGGTAAAAAACTACTAAAATATGTTGATATAAGATGAATTTCTATGTACGAACCTACATGATGGATTTTTGAAGAGTATACATCATTAGTAGGTTTTATGTATAAATATCATAAATAAGTTAACAAGACAAAAGATTTGTTGTATCATTTAATAGATTTGGAAATTTTGTTGACATTATGCGGAATTATCCCAATGCTAAAGGAAATGAATTGATTAATAAAACATGCTCAGGAGAGATTCATTTATATTGTTAACTTCATATGATTGAGAAAATGAGTATGTCAATCTTTAGATATAATATACACTCAAATGAAAAGTTTTAAGGTCTTATTTGTAGTATTCATCAATATTTGATATATTTAAATAATTATAAAAGCTATTTGAATTGAATATTAATGATCATATTTATGTCATCATTAATGGCAAGGAGATACCAATGCACACTTTCTATAAAATCCTTGATCTTGTGGGAGTTGAATATGAAGAAATGCCTCTAAAACATATTCTGTATGATACCATTATATCTAAAAATTGGATGGAACTAAGTATAGTTTTATAAAATTTATCAACAAATATTATATATCATTTTCAAATGGATGATTTTTTGAAGGCCATGGAAGTTGTGAATCCCATATTTTGGAACAGTAATAATAGTAAAAAATTGATTAGTAATTTATTTCATAAATATATAAGTTCTCTTGATAAGCATTTTGGTAAATCTATAGAGGTCAATAGAGTTGAAATAAAAGATATTTTGGGAAAGGATTTTCTAACATCTCAGTCAACTCATTTTGGAATTACAATGTTTGAATAATATCACCTTCTAAGTGAAGCAACAAAAAATGGGGCAATTACATGACTATGGAAAAAACTTTATCCTAGTAGTATCTTTTGGCAAGTCTAAGTTAATATTTTTGACTATATGATATTTTTCAAACAATGATTATGGGCTCAATGGAATATGGAAGAGTATCTAGTGAATTATCATTCATTAAGTTAAAACTTTAAAACAAATTGGATAAAAAATTAGAAACCTATTTGAGATTATATGTTTCACATTATGTTGTGGACATGTTTCCTTATGAAAGATATTTGGCAACATGGAGTTATCTAACTGAAAGAAGAGGCATTAGTAATACAGTGACAGATAGAGAGGATGTAAATAATGACACTTAATATAGCACTGACATAGTATATGCAAATGTCACTAGTGATGAGTAGGTTTGTGTAAGATTGTTTCAACTACCCAAGTATTAGTTGTATATTTATTACAATTATCAAATTCTAAATTCCAATTCCATATCATTTTTTATATTGTAAAATGTTTCAAATATTGAATTCATTATAATTATTAATAACATTGTCATTTCAAATATTTATTCCATTCATCATACAAATTTCCATTTTATTTAATTGGTTCTTAAAAATTTTAAATGGGTCATAATATTTTTCTATTTTTATAAGATTTTATTGTTAAATAAATATTTTTACAAAATTTGAAATAACTTAAATTTGATATTGTAGCACCATATTGATTGTTTTAACCTTATTCTTAACTTTTAGATTAAAAATATGAATTTTCAAGTCAAATATAAGGGTGATAGAACACAACAAATCCTATTGAACAACATGACCAAATTCAAAAGAAAAAACTTAATCTAAAACAATGATAATAATTGAAAAAAATGAAAGCACATCAAATTCAAATCCAAGATCAGTCCAAATCGAAGTAAAAAATAATTGTGGTCCACATCACCATTTTTTTAACTACATCAACTGAATATACTCATATTTGATAATAATGACTTTACAACATCATAAAATTCAAATTCAAATCCATGCTCAAGACCAATTTAAACTTAACAAATTAATCATTGCAAATCCAAATATAAAATTGTCGTTTAAAATCTTTTTTAAAAAACATAAAATTGTTTTCAAATATAAGAGAGTATATAACATCATATATTATCAATTTTTTTGTCTTTCATAAAGACCCCTCTCTGCTCAGCCACTTTCTCAACCATAACATCCACATTTAAACCAAAATACTTAATAATCCCTTCCTCCACTTTTTTTATGCCATCTTTAAATATCCTTACCCTTTCAATATCCTTAGTTGCATAATTAATATGAGTAATATTTTACTTTTATTCTTTCATAATATCTCTTGCAAAGAGTAGACTTGTATTGACATTTATCTTCTTCTTCAATAAAGCATTAGAATCCCATTCTTGCTCTTTAATGTTTTTTCAAAGTGTGTTTTTTTATTTGTTCAATAAAAAAAGATTCTTCTTGAATTGAATGATAAAATTTAAACATAATTAGATTAGAAATAAAATAACTATGACATGAAATTTGATAAAAATGAAGATACATTACCAAATATTTTTCCTTCTTAGCATTTATAATAACAAAAAGGTTTATGTGTATTTACCATTTATTAAAATATGCTTAGGCTTTCTCATTCAAATTCTCTAACCTATATAGCATAATACTCAAAACATTATCATTGTAACTATTAGAAATAATAACAGACCCAGATTTAGCTTGAACAAAAAAAGCATCAATCTTTGTGGGTTCATGTTGCACTAATGAAAACAAATTTTATTTCTAGGAGTGGTTGTGATAATGGTAATTTATTTCCTTAATCAATGCCTTTTCCTGAAACTCCCAAACTAATACATTATTTAACTCATCTATAACTCCCTCCTTAAGACTTGAAATAATACTTTTTAATAATAAATTATTTAATGGAAAAGATGTAATAGAATCATCATACAAGTTAACATTAGCTATTAGGGTGGAGGTAAAGAGGAACAAGGCTCCTTTTGAGTAGTTACATGAACATTTGCACCCTAAATAAAATCATGTGGATTGAGAGAAGCACCACCAACTTCTCCCCTTTCAATCTTGAGGTATTCCTCATTAAGATCAATTTAATGTAAATAGGTTAATCCCTACATACTTGAGATAATTTTGATAGATAAAGTGTGGAATTCAAATCTTGATAACTATAGTGTTCCTCTACTAGATGATGGTGCTTATGGTAATAGAATAGTCTTCCCTCTTGTGAAAACTACATTCAGGGTAATGGTGATGGCTTAATTTTCCTTAGAGATTGAGGGTGCCCTATAAAATTATATTATATTATAAAAATGGTAAATTAAAAAAAAAACAAAATGTTAATTTGAAATTAAAGGTTTGGTACTTGTATTTGGATACAATATTTCCTCCAATCTATGTGGCATATTCTAAGTGATAGGGGTAGTTTGAGATGCTACAATAGGAAAACTTAAAGATTGAGGGTGCCCTTAGAGATTGAGGGTACCCTTGTATTAATATTAAGGGTTCCTTCAGATATTGAGGTTGCTCTATAAAATTAAATTATATTATAAAAAATGGTAAATTTAAAAAACAAAACTAAATGCTAATTTGAAATTAAAGGTTTGGTACTTGTATTTGGATACAATATTTCCTCCAATCTATGTGCCATATTCTGAGTGATGGGGTTAGTTTGAGTTGCTACAATAGGAAAACTTCTAGTCATAAAAATCTATAATAAAAAAATATTCAACTAAAAAACCAAAACATGGAATGTAAAATACCTTGCATAGAGGGTCGAGAAGGAACATGAAATGTTAGAGTTTTTTGTGGTTGTTGTTCCATACCAACCTCATCCAATAAAAATTCAACAACAAAAATAAAATAAACAAATAGGATAATTCACTTTAAATTTAAAATGTCATTTAAAATATTTAAATACTAAACCTACATGCAAAGATGATGAGGAAGAAACTCTTGGATGTTTATAAATCTAAAATGAATGCAAGGATGATTTTATAGACTTAGAATCTCTAGATTGTTTAATTGCATGCTATCATTTTGAGGTCTATTATTTTCATGTCATAAAGGCACAAAAACTTACTTGTAACAAACAAAGTTCAAACATATATTAATCCTTAATTTTATAACAGTTTATCAATAAACAAACAAATATTAGTCCTTAATTCAAGTGATTCATTAGAATGGTAAAATAACTTCCATTTCATCAACAGATAAAATATTTGTGCTCATCTTTGGATGTAGCACAATTGCAATCAGTGTCATTTAAGGCCTCATAGTACAAGGTTAGAATAAAATTTGAACAAAAAATGATGGAACTAGGATTGGTACAAGCATAATTTAACTCTAACCTAATCCTAGAATAAATAAAAGTGTAGAAGTCATATCTCAAACCAAAATAGTATAGAGAATGTAAACAAATGCCCAATATGGAATATCTATTAGTCTTCCATATAATACTATTCTTGTGAGGAAAAATTGAACCATTGATTTAAGAAAAGAGTTAGAAACATCATCTATGTGGAGGCCCCTCTTGAAAATATCTAAAATTAATGTGAAAAAATGGGAATAAAAAGTTAAATTTTCAATATTAAAAATAAATTTACATATCAAAACTTGAATTTTCAATATTAAAAATAAATTTACATATCGATTTGACTAATCTATAAAATAAAAGTTGACTCCAAATATTTCTTGTCATCATTTGCCAATATTGATTTTAGAGTCATAGGGTTAGAGTTATAGAATGGAAGCCATGTTAGATTATGAATCTCTTCTAGCAAGGCACTAAAGCATATCATTCTAGAGTTGATGTTCATAATGAACCTCTTCTCACTAGGGTCTAGGAAGACATTAGCAATTTTAGTAGCCCATGGTCTATTTCAGACTAAGGTATGTAGAGAAGTTAGCTAAAGCTACATTTAGAAATCAAATGATTGTAGGTGTCAAGATATTATACCAGCTTCAAAATGTATAGGCATAACAAGTTATTTAAAATTTATTTTCTTTCCTATTGACGCAAAAGATTGCACCCTTGGCAGGAGGCTGAGCTCCTGCCTTCTTCACGCCATAATGGAAACTCCCCTCTCACCTGTGGGACCGACGAAGCTAGAGGGGAGAGTCTCTAGATGAGGGCTAGCTCCCTCTGATGTATATTTTAGGCCCTAGTTTCTCCTACTACTAACAAAAAAATGGAAAGGGGGGGATGAAAAGAGAGAGAGATGCTAAAAATAAAACCTAAGCCTAAAAATTAAAAGGTGATACACCAGAAAAGTGTGATTTACTCCACCCAAACATACACTTTCCACTAAGAAACAACTCCCATACACTTCATCTGACATGAGAGAACCTTCTGCATCAGTGGGTCAAGGGTCCGTGGAGATACAGGGAGGAAATAACTACTAGAGGTGTTCTGAGACACACTACAGCAGCCTATCCACTTCACCTATACTCCTCTAGGGACACTTCTGATAGACATGTAAAAGGAAACTAAAAAATATGCACCAGACATGTTGAAATCATTCTGTAAAAGCATTAGGAAAATGACTTAACACAGAATCAAGGCATAGACACATACTAAAGATGCAAAACTCAGAATGGAGGTAAAAATGGTGTGTTTCGATTCAAGGTAAAAATTTGGTAGCTCTACCTTACAAGCCTGAAAGATTTTTGGGCAGAGTTTTGCCTTAAGGCTAAGAGTCAATCCCCTTCTCGAATGAGAAGTTTACAATTTATAGAAAGAGGAAGAGAGACTTGGTGCTTCTTGGGAAATATTTTGGTGCTCTTTTCTACAAGTGGCCCATGTGCATTCTAAATTTTGGGAAGAGGAAACCACTATTACTGATGTCATTCTTAGAAAAGGCCTGCTAGAACCATGTTATACAATCTCCAAAATTGACTTTGGCATTCAAACATTAATGCAAGAACATGGCTTTGCCTCTTTCTTGCAAATAAACTGTAGTTTGTCCCCTCATTAATGCCATCTGGAGAAAAATAGGTCACGCCACTCATTTATAATAACTCACCTTCCCTTCACCACTTGAATGCTTTATATTTTTTTCTCCGTGTCTTCTTCCTACTCTTTCAGCCCTCAGGGGTGATCTTCTGGTGGGTTGCTACGTTCCTCGGGCTATTTCCATGATTGGCGCTCAAACAGTTTAAAAACAAATGGATATTTCACTGTGTTAAATTTGACATTCACATGGCCATCACCCAATGGCTAGTTCATTTCCTTAAATTTTATAGTTTTTGAGACATCACTATCCCTGACAAAATTCATTAGGTCTTTTGTTTCAAGCTTTTTCCCCACAGGTTTTCTGTTTCAAGCTTTTCCCACAGATAAAAAGTCTGTCAGAATTGGCCGCTTTGACTTTTATGTGGGCTCTTTGACTTTTCTACACCTTTGGGCCCTTTGAAAATCTTTTCCCCAAATTCCTTCAGCCCTTTTGTCTGAAGGAATTCCTTCAGAAAAAAAGTTTGAAGGAATTCAGGATTTTGCCTTAACAAAAAATTTGAAAGTTTAAAACGCCCCTTTTGTGGCCCCTTTGAAGTGTTTGCCCTCCACAAGGGCCTTTAGACTTTGAACTTCCCTCCACAAGGGAATTTGAACCTAATTCTACCCTTTAGCTATAGGGCACACCCTTGAACCAAGCCGTTGAACTAGCCCATTGAACCAAAATTGGTGCAACGGTTCAATCGGTTCAAAGGTTCAACCACTGCATGCTGAGCCTATTGAACCAAGCCTTTGAACTGATTCATTAAACCTCCTTGTTGAACTGAAGTGATTGAACCAATTCATTAAACTTAAGCATTGAACCAAATGATTGAATGAATTCATTGAACTGTTTCAATGGTTCAACGAAGCGCACCGAGCCCGTTGAACTTTGGCATTGAACCGTCTGATTGAACTGGAAGCCGCTTGAATTGATGCCACTGAACTGACTGAGTGAACCAAGGTTGATGAACCTTGTGTTGAAATTAAATTGATTAAACCAAGAGTTGAATTTTTTTGATGAACTAAGAACTGAACTTAGCTACTTAAACCAAAGCTAAAGAACTTGAAGATTGAACCAAGGCTTGAAATTGAAGCGATGGACTTGAAGTGATGAACTAATGCTTGAACCAAAGCCAATTGAATTGCTGATTGAACCAAGGATTGAAATTGAAGTGATGGTTTAATGGTTCAAAGATGCCAACCTTCCTTATGATTTTATTTAGACAAGAGCCTGAAGAAGCCTTGTAAAACCCAAAACTCACTAAACTGATCCTTCATGCACTAAAGGACAAACCTACTAAGTCTGTAGAAATCCAAAACCTGTAGAGTCCATAGATTTAGACCTATAGAGTCCATAGATTTAGACCTATAGAGTCTATAGAAAATTTTTAGAGTCTATAGAAATGAATAGATTCATGCAAAATCAAAAAAAGAAATGGCCTAAAATAGCAGGGACAAAAGGGGACCAATTTTTGGCCTATAGGGTAAAAAATGGTCAACAAATTGGTGACTCCCAGGGGAAGCATGCCTGCTATGCTTAAATACTAGTTGCCTTGTAGTCCATTGGGCATGAAGTTAGATGTAACTTGAACAAAAATCAGCAACATCCCCACAAGATCCAAGAATCAAACATGAAGCTTTGTACCCCACCCACAAAGGGAAACACACAAGGCGAAAAACACTACTTATGCAAACTGCACTTAGGGAAAGCAGGAAAGAAATTGAAAGCAAACTACTATATACAACTAATCAAGAATGTTCATCCCCTCCTGGATCAAAGGGAGAATTTCTTAAGTCCCCTTCCTAGCAAGAAGACTTATGGTGGTAGACAAGTGGCTAAAAGAAAAGGAGATTTGGTGACCTGCTCCTCTTGCCTGTCACCTAAGTTGGCTGGTATTCAAGTGGATCAGAATCAAACATGATTTTGAAATATATGTACTCTACTTGTCCTTGGAAGCTTGTTGAATGCTGGTCCCTCATACCGGTGCTCTTCACTAAGAAATCAATGGCTGTTGGCTCAGCACCATAAGCCCTTTGATTTGTACAGTCCCTCTACAATGCATCATGGTCTGACCTGTTTCCTTTTACTTCATTATAGACTCTATTAGACTCATCCTCTACTTCCTTTTGGCCTTCTTGAACAAGGGTGAGAGTTGTGATGTTTAAAATAGAATCACAAACTAAGTGCTCATCCCACAAAACATCACCTCTCTATTCAAAGCTTACTTCTTCAAGGCTTTCCTCAAGGGAGACCAGCCTCTCCTTTTCCTCCTCAAAGGTCCAAATCTCTAGATCTTCAAAGATATTCTCCTGATCCTCCTCTAAGATCCAAATTTCTAGACCTTCAAAGATATTCTCCTGAAGAACTGGAGACTGGATCTTCTACTCCTCACTCACCTCTTGCAGAATAGGTTCCTCCTTGAGAAGGTGTGAAGTAGAAAAAACATGTGGAAGAGGAGGCAGTCTTTGAGTTATAATTGAATGATTCTCCTCCTTCCACTTGGTTAGTACTTCATCTATATTAGGTGTGGCCTGATAGTTCTCTTGGAAGTGTGTAGACAGGCTGGGTTCAGATAAGTCCATCACACGTTGGCTTAGGAATATCATTTGGGACTCCAACTCTATAATTCTCCTAGCTATATTTTCTTGAAGGAGCCTATCTTGGAGATCACTAAAATCATCCTATTCAAGGCTCTGGGATAGTTCCTAGTATTCCTTCCTCCAACTTAGGATCTGCACATCATGCTGAAAGACTTGGGGAAGTTGAGGGATGCTAAGAAGAGACTATTGATGCACTGGAAGAGTCTCTAGAAGAGGGATGTCCTAGCTCATGGTATTCCCCCCAATGGAAGATTCACAATACAAGGAATTGAGAAGATTTATCTCCATGGGGGGTTGCTCTGTTTCCCTTTGATGGTGGAAAGCTAGGCATATGGGATTGAGAGCAGATGCATCAAATGAGCTGGAGTGAGCAAGTGCTATATGATAGAAAGGATTTGGTGCACAAGAGGGGGATTTCTTTAGAATAGGAGGGGGCACATAAGGCTAACTACCTTGAATAAATGGATTTCTCCATTTTTTTACCTCCTCCTCCATGGACTGCAAGGCTTGTGCTTGCCTAAACAAACACTCTTCTTTATACACCAGCTGCTGTTGATATCTGTCCTACTCCTCTAGTCTATCAATCTCCATTGTCTACTTCTCAAACTCTAGTGCCACCTCCCTTATCATTTTAGGGAAACTAGGAGTGTTTCTTGAGGCAATTCCATAAAAATGTTGAGCTTGATCAAAATTATAGGAAGGAAAACAAGGTCCATGATTTTGTGTAGAGGGATTATACATACAAAAAGTGATTTTTGATGGCACCAGGCTACTTAACCAACTGATTCAACTCAGAGTCACCATTGGTGTTGATGTAAAAGCCTCCAAAGGCTGGTTGATTGAAGAACACACCAAAAATTCTTCAACTCTTTGGACACAACTATCCTAGTTGGTCCTACCAAGCATGCCAAAAACTATTAATGCAAAATATTGCACCCTTGGTAGGAGGCCAACCTCCTACCTTCCTCACGCAACAATGGAAACTCCCCTCTCACCTTTAGGATTGACGAAGATGGAGGGGAGAGTCTCTAGATGAGGGCTAGCTCCCTTTGATGTATCTTTTAGGCGTTGGTTTCTCCTACTGCTAACAAACAAAATGAAAAAAGGGGGGATGAAAAGAGAGAGATGCTAAAAATAGAACCTAAGCCTAAAAAGTAAAAGGTGATACACTAGAAAAGTGTGATCTACTCCACTTGAATATACACTTTCCACTGAGAAATAGCTCCCATACACTTCATCTGACATGAGAGAACCTTTTGCATCAGTGGGTCAGGGGTCCGTGGAGATACAGGGAGGAAATAACTACTAGAGGCATTCTGAGACATACTATAGCAGCCTATCCACTTCACTTATACTCCTCTAAGGACACTTTTGACAGACTTGTAAAAATAAACTCAAAAATATGCACCAGACATGCTAAAATCATTCTACAAAAGCATTAGGAAAATGACTTAACACAAAATCAAGGCATAGACATACTAAAGATGCAAAACTCAAAATGGAGGTAAAAATGTTGTGTTTCGATTCAAGGTAAAAATTTGGCAGCTCTACCTTACAAGCCTAAAATATTTTTGGGCAGAGTTTTGCCTTAAGGCTAAGAGTCAATCCCCTTCTCGAATGAGAAGTTTATAATTTATAGAAAGAGGAAAAGAGACTTGGCACTTCCTGTGAAAGATTTTGGCACTCTTTTCTACAAGTGGATCATATGCGTTCTAAATTTTGGGAAGAGGAAACCACTATTATTGATGTCATTCTTTAAAAAAGGCCTGCTAGAACCATGCTGTACAATCACCAAAATTGACTTTGGCTTTTAAACATTAATACAAGAACATGGCTGTGCTTATTTCTTGCAAACAGACTGCAGTTTGTCCCCTCATTAATGCCATCTGGAGAAAAATAGGTCGCACTGCTCATCTACAATAACTCACCTTCCCTTCACCACTTAAATGCTTTGTCTTTTCTACTCCTTATCTTCTTCTTACTCTTTTATCCCTCAGGGGTGATCTTATGGCAGGTCACTACATTCCTCAGGCTAGTTCCATGATTGGCACTCAAACAGTTTAAAAACAAACAGATATTTCACTATGTTAAATTTGACATTCACATGGCCGTCACCCAATGGCTAGTTTGTTTCCTTAAATTTGATAGCTTTTGGGATGTCACCATCCCTGGCAAAAGTCATTGGGTCTTTTGTTTTGAGCTTTTTCCTCGTGGGTCTTCTGTTTTGAGCCTTTTCTCGTAGATAAAAAGTCCACCGGAATTGGCCGCTTTGAATTTTATGTGGGCTCTTTGAAATTTTTACACCTTCGAGCCCTTTGAAAATCCTTTCCCTGAATTCCTTTGGCCCTTTTATCTGAAGGAATTCCTTTAGACAAAAAGTCTGAAGGAATTCAAGATTTTGCCTTAACAAAAATTTTGAAAGTTTATAACACCCCTTTTGTGTCCCCTTTGAAGTGTTTTCCCTCCACAAGGGCCTTTAGACTTTGAACTGCCCTCCACAAGGGCATTTGAACCCAATGCTACCCTTCAACTATAGGGCACACCCTTGAACCAAGCCATTGAACCAACCCATTGAACCAAAATTGGTTCAACGATTCAATCGGTTCAACGGCTCAACCACTACGTGCTGAGCCCATTGAACCAAGCCTTTGAACCGATTCATTGAACCTCCTTATTAAACCAAAGTGATTGAACCAATATATTGAACTTAAGCATTGAACCAAATGATTAAACCAATTTATTAAACTAGTTCAATGGTTTAATGAAGCGCGTCGAGCCCATTAAACTTTGGCATTGAACTGTCCGATTGAATTGGAAGCCGCTTGAATTGATGCCACTAAACTGACTGAGTGAACCAAGGTCGATGAACCTTGTGTTGAACTTAAACTAAATGAACTGAGCATTAAACTTTTTTGATGAATTAAGTGTTGAACATAGCTACTTGAACCAAAGCTGAAACTTGAAGATTGAACCAAGGCTTGAGATTGAAGCGATGGACTTGAAGTAATGAACTAATGCTTGAACCAAAGCTGATTGAACTGCCAATTGAACCAAGTCTTGAAATTGAAGTGATGGTTCAATGTTTCAAATATGCGAGCCTTCTTTATGATTTTCTTTAGACAAGATCTCGAAGAAGCCTTGTAAAACTTGGAACTCACTGAACTGATCCTTCATGCGCCAAAGCACAAACCTGCTGAGTCTGTAGAAACCCAAAACTTGCAAATTCTATAGATTTAGACCTATAGAGTCCATAGATTTAGACCTACAGAGTTCTTATAAATTTTTTAGAGTCTGTAGAAATGAACAAATTCATGCAAAATTAGAAAAAGAAATGGCCTAGAACAACAGAGACAAAAGGGGACATATTTTTGGCCTGTTCGGCAAAAAATGGTCAACATTTCCATAGTTGGTTAGCTAATTATGTGAGTAGGGGAATTGATATAGATGGGGAAAAGGGGAAATGAGAAAATTATTTTGGAAAATGTTTATAATGAGGGTAAAGGGTGGGTATTTATACGTCAAGAGTGGAAAGAAATAAACTAGCTAGCATACTAGTTGTACAAGTCACCCAACATCACTGAATGATAGTCCCAAGAGTAACATTAGACCTCACTATTCAATACCACCATTCAACACCATGATTTGGCCCCATCATTTAGCACTTTTATTTGGGCTAGTCATTTGGCACCATCATTTAGAAGCTACCATTAGACACCACCATTTAAAAGGAATTTTTTGGAAGCTAATGTTTGATATACCACCATTTAGTACCTACCATCTGGTAACACCATTTATCACCTACCATTTAGCACAAACCATTTGGTGCCCATAATTTAGCATACATTATTTGATACAACCATTCAATAGAATTACTTGGTATAGCCTTTTATTGGTTATATTTAGCATCTATATTTTGGTACATCTAAATGGTTTTATGAAAAAATGAATATTCAATAATCTATTCAATTGTATTCCTCCAAAATCTTGATGGATTAAACACCACCCATATAGGATTCACCATAGCTACGAGTTAGATTTTCATAGATTTACCAAATAATTATAATAGTTTTTCAAGTAGGGCCTCTTAAAATTAACCCTATTATCCACCACCCAAAACTTGTTTAAAATATCTATTTCAAGATACAAACACTAGAGGTAGTGATATCAAAATATCCCTTTAATTTTGATAATAAATATTATTAGTGTTTCCATGCTCGTGAACAATAGTTAAAACATGCATCCAAGTGGATTTTGAGGTTTTAGTCATGGGAACACATTGTTTTACTATCCATATATGTTTTAATTGATGGAATTTCACTTGGAGGTCCTAGAGGTAGAAATGTTAATTGAAGGATAAGAAGTTGTCTCTTCACTGCAAAAAAGTTACATTTCAGGACCCATTATTGTAGTGTGTGTCATGAATTCATCTTGAAGTTTTCATCAATGTTATTTAGGTATTTAATTAGAGAGATTAAACATTCATGTGAAGGTTATTTAGTTCATTACAACAACTTATTATTTTTATTTTATGAACACCTAAAGTTAGGCCAAAAAATTGTAATTTTCTTGTATCAGGAAGGGCACTCTTGAGGCTAGAATGGGTAATGGGTCTCTTGATCGGGTATGATGAGAGGCCAAGATACTATTAATGGATGTTATCCACCACCTTAAATGTGTTTTTAGTGCTAGTTTTGATCCATAAATCATTAGAGGTAGAGATCTTGAACTATTCCTTCAACTTTGACAACATTTATTATCAATGTTTCCATGATCCTTATGACTAGTGAAAACACACATCCAAGTGTATTTTGAGGTTATGGTAATGGAAACACATGTAATTTTCACATATAAATGTGTTAAATGTGATGGAATTGTAATTAGATGTCCCAGATGTAAAAATGTCAGTTGGAGGATAATAACTTATATCTTCACTATAAAAACATTACATTTTAGGACCCATTATTATAATGTGTGCCATAGATTCATCTCAAATGTTCCATAAATTTTATTTAGAGTGAAATTATAAATATTATATATGCATGTGAGGGTTCCTTTTTTTTCATGACAAAAACTTACAATTTCTATTTTACACATGTCTAAAGTTAAGATAAAAACTATAATTTTATTATATTGGGAAGAGCATTCTTGAGGTTGGGTGGGTAATAGGTCTCTAAAATAGGCATGATGTGAGGACAAGAACCTAGTTGTAGATGTTATCCACCACTCTAAACATGTTAGCAGTGCCATTTTCAAGCCATGAAGCACCAAAAGTGGAGATATTGAACTGTCATAGCTATAAAAGCATACATCACCCTTTAGTCATACATGAAGATGTTTGATTTTCTAATTTTACGTGTCATAGGGAAGGTTTGCCCTCTTTGACAAAATTATCATCCTAAAATTTTAATAATGATGATTTTTTTTGTTAGTTATTTTTTATGCAGATACTTTTCTAAATAAATCCCATTGATATTCTTTGATAATACAAGTGTATATATATATGTTGAGAAGATATATGATGAGAAGAAAATAAATGGCCAAGCTAAGTGAAATGGAGAGGGAGAAATAAAATTTTATGAAGTGAAACAAAAGATATATAACCACCAAAATAATCTAGTGGCCTCAGGAGACATGATAATTACAATCTTACACTAATTTAAAAGGCCAAAAAAGAGTCTCTAAAAGAAGGGTAAGAATTCTATGATTAAAGAGATAGCATAACATCACTTCATGATTCATTGACCCCATATTCATGAGGAAGTAAGAAAGAATTTCACTCTTCAATGGTGAGTATGGATAAACTATCCACATTATAATAGTGATAAATATTGTAATCCAAATGGTGTAGCCTAATCATGAGAGGCACTTCACACTAGTATATGACTCTATCTCAAAATTATAATATTTTATCCTATATGATTTTAATTACAACACATATAGAATGATTGTAAGTTATTTATAATAATTACACAAATGAAATTTTAAATATGATCATATCTAAATATGGCCATATGACCATCAAATTTAGTTTTAAAATAACAACATGATCCAAATTGTACATGAAAAGATGATCACCAAAAAATGTGAACACATAAACACATATATGTATGTATTTATTCATAAAATACATAAAGTCATACAAAATAAGAGCATAATAGAATGTCAGGTGAATTCCATATAGACATAAAATACCAATAATAGATACATTTCCATATAGTCATATAATAAATTACATCATCTAAGAACATAAAAGAATGTCAAGTGAATGTCATATAGGAATACATTCCCAAAAATCATACATTTCCATATAGGCATACAAACAAGTACATCATCTAATACATCCCAGTCATCAAATAGTCTCCCTCTCTTTGCCTTTCTCAAAGAATAATTTCCATGTGTTGATGTGAGTTTTATGCACACTATAACTATAATTTGGTAGCCTTTAACATTTTAGGATCTCAATGGAGGTAAACTCCATTCTAGGGCACAATTTTTAGGTATGCAGTCTTTGAAAACCTATTAATAGAATAGATGGTAGGGTATGTAGGTTATTGATAATGTTTTTTAGATGGAGGTGTGGATTTCTAACATAATGAGTTCCTACATGAGTTGGATGGATGGCTGGCCTCTAATCTAAAGTGGATAAATCTCAATAACAAAACACAAAAAGAGGGTAAGGTAAGGTAAAAAATAAATCTCTATAGGACTCAAGAATAACTTCCTTGGTTGGTTTTTGGATCAACTTGTTTTTCCTTAAAACCAACATTAGTTGTTAGTAGTAATTACACACATGAAAAAATTTATAGCTTAGAAGTCTAAGGGAATAGAGATGTAGGAATTATAGTAGCCTCAGACAAAGGTTACTCTTATCAAGGCTAGTATTTCACACCCTTAAATCATGAGATTGTGACTTGGGATAATGGATTATCTAAAGAAGTTGTAGCACACACTTAGAATACTACACCAAGAAAACACTAATACACATCCAAAAATATGACGCAACATTAACTTGACTATTTAAATCAATCCATTTACTGATCTTCAATAGCTATTGCACATCTAAAATTAGCATATAAATTAAAACAAACAAGAAACTATTTGTAAATTTAGCACACTAAATATTATTGAAGCAAACAACCATAAAAATATCAACTAATAACATGAAATGGGAAAGAAAATAAACAAACACATTTGTTGATCAAAATTGGTCACTGCTCTTACATTCAAAATTCTCTAACTATAAAAAATAAATTTGGGTGATACAATTACATTTATAGATCTTGGGGAAGGGGATGCCTCATCCTCTAATTCTATGCATGATTGTTACATGTTGTAGTTAGAACATGTAGTTCTAACTACGGTCAAAACCATTTAAGCTAAAAAGTTATAAATAAATAAATTACCTTTAAAAAATAATGTATCATATGCATGTACAAGAAAATACAAAGTCAAATTTATGATGATTTGTCTATTTTACAAGGAATCAAAATAGACATACCACCAAGATTTTTACATTCATATAGCTAAGGATGTGTGGTTCGAAGTGCTTTATGGGCCTTAGTAGGAGTCAAAGTGGGAGTAAAAACTAAATATATAGCAACACTACTATAAAATTACTTCTTTTTCACCTCATTATCCTTATTAACCTTGTTTTCTACCTCATGTTATTGGTGAATGATGTCTAAGTTAATAAAATAGGGTTGGTGGAGTCTCTTGGTTTGCTTGAGGAGTCTTGCATGTTCATCTTTCCTTAGCTAAAAATTACTCCTAAAAATATCCACTTCAGTCACTTTCCTCACTTTGCTTATTTATGCTTCTATCCTTTCCACTACCAATCCTTGTATTCCCTATTTGAACTTCTCGGTGGCTTCCTAGACAATTTTATCAAAAAATGATTCTTCTAATCAATTTACCTATAGATCCCTTGCTTTATATAATTTTAGCTTGCTCAAAATTTGGAGGAGTTGGGCCTCATACACTTGGTATTATGGAATTACAGTTGTAATTGCCTTAAACTATTATTTGACCTCCCCATGTCTGATGATAAATAATTTTAGGGCATCATATGCCTCAAATGTGGTCATTAAATCAAGGTGGTTGTACATAAGTTGCTCATGTAGGCAACTAACATTCTAAGCCATGGTACTATCTTGAGCCAAATAGCCACAGAGCTAGTTTTCTTGGTTTGTATGAGGTGCCATCTCATACTTAATCAATTCCATGGCCTCTAAATAATTGAATCACTTTGAAGTGGCCTCTTGAACCTTAGATTGTATACTTTTAGGAATATGCATAGTGCTAGATTGTTCTTTGAGCTACTCAATTTATGCTCACAATTATTGAACTTCCTCCTCTAGATCCTACTGATCTAACTTTATGCCTTTATGGATGGCAATCACCACATCCTTATGTGCTTGAGCTAGGTATAAAAGATTATCTTCATATATAGATTCCCCTGGCTTCCTGTTCTACCTCTTAGTGATGGAGAATATCAGCTATCATTCTTCAAGGATGATGTTTTCACCTTGGTCATCCTCAAATGTTTTATTCTTAACTCTTTAGATTGAACTAGTTGGGAGATCAAATTAAGTAAACATGTAGGGGAGATTAGTGACCTTATAAGTTAGCATTTGAATCCTCAAATCTATGGCCCAAGGTATAATGTTGAGGGGCATATCAGTAGTTATAGCAACTATTTCCTTCTTAGCTTCCTCTTCTTCTTTATTTTGTTTCTTACTAGACTTTGTCAAGACATTAGAAAAGGAAGGCCATATTATTTTTGACCCATCCACTCCTCTAACTTGAGGAAGTGGGTATACTACATCTATGTGAGATTTTACCTTCTTCCCCCTGATTATGCTAGTTATTCTGGTTTTTTTTGTAGAAGTAGAAGTAGGGAGTGGAAGGGAAAGTTGTGTAGACTAGACATGAATTTTAGGGGTGGCCATAACAGTCTATACTTTCCTAGTTGATTTATTGTTTTTTGGATTCTCATAGTAGATGTAATAGTAGGCACAGAGGGAATAGCCATGGTAAATGGTGTGGTAGTGAAGGAAGGATCAATGGTGGTTGTGGAAATGGAAGGAATAGATGCAGTGGAGCGAATAAGGAGTTCTATAGAATAGATAGGTATTGAATCAACAATATAAATTGAATCCAAATAAAAGGTATAAAATTCCTAAAGTACCTTTAATTTGAAGTTCAATGGGATCCATCTAAAGACTTATAGCCTTAGCCGTCTCCAACTAAACCTCTTCATCTAAATCATCTTTTATGTCTTCAATGATAATTTCATCTTCTCTTGATGGTTGTGAGTTTGGAGGTAGAATATGCACACCTTGATATTTATAAATTATGGGGTTTCCTATGGGATTTTTGGGATTTTGGGTATAGACCAATGGAGTTTTGCCTTACTGGGAGAGCCTTGGGAAGTAGATGCCACTACTTGTGTAGTATCTACCCTAATAGATGAAAAAATAGATACATAGGGGGTAGCCATAAGAACTTGGCCAGTGTTGATAGAAGAACTCTCCTACATCTTTTCCTCTTCCTCATTTGAGTCCAAACTAATAATATTTACCTTTCTCCTCTTTGTGCACTAGGCTCAAGAAGCCTAGGTTCTTTTTTGACTGATTTTAATTTCAATTTTAATGGGAGTACCTAAAATGAAGAAGCTTCTTATTCAGTAGATTATCCCCTTCAAAAGTCAAAATTCTTCCATCCCTTCAAGAGAGATATTTGGCTATGTAGTTCGCTAGTGGAGATACTAGGTTCGGTATGGATCATTCTCAAATTTTCTTCCTACAAACTAGCAATTTGTGCTCATTCTTTCACTTATTAATCTATTTTAGAATTCAAGAAAAGAAAATCATAACAATAGTGTTGATGGAAATAAGGAATGTTGAAACCATGAATATGTTGTTGGATCTACCTATAAGGGTCCCAATCTCTGTGTGTCATTGTAAGGAAACCATATCGATTCTGATTTCCTCCAACATCTCCAAGATGTTTCCTCATAGTATATGCTATTATACCAATTGAAATTAGGTTCCCAAATAATAAGCCTTTTTCTATCTAACCAAAGCCTCCTCAATGTTATTCTATAACTATAAATAAATCTCTTACTCAGCCAACTTATCAGGTACATACCTTGAAAGACATAAAGGCTCAACCTTATTTCCCCAGACAATGATGACTTTGAAGTCTAGATATAAAAAAATATCATTTTTTTCTCAAATTATTTATAATGTTCTCTCCAAGATGAGGCATAATCAAGCCATGAATGGATTACCACACCTATGGGTAAATGTCTTCACATACTCTGGCCATATGCTTGTGGTAAGTGTATATATGCATAAACTAGAAGTGGTTGTAGATTCTATTTTTTATGAAATATGTGGCCATATCCCATAGATTTCCCAAGTCTTTATAATAGGTCCCTATGATTTCATCAACCAGATATTACATCATATAAAATTTTATTATGGGGGTGGGATGTTTATCCTTGTGGGAAATTTATTCTCTCAGTCTAAAACTAATGACCTCCTTTAGGGGATAGGCAACATCATGCGATAACATCATATGTAGTAATGGCACCCAATATAAGTTTACAATAGGTATGTTAGGCATCATATATACTATTTTGAGTAAATCCATACCTATGTATATTCCCATTCTAAATTTATCAATTGTTATTTCTCTCTTCAGCTTCATTCTTTTCCAGGTGATGGACTAGTTTGAGAGCAACCATGAAGAGAGAACCTTTGAGATTGAGGTTTTACCTTTGAATTATACCCAAGTGTGCTTATCATAATATGTGGATGGTGTGTTTAGAGAGAGATACCTCTAAAATTCACTTATAGAGATGCACTTGACCATTGTATCTCCATGAGAATACAATAAGAATGTGTCTTGTGATATTTTACCTAAAAATAACAAATCCTTGAGGAGGTATATACATGCTATAAATTTTGGTTTGGTTATGGAAAAATGAAATCTTTGGCACTTGTAGGATAGAAGTTATTGAATGAATAACCTTTATACCACTATTATCTCATCATATATTAAAAACATATCATCTAAATTAATAACATCCCATAGTTATGAGTAATTGTGATAGTTATCTTGAAACACTTCCACATTGAAGATGATGTCCTTACTCTGTAGAATCCTTGATTGAGAATGTAGATGGAGGATTGGTTCCTTGAAACATCTTGGAGGTTGAATCCATAGTTATATGTTTTATACTACTAAAATTTCCTTTGATATGATATGTATTATATAATTACCTTGGCTCTTAGCTTAGTCATTGCTTACTTGTAGAATGAACTAGGACTCTCAAAGATGATTTGATTGTAAGTTATCTTGGATACAAATGATGACTTTAATGGCTATGTATCATCTACATAATATCTTGCATTGAATACAAATTCATGTGATATTAAATATTCAACATTCACTTTTCAAGTTTGTTATCTTGGGTTAGTTGGGGCTTTTAGAATTTATCAAATAGGAAGTATTTTATATTTGTTTGGATAAGTATTGCATAATTTCAATAGTGTTTTTTTGTAATAAAGAACTTAGGAGCATAGTTTTGAAAAATTTCTTTTGGGTTTATGTTCGTGGATAATTCCATCAGGGGAATTATTTTGGATAAAATGTCTATAACAATTTATTCCAAAAGAATCTTTTCATTGGGAAGAAATCCTAAAACAATTATTATTAAGGACTAGTTCATGGCTAAAGGGTATCCTCAAACATCCCAAATGGTACTTTTGGTTTGAAGGGTCCACTTCATAAGCCATTTTTTCTATGACATAAGTCCCAAAGGATCTACTTTATAAATGCCAAAGGGCACTTCTAAAATTCTTGAAGGGTAGTTTTAGAGGGCTGAAGGGCATTTTTGTATGGCTAAGGGTCACTTAAAAGGTCTCAAAAGATAGGTGGTCACTTTGAAAATACCAAAGTGTGATTTTAAAAATATCCAAAAGGTCGGTTCAAGAAGTCTGAAGGGCATGTGCCCTTCATAAGAATTGTTTTGAGGATTTTGCATCAAAATAAATTATAAAAAATAATAAGAAATGGTTTAGGGTAAGGGATACTTTTGAAATGTCTCAGAGGATCTACTTTACAGGATTTATTTTTGACAAAATGTCCACAATAATTCTCCTAAAGGGTCATTTTCATCAGATAAAATGTTTGAAGGAATTGGCAAAGGCACAAAGCAAAAGTTCCAAAGAAAAGGGTGAAGGGAAATTATAAAAAATGCCAAAGGAATTTTGATGGGCAAAAAAGACACAAAAATTCTAGAGGGTAGGTTGGGATAGAAGGGGCACTTGGAAAAGCTCTAAAGGGAAATTCTAAAATGCTGAAGGGTAGGCCCCATAAAATTGAAGGGTATGTTCCCTAAAATAATGGTCAAGAAGGGGTAAATGGTTTAGTTCAAAAATGTCAAAGGGCTAGTTAAAAGGTATTTAAAGGGTAGGTGGAAGGAAAATGAAGGGTCTACTTCAAGGCAAAATTGTGAAGGATGAAAGGTAAGTCCAAACTTCCCAAAGGGTACTCTTTTACGACTAAGGGTCATTCCAAAAGTTTTGAAGGATAACTTGGATAGGGTCAAAGGGATAATCCATCATGAATTTTTTTTTGGGGAAAGTGCATGAGGTCTATAATTACTTAAGGCAAAGAGTCCATAAGCCATATTCTTTTGGGAGAGTTATTTTAGATGAAAAGTCTAAAATAATTTATCCAATAAAATTATTCTTGAAAGAAAATAGGACTAAAGATTTTTTGAAACATAACATCTAAAAAGATAAATTTAAAGAAGATCAAAAGAATTAGCTCAAAGACTATAAAACTAAAGAGTTTACCTACAATACACAAGTTAGTTTCATAAACACAATGCCAATATCATCCTCTAGAATAGTGAAATGTCCTATAGACTTCCCAAAATTTGCATATACATATGAATACGATTCCTCATTAAGATCATATTTTCAAAAAAGGTGGGTCCCCATTTACTTATGGAAAAAAAGTTGGGGTGTTGGGTACAACAAATGGAAACTTACAAGGGGAATACTCCTAAGTATTCCATAACCTATAAATTTGGTTTTCAATCATAAATCTATCATGAAGTGTTCCATAGAAGAATACTTAAATCATAAAAATGAAAGAGACTCCTAAGTAGATTCACACAACATACTTTCCTTCTAATTTTCTTGGATTTGTGTGTGTCAAAACATGTAATTATTTTAACCCTTGTTGTGATGGGTTATTAAAAAGCTTTGATGGGGATATAGGTTTCATTCTAGTATCCATTAAAACACAAAACAAGGAAAGCTCAAACATTGCTCTACTGCTAGCTAGTCATCTATAACCCTAATAGAGATACCTTAGGCTCCTTCTCTTCTAATTCCAATATTTTATTTTGATCATGATGCATGGTACATTGACCTTATTTCATCATGTGAGCCCCTTTTACTTTCTTTATATTTTCTTTTGATCTTTTGCTCTCATTGATTCTTTTTTTTTCTTTTTTTGAGTTAAAATTAATAAAAAAGAGAGAAGAGGAAACCCTAGTGAGTTTGTATAATTAGAAAACAAATAATTACTATAACATGCCTATCATCCAAATCTAAACCTATAATTACCATTTTCAATAGGTATTCATCGTTATAAGTGCATGTGATCGAATAAAATAATAAAAAATTATAAATTTGTATGAATCACTTTGAAAGCAACTTCCATATTCCTAGTAAAAGTATTCAATTATGAGACCATTTAGAATGATACATGATTACATACCTTTATCTTAAAGACTAAAAAACATAGAAATACACCTACCTTTTAAATTAGTCCCTTAAGTGTTAGAATTTTAAGTTTCCCCCTTTTTACAAGTCTGTTGATTTGGATTTTAGCTTTAGCAATAATGAGAGCAAGAATAATTTTGAATGTCAAAGAAGAAAATAAAGATGAATAATCTAAAAAATCAAGAAATCTAATCTAAGAAAACTCTAAAATCTATTTTATGAAAGCAAGATACTAAAAGTAGGAAAGATTAATCTAAAAAAGGAGACTAGTCTAGAAAACACTAAAAAATTATTCTAGAAAACATGGAAATCTAATCTAATCCTATGTCTAAACTCATAAAAATTCTCTCAATCAATACTATCTATATATGGAACATTCCTAAATTAATGATTTAATAACTATCCATTAATTAGATATGTAAGCTTGTTGTCTTGGAGGTCTTTTAGATGAAACACATTATTGCCTAGGATTTCTAAAATCTGATTGGTTTGATCCATAATGGAGAAAACTTGTCATGTTGTCCTTTATTTTCATGGGATTTATCCCATAATAACACACTATCTAAAATTTTGATTGATTTAACTTTTGCTCTTTTATCAAACCACCTTGTAACTACATCTTGGTGTTTGTTGAATGCCTGAAGAGCTTTTGTTTTTGAATCCTCCAACTCTATTATGTCAAGTAGTCTTGATTCTGATTTGTCATTAGGTTACATGTAATCTTGTATGAACTGATAAGTGGGAAACTTCAATGTGATAGGAAAAATAGGTTTGCATCCATATACCAATAGGTAGGGAAAAGATTTTAAGGCTTGCTTGTATCTCATCTAGTCTACCCAAAGATCATATTTTAGTAGATTGTGATAGTCTCTAGGACTGTCCCCTATCAACTTCTTGATTGCCTCAATCAGAGTTTTATTCATTGAATCAGCTAATCCATTTCCTTGAGGGTAGTGGTTGGAAGTTGATCTAATTATAATTTGATTGTCATGTGCCCACTTAGTGAACTCTGTTGATATAAATGTTGGTATGTTTTCACATACTAGAGAGATGGGCATGAAAAATCTAGTAGTAATGTATTCTTCAAAAAAATGATCATATCCGGTGATCTACTATTATTTATGGCAACCAATTCTATCCATCTAGTATAATAATGTGTAGCTATAAGCATAAATTTATGGTCAGTTTAAGAATTTAGGTTGATTACACTAATGAAGTCTAAGCTCCACTATGCAAATGGTCTTCTTTCAACAACTAGTTGTAGAGGCATGGTTGTGTGAACCTCCTATTAAGAATTAAAATATTTCAAACCAGATTTAATTCACCATAAAATCACATAACCAAATTTTAAATGTGAAATCAGATCTAATTATGCACTATAATGCATCACAAACAATTCCTAAAATCACAACTAAATGAAAGCGTAAATGGAGAGAAAAAATAGAAATAAAACCATAACACATATCTACCATGGTTCACCCAATGTGGGATAAATCCACTAAGAAAGTCCTCAATAAAATCTATAAACAAAACAAGATTACAAAGACCTCTGATAGAGATAGAATATCTCCTATAGAAAATGATGCACATATGCTATGTTGCACTTTCACCTGTACTTGCACAATACTATATCTCACAAGCTTTTATAACACACCCTATAAATAAACACCTACACTTTACAAAAATATCTACACTTTGAATTTATTTCTCAAAAGCCATACCTTGAAAATAAAATACATCAACCTCTAAAGGTCACATCACACTTGTATATATAGAAAATGAATGAAAATCCACCAAGCAAGGAGAATTGTGCAATGTTTATCCAAGATAAACATTATCCACCATGTGATAACTCTAATCCACCTAAGCTAGCTCATCCATAAGCCCACCTAAGGAGGAACTCATCATGTTTATCTCTCCTCTTTTAAAAAAGCACATTTTCCAAAGACATGATCACAACCAACTACTCGAAATAAGGAAGTAATTCCATTTTCCAATAAACAACTAAATCCCTAAGATAAATGAATTCAACATGGAAAATAGGCATCTAAAAACTAACTCCATAAAACATGGAATACATAGAAACTAGAAATATAAGGAATATTCTACTCACATGTGGAGCAAGGTTCCACAAAAGGTAGAGTGGGTAAAAATGCATTCCCCACATTTGTGGATCTCTCTAAGCCCTAAAAATATATCCCCATGGTCATGTGATAGCCCTAATGCACTCCACACTCAACAATCTCCCACTTGGAGACTATTTCTCCTTAATAGAATCTATCACTGCTCCATGACCACTAAGGCTAACCAAATCTAAACATAGTCTCAACTTATCTAATGTGACCACCTTGGTCATCATATCTATAATATTTTGGCTAGTAAAAATCTTCTCCAACTTTACCAATTTCTCCTCCAAAGTTGTCCCAATGAAGTGATAACATAACTGAATGTGTTTCATCCTAAAGTGGAAAGCAAAGTTCTCTGCCAAATGAATATCACTATGACTATCACTATGTAGTCTACTAACTTCTTACTCATTACCCAACTCTTGAAATAACTTTTGTAACCAAATATCTCCTTGCTAGCCTCTGTGACAATAACGTACTCTACCTTGATGGTTGATAAAGCCACAACCTTTTATATCCTAGAAATCCAACTAACTATTGTATCTCCAATAGTAAATATATAACCTATCATACTTATCTTACTATCAATATCCCCTACCATATCCAAGTCTAAATAAACATGCAAAGTGGTATCTAATCCACCATAACATAATGAAAAATCCATGGTTCCTCTCAAATATCAAAGAATCCATTTTACTACTTTCCAATGCTCATAACCAAGATCACTCATATACCTACTCACAACTCCCACTACATGGGAAATATCTAACCTAGTATAAACCATGACATACATCAATCTTCTAGCCGCCGATGAGTAAGATTTTTATCTTCCATCTTAGAACACTACTTATTTGATAATATAAAGTGGCCTACCAAAGGAGTACCAATAGATTTAGCATCCATAATTCTAAACCTTTCCAAGACTTTCTTCACATACTCTAATTGGGATAAGATTAGCTTCCTCTCCTTTCTATCATGATTAATCCTCATACCAAGGATTTACTTCACAACACCCATATCATTCATAGAAAAGGAGTCACTAAGATATTTCTTAATCATATGAATATGTTGTATGTTATTTCTTGTAACTAACATGTCATCTACATACAAGCATAAAATAATAAAGTAATCATCAAAATGTTTGATGCACACACAATGGTAAAAATTACACCTTTGATATTCGTGTTTCAACATAAAGTAATCAAATTTATTATACCATTATTTTGGAGCTTATTTCAGGCCATACAAGCTCTTCTTTAGTTTGCACACATAGTTTTCCTTCCCTTTGACCTTATATCCCTATGGCTACTTCATATACAACTCTTCATCCAAATCACAATGAATAAAAGTAGTTTTCACATCTAACTATTCTAAGTGAAAATCCTCAACTGAAACTAAACCAAGAATAGTCCTAATATAAGTCATTTTTACAATAGGAGAGAAAATCTCATCAAAATTAATACCTAATTTTTGTGCAAACCCCTTGACCACCATCCTAGCCTTATACTTTTTTCTCCCTTCATCTTCTTCTTTTATTCTAAATATCCACATGTTTGGCAATGCACTTTTACCCTTGGGTAGCCTTACTAAATCCCATGTTTGTTTCTCCATGAGATATCTATGCTCTTCATCCATGGATTAATCCCACTTCATCTTAGCATTTACCTAAATTTCTTCCTCATAACCCTCTGGTTCTCCATTGTTAATGAGTAACAAATAATTTAAATAAGGAGAAAAATGTTTAGGTGCTCTTCTTACCCTAGAAGACCTTCTTACCATATGAGTTTGAGGTCCTTGTGTAAAAAGATCCTAAACTAAATCATTGGATAATTTTCCATCCGCAATATCATCTAATACTATGTACTCTTTTTGTTCCTATTCATGTTCCTATAACTGATGCTTATACATGACTTTTTCAATAAAGACTACATCTTTAGACCAAAATATTTTCTTATCTTTAATGCTTTATAAATGAAAACCAAAGTCATACTCACCATAACCAACAAATTTGCATTTCTCTAATTTTGCCTCTAACTTGGTCCTATCCTCTTTCTTAATGAGAGTAAAAGCCTCACATCTAAAGACTCTAAGAAAAAAATAATCAACATTCTTACTAGACCTAGCTTGTTTAGGAATCCCTCCATCCAAAGGTATATAAAGTGATCTATTAATTAGATATACTATTGTGCTAACTACTTTTTACCAAAACTATAAAGCCAACCCTACATGTAACCTCCTGCTCCTAGCACATTCCATTATTGTTTTATTTATCCTTTGAGATACCCCATTATGCTATGGAGTTCTTAGAACTATCCTTTCCTATGGATTTCATTGTTATAACAATAATCAAAGAAAGCATTACTACAATACTCACCTCCATTTTTTGATATGAGACATTTCAAATTGAGACTTGTTTCTTTCTTAATCAGAGCTTTCCATTTCTTAAAAGTGTCAAATACATCATATTTATTTTTAATTTATTAAACCCAAACTTTATTAGTTACATCATCAATAAAAGTGATATAATAATTGTAACCACCAATAGAAGATACCTGAGCTAGTTCCCATACATATAAATGTAGCAACTCTAACTTGTGTTCTTTCTTTGTGGGTTAAAATTTCAGTAAATTAACCTATTTTTATTTCTCATACACATAATTCTCACAAAAATTTAAATCTGTCTTTTAATCAAAACAACTTGTATTTTAAGATCTTCATGCTCTTATGGCTCATATGATCGACTATGTAGTGCCACATAGTTGCATATCCATCTACATCAACTAAATCACAAGAATCAACAATACTAATCAAATATAAAGTACCAATTTTCTTACCTCTAAAAATCACAAGATCACCTTTGGTAACTTTCAAATAATTTGTTTTAAATATAATTGAACAACCCTCACTACCTAATTGCTCCACTGAAACCAAATTCTTTCTCAACAAAAGCACATGTCTGACATCCTTAATTATCCATGTGTTCCCATTCTACATTTTAGCCTAACAAAACCTTTCCCTACTATATCACATGGTTCATCATCACCAAGATAAATATGTCCTAAATTCTCTTAAATATAATCAGTAAAATAATGCCTATGTGGGGTGGCATGAAAAGAAGCCCTAGAATCTAATACTTAAGACTAAAAAAACTATCCATAGAAAGAATTAAGGCATCCTGACATGATTTACCTAATGTCACATTTACCTCATTCATTTGCTCCTTGTAATCATTCTTATCCTAAAGTGACCAATAATCCTTCTTTGAGTGTCCATTCTTCCCATAATGCCAACATATCATCTTGGATCTAGATCTAGATTTAGATCTATCCTTTGACTTTCCATAGTTGCCTTTGATTTTATCTTTTTGCCTCCCTCTAGTATGAAAAAATAAAGCATTATCTAAAGATGATTCACCAGTGTTTTTCCTTCACATTTACTCACTAATAATCACACCTACAACATCCTCAAAATTTAAGCTTCCCTTGGCAAGGGTTGCACTACTTAGCCATAACCAAACTATCCCAACTATCAAGAAAAGAACACAAAATAAACAAAGCTTCAAATTCATCATCAAACTTAATTTCAATAGAAGTGAGCATACTTACAACCATATTAAAATCATTTAGATTGTTAGTAGTTGAACCATTCTCAGATATTTTTATGTTAAATAATCTTTTCATAAGAAAAAAATGTATTCAAAGAAGAGGGTTTCTCATACAAATTCCCAAGTTTATACATGAGATCCTTTGTAGTTTTCTCATCAAAAATGTTAAATGCAATAAAAGATACAAGGCATAACCATATGGCTCCCAATGCCTTCCTATCAAGAAATGACCAATCCACATCACTCATACTTTTAATTTGTTCTGCTTTCCCCTCCAAAGGGAGATGAATCTCCTTTTGATACAGGTAATCTTCCATCTACATTTTCTACGAACAAAATTCTCAACATTAAATCTAATCTCTTCTCCCATCACTCCCACTTAAGCTAATAACCTTTCCTGTGATACCAATGGTTTTGATACCAGTTGTTAGGAATTAAAAGAATTTGAACCAGATTTAATTCACCATAAAATTACACAACTAGATTTTAAATGTGAAATTAGATCTAATTATGCACTAACATGCATCACAAAAAGAATTACTCAAATCATAGTTAAATGAAAACACAAATGGAGATAAAAAAATAAAAATAAAACCATAACATAGATCTACCATGGCTCACCTAATGTGGATACATCCACCAAGAAAGTTATCAATAAAATATATAAATAAAATAAGATTACAAAGACCTCTCATAGAGATATAATATCTCATGTAGAAAATGTTGAACATATGCTATGCTAAACTTTCACCTGCATGTGCACAATATTGTATTTCATAAGATGTTATACCACACCCTATAAATAAACACCTACACTTTGAAAAAATATCTACACTTTGACTTTGTTTGTCAAAATCGACAACCTACAAATAAAATACATCAACCTTTAAAGGTCAAATCACACTTGTAAATATAATAAATGAAGGAAGATCCACCAAACAAGGATAATTGCACAATGCTTATCCAAGATAAGAATTATCCACCATGTGTTAACTCTCATCCACCTAAGCAAGCTCATCCATAAGCCCACTTATGGAATAACTCACCATGTTTATCTCTCCTCTTCAAAAAAGGCACATTTTCCAAAGATATGTGATCATAAACAACTCCTTCAAACAAGGAAGTCATTCCCTTTTCCAATAAACAACTAACTTACTAAGATCAAGGAAGTCAACATGGAAAATAAGCATCTAACAACTAAACTCCATAAAACATGAAATACATAGAAATTAAAAATATAAGGAATATTCCACTCACATGTGGAGTAAGGTTCCATAAAAGGTGGAGTGGGGAAAAATTTTCTCCCCATATTTGTGGAGCTCTCTAGGCCCCAAAAATATATCCCCATGGTCATGTGATAGCCCCAAAGGGCTCCACACTCAACACCTCCCTTTTGGCCAATGCTTGAGATTCATGACAATACCTAATGTGTATATGTGCATCTTTGAAGATAGTTGGCTAATAGTAGCCCAACCTCAAGATTTTATGAGCTGTATTGTTCCCAACTAGGTGACCACTACTTATCTTTTGGTGTAAATTTTCCAAGATCTCCTTGGCTTCTTCTATAGACACACACCTAAGATATATACCTTCATAGTTACTTTTGTATAAGATGCCTTTGTTGATCATGAAATGAGTAGTTTTGAGCCTCAGGGATATTTTCATTTCCCTACTGAGATCTAGGGAGTAGGTTCTTGCAAGTAAATACTAGATTATGTTTGTATACCATTCCCATTTAGAAACTTGTGTTCTACATACCTCTTCAACATTGATTCAAGGATCTAGCTCTGTCATGAGTTGAATAATGCCTTGTCCTCTAATGATATTTACAGCCTAATCTGTATGTATAACTCTTGGAGCTTGGCCATCTATTTGCATCAATATTATCTTAGCTCATTTTGTGATAGGGTGAGCTTGACAATGGTTTTGTTTCTTAAGATATAGTGTCAAAATTTCTTTACTATCATGACCATAGTAAAAATCTATTTGTCAATCATCAAATATTTGAGCTCTACATCCTTTAGATATGTACTCATAAAGGCAATCAGATGTTTAGTTTCATATTTATTTTGCATGATAATGATAGAAACAATATGTTTTAAAGTTAATGAGTAAAAATAGAAATCATTTATGAAGTCTAGACTAATCAATACTAGAGCCTAAAATATGATGTATTTTATGTCTTGAAAGGACTTTTTGGCCTTATTTATTCGTTCTATTTTAGTGTCCTTATTAAGCATGGAGTTTAGGGGTTTAATAATTTTTGCAAACCTTAAGATAAACTTCTTAACAAAGTTAATTTTTACAAAGAATGATTTTAGCTCATTATTAATATTTGGCTACTAAATCCTTGAGAATGCCTTGATTCTTTCTAAATCAATGATGATCCCATCCTTAGTGATGATGTGTCCTAATAGTTTACCTTCAGTTACCCAAAATATGTTTTTCTTTGGTTTTAATGAAATGTTGAATCTTTAGCACCACTCAAATATAGACTATAGGTGAGATATATGATCCTTTATATTCTTTTAAAATACTATGAGATCATGCATATAAATAATTATACATTTCCCAATCAGTCCCTTGAATGTGTGATCCGTGGCACATTGGAAGGTAGCTCCTACATTGATTACACCAAATGTCATCCTTTTATATGCATAAGTTCCCAATTTCATGGTAAACGTAGTCTTCATTCTATCCTTAGGCTACACTAGTACTTGGTTGTACCCTAAAAATCCATCCAAAAAAGAATGTCATGTGGGGAAGATGATTTTGGCACTTAATAAATTCTCTATTTCCTTCTAAATAAGAGGCTCCAAAATAGGGTTCACTAGCCTTTGCCTTTGTTTGAATAGTTTATGATCTTGTTTCAAAGGAATTGAGTGCATGATGACCTATGGGTTATACACATTTAGGTCCTCATATGTCTAGGTGATAACATCCCTATACTGAGAGATCAAATCTCTCATTCACTGCCTTTCCTTAGGAATACAACTAAGACCAATATTGACATAGTGTAGATTATGTTCATCTCCCAAATTTTCTCTCTTGAAGTTTGATTAATTGAACTTTTGTTGTTTAAGTTATTGTGCTTGAGGATCCAAGTTGAAAGGTATTTCTAAGGAGACTAAGCCTATTGGTATTTGATTCTCTTTAAGCTAGAGAATAGCCTTTTCATCTATCTCTTCTTGATAAAAATGTTTAATGTCCTTGTCATGAATTATTTAGGAATTTAAATCTCCTAAATTAGTTAGGAATTGGATAATCTATTGACCATCATTAAAGACCTAAATATTCTCTACATTATCTATAATAGAGGGACAAGGAACCAACTCAATAGAAAATCTCTCTACTTCAAACTCTTACAATGGCTCAAGATTGGCAACAACTACAGCTAGTGAAATAGTGGTTTAATTTTGTTCTCTCAGGAGTGCTACTATGTTAAAAGATTTTGAACTTTTAATTAAATCCCATTCTTTATTATTATACCTCTTTAAGTAAGACAATTTTCACTAGTATTTGTTTTTTATTTGGTGGACTACCAACTCTGAGTCCCTGAATACTTTTAGCTATTTTACATTATTTTTGAGTGCAAACTATAATCCTAAGATTAGAGCCTTGTACTCTACCCTATTATTCATACAAGGGAACTAAAATCTATAGGTATCCAAGAACTTCTTACCTTGAGGATCAATTATCTCAATTCTTACACCTAATTCTTACTTAGACTTGGCTCCATCAAAGTGCATTGTCCATAGCTAATTTAAACCTTCAAGTTCTTAGTTTTATAGTAAATTATGAGTGGTAAAAGTATAAATGCCCAATGAGGGAGAATCATACTCTACCTTTTCATTATTGACATTGTATTTCATGATAGGATATTTCATTTTGGTCTCTCTATCAATTCTAATTTGATTTTCAACTCCTCTTCATGGTAACTAGATGTGTGAGAAGTTTGTGGAAAGATACCCATTAAGCATTTTAACCCAATCTATTCTAAGTAATAATCCATAGCCTTTTAGGATGTCCACTACCAATATATTGATATTCATCTAGAATTTTGGTTCTGATGCTACTTGAATGTGTACATTATTTAGTTCTCCCACTATTGATACTACCATTTTATCTAGCTATGAAATTGACCTATTTGAAGGGTTGGGAGTGAGTCCAATATTTTTATAAATAGAATTAGGCATAACAATTGTAAATGATCCAAAATTAATAAAACAATTATGAATATTTTTACTAAATATTCTGATGGTCATCAAGAATGGTGGCACTTTGGGTCTACTTTGTAGATGACATTGGTATTAGCTACTTTCAATTCTTTTAATTTGTTTGAAGTTGTTCTAGTTTTATCCATAGGGGTCTTTCTAGTGATATACTTCCATAATAGATCCTTTTGTTTAGTGATTTGAGATAACTTGTGAAGCATAATATTTTCTTTGATTTTATTCATATCTTCCATGATGTTATATCCTCCATATTTGCTTGATTCCTCCTTGTTTGACAACAAATCATTCCCTCTTGGAGGTTGTGGATTGTTGTCTTCTTTAGGATTGGATGTAATTGTTGTAGTGTTTGGAGGATTTGATGTGATCAAAGGCTACTTGTTCCTCAAATTGTATACACCTCTCTAAAATATTTAGAAATCATGGACCTCATTCGTATTGTCCTTTAGTTTTTTGTCATCTTCTCCTAGAAAGGGGAATTCATGAGTCTCAAAGAACATGGCCCTAACATAGCCCTAACATGGCCCTAACATAGCCCTAACATGGCCCTAACATAGCCCTAACATGGCCCTAACATGGCCCTAATATCACTAACATAGCCAAATTGGGAGAGTTGTTTTAGTGATATTGATTTCTAAGAGTCTGTTAGATTACTCCAGATTATTTGTGGGCTTATTAAATGTCCTTTTATATCTTTAGAACCTAGTGTTCTAGTTTCCCATCTGAGTATTAGTATTGACCAACTTTCATTATATATTTAGAAAATCATTACTCAATTTTTGGACCATCTTTTGAATAGATTCCAATTCAACTTTTATGAAATTTGTAACTTGTATAAGAGATATAGAAAGCATTATTGTATGCTAGTTCTATTGGTAAATAGTTCTTGACACATGATTATTTAGATATCTAAAGTTTGGTTGCATTGTTTACATCAATAGAGGTAACATGTATAGCTGATTTTGATTATATGTCAGAACATTATACTTTATGTGTGGTATTGGGTTAAGCACTAGGATTTTAATGCTAAGGTTAGGTATCCAAGTTTTATGTGGATTGAGTTGTCTATCGATGTTAATGGCTTATTTGAATGCTAGCACCAAAGCATTGGCAACAGCTACTCTTCTCAGAAATATAATGGTAATGGGATTGAAGGCATTTTTATACATCTCTATTGCTAATGCCAGCTATGTTTTGTACCCTAGGATCAACTAGTTGTACATATTTTTCCATATTGCATTGAAAGCATCTATAGGCTCATTAAGTTCCCTCTTCATGCTGGTAAAGTGCTGATAAACTAATCTAGGATTGGTGACCTACCCAAACTATGCAAGAAAATTCGTTTGAAAATCTTCCCAATTGGTAATGTATTTTTTCATTAGATTTAAATACTAGTCATAAGCAACATCCATTAAAGTAAAAGGGAATAACTAACATGTAACATATTCATCCACTACATTCATTAATCTTAAAGAATCTATAACATATTTAATATGTTCTTCTATGGTCCTTGGCTCTAAATGAGAAAAAAAATGGTAGATATTTTTTAGGGTTCTAAGGTAAATCATGTACATCCCCTAGGATGGCATTGGTAGATCTACTAACTATGTATGTTGGTAAGTCATTAGTTGATAAACAAGAAATGGGTTCCTTATGGGTGAAGGGTGCCCTAGTGGAGGTGGATTGTTCTGAATTGGAGATGTTGGCATAGCTCTAAGTCTCTTATGGATTGCTAAGGGTGGCACTAATAAACTATCCTAGGAATTGGATCTGGTCACTCACCTGGATGACTCAAGTAAAACTCTATGCAAGTACTAACCTCTATTATTAGGAATAAATTCAAGGCCATCCTTCTAGTGCTAGTGAAACTATTGATGCAAGTTTTATACACACCATAGCTATCATAAGGTAGCCTCTAACATTTTATGATCTTAATGGATGTAAATTCCTTTCTAGGGCATAAGTTTTAGGTATGTGATCTTTGATAACCTATAGATGGAATAAATAGTAGGGTATGTAGGTTGTTGACAAGGTGTTTTAAATAGAGGTGTGGATTTATAACATAGTGAGTTCCTATGTGAGTTAGATGGATGGTTGGCCTCTAATCTAAATTGGGTAAATCTCAATAACAAAACACAAAAATAAGGTAATGCAACATAGAAAAAAATCTCCACAAGACTCAGGAATTACTTCCCTAGTTGGTTTCTAGATAGACTTGTGTTTCCTTAAAACCACTGCTAGTTGTTAGTAGTAGTTGTGCACATGTAAACAAGCACAACTTAGAAGCCTAAGGGAATAGAAATGTAGGAAGTCCACTAGCCTCAAACAAAGTTTTCTCCTATTGATGTTGTTGTTGCACACCCTTAAATTAGGAGATTATGACTCAAGCTAATGGATTATCTAAGGCATTTACAACACACACTTATAAGATTGCATCAAGAAAACACCAATACACATCTAGATATATGATTCAAAATTAACTTGACTATTTTAATCAATACATTTACCAATATTTAATAGCTATTACACATCTATGCTTATCATATCAATCAAAATAATCAAGAATCTATTTACAACTTTAGCACACTAAATACTATTGAAGCAAACAACCATAGAAATAATGACTAATAACATGAAATGGGAAAGAAATACTCCAACACATTTGATATCAATAAAATATGCTCCTTGTCATTGTATTAAAAATTATCTAACTCCAAAAAAGAAAGTTAGGTGATAAAATTATATTTATAGATCTTGGATAAGAGGCCACCTATCCTTCAAGTTTATGCATGATTGTTACATGTGGAAGTTAGAACATGTAGTTCTAACTATAGTCAAAACAATTTAAGCTAAAAATCTATAAATAGACAAATTACCTTTACAAAAGCATGAAACGTGTACATGTATAGCAAAATATAAAGTCAATTTTACAATGATTTGTCTATTTTACAAGGAATCTAAATATACATGCTGTAAGGATTTGTAGATGCATACCATTCAGTTTGTGTGGTCCAAAGTGTTACATGGGACTTAGTAGGATTCAAAGTGGGAGTAGAAGCTAAATATTTAGCAATAATACTAAAATCCTACTTCTTTTTTCCCTCCTTATCCTTATATACCTTGTGTACTGACTCATGTTATTGGTGAATGATGTCTAAATTAAATAAGGGTTGGTGGAGTCTCTTGGTTTGCCCAAGAAGTATTACATGTTCATATTTCATTACCTAGAACTTACTCCTAAAAATCTCCATTTCAGTTACCTTCCTCCTCACTTTGCTTAACTCTACTTCTATCCTTTATGTTGCTAAGCCTTGTATGCCTTGCTTGAAGTTATCGGTAGCTTCTTGGATAATTTTATCAAAATTGATTCTACTAATAAATTTATTGCTATAATCCCTTGCTTTAGATAATTTTAGCTCACTCAAAATTTTGAGTTAGGCCTCATGAACTTGGTATTATGGAATTAATTCCATAATTTCTTTCAACCATTCTTTGACCTCCTTGTGTCTGATGAAAACTAGGTTTATGGAATTATATGCCTCAAATATGGTCATTAAATCAAGGTGGATGTATAATGAGTTTCCCATGTAGGCAACTAGCATTTTAAGCTTGGTATTATCTTGATCTAAAAAGCCATGGAACTAGTTTGCTTGGTTTGTGTGAGGTACCATATCAAACTTCATGAATTCCATGGATTTTAAATAATTGTATCACTTTAAAGTGGCCTCTCAAACCTTAACTTATATACCTTTAGGAATATGTACACTGCTAGATTATTCTTTGAGTTAATCAATATATGCTTGTAGTTCTTGAATTTCCTCCTTTAGCTTTTATTGAGATAATTTTATGCCTTCATGGATAGCCACCACCACATATTTATGTGATTAAGCTAGGTCTAAAAGATTCTCTTCATATACAGACTCCTATGGTTGCCTATTCTACCTCTTAGTGAGGGAGAGTACTGACTATCATTCTTCAAGGATGATGTTTTCACCTTGGTCATCCTAAAATTTTCTCTTCTGAACTCTTTGGATTAAAATAGTTGAGGGGATCAAATAAAGTGCACATAGAGGGGAGCTCAATCATCTTATAAGTTGGCATTTTACTTCTCAAGTCTATGGCCCAAGGTGGAATGTTGAGGGGTGCATTAATAGTTGTAACAACTATTTCCTTCTAAATTTCCTCTTCTTTTTTATTTTGTTTCTTACTATCCTTTGTTAAGACATTAGGCAAGGAAGGCCATATTATTTTTTACCATTCCACTCTTCCAAATTAAGGAAGTGGGTGGACTACAACTATGTGAGGTTTTGGCTTCCTCCCCTTGCTTGTGCTAGTTATTATGGTTTATTCTATAGAAGTGGAGGTGGAGAGTAGAAGGGAGAGTTTTGTAGACTAGACATGAAGTTGGGGGGTGGGCAGAAAAGTTTTCACTTTCCTAGGTGATTTCTTATTTTTTTGGATTCTCATAGTAGCAGTACTAGTAGGTAGAAAGGGAATAGTTATGGGAAATGGTGTGGTAGTGAAGGAGGGATCAACAATGATTATGGAAATGGAAGGAATAGACATAGTAGAGGGAATGGGGACTTCTAAATAAGAAATAGGTATTAAATCAATAACATAAAATGAATCCAAATAAAAGGTAGAAAAGGCCTAAGTACCTTGAAGTTGAAGCTCAATGGGGTCCACCTAAAGACTCATAGCCTTGGCCTCCTCTAACTCAGCCTCTTCATTTGAATCATTTGTTATGTCTTTGATGCTAACTTCATCTTCTCTTGATGGCTATGAACTTGGAGGTAGAATATAAAAGCCTTGAGATATATTTATTATGGGGCTACATATGGAAGTTCTTAGATTTTGGATATAGATAAATGGGGTCTTTCATTGAATGGGAGAGCCTTGGGAGGTGGATATTACTTCTTGTGTAGTAGCTAACCTAACAGATGAAATGATAGATACATATACGTAACCCTAAAAACTTGGCTAGTGGTGATAATATACCTCTCCTACATCTTGTCCTCTTCCTCATCAAAGCCCAAACTAATAGGATCTCCCCTTTTTCCTCCTCTTTGTGCACTAGGATCAAGAATCTTGGGTTATTTCTTAATTGATTTTAATTTCATATTTAATAGAAGTACCTAAGATGAATAAGATTCCTATTTATTAGATTATCCCCTCCAAAATTCTGAATGTTTCCATCCCCTGAAGGGAGCTCTTCAGCTATCCTGTTCCCTAGTGGAGATACTAGGTTCAATTTGGATCATTCTCAAATGATCTTCCTGTATCCTATAAATTTTTTCTCATTCTATCAATTATTCATTTATCTTATCATTAATGAAAACAAATTCATAAAAATAGGGTTGATGGTAGTAAGGAATGTTTAAATCATGAATATGTTGTTGGCTCTGCCCATGGGGGTCCCAATATTTAAATCGATTCTAGTTTCCTCCAACATCTCCAAGATGTTTCCTCATAATGTGTGTTATTTTACCAATTGAAATTAGGCTCCCAAAGAATAAGCTTTTTTTTTTCTGACCAAATGATCCTCAATGTTATTCTACAACTAGAAAACAATCTCCTACTTAGCCAACTTATCAAGTACATACCTTGGAAGACATAAAGGCTCAACCTTATTTACCCAGACTAGGATGACTATGAAGTCTAGATATAGTAAAAAAAATTCTTTTTTTCTCAAATTATTTATAGTGTTCTCTCCAAAATGAGGCATAAGTAAGCCATGAATGTCTTGCCATACTTTTGGGTAAATGTCTTCACATATTCTAACCATATGCTTTTGGTAAGCGTATATATGCATAAATTGGAAGTGGTCATAGATTCTATTTTTTATGAAATCTATGGTTGGAGCCCATATATTATCCAAGTCCTTATAATATATTATCATGACTGTGTCAACCAAATATGAAATCATATAGAAGTCTCTTATGGCGGTGGGACATTTATTCTTGTGAAAAATTTGTGCTCTCAATCTCAAACTAATAGCCTCCACTAGGGCATATGCAATATCATGTGATAGCATCATATGTAGTAAAGGCACCCAATATAAGCTTACAAAATGGATGTTAGGCATCCTATATAATTTTTTGAGTAAATCCATACCTATCCAGATTCCCATTTTGAATTTGTCAATTAGAATCGCTCCCTTTAGCTCATTCTTTACCAGGTGATGGATTGGTCTAAGGGAAATCATGAGGTGAGTACCTTTGGGATTGAGGTTTTGGATTTAAATTGTATCTAAGTGTGCTTATCATAATAGGTGTCTAGTATGTTGAGAGAGAGATACCTCTAAGAGTCACTTCTAGAGATGCACATGACTACTATATCTCCATAAGAATGTAACAAGTATGTGTCTTGTGATACTTTTCCTAAGAAGAAAAAATCCTTTAGGAGGTTTATACAGGGCATAAATTCTAGTTTGGCCATGGAAAAATGCAATCTTTGGTGCTTATAGGCTATAATTTCTTGAATGAATAGTATTTTTACTAGTACTATCTCATCATCTATTGAAAACATATCAACTGAGTCAATAGAATCCCAAAGTTGAGAGTAATTGTGATACTTATCTTGAAACACTTATAGATCAAAAATGGCATCCTTAAGTGCTATATAATCCTTGATTGAGAATTTAGATAGAGGATTGGTTCCTCAGAATGTCCTAGAGGTAGAAGCCATAGCTGCATGTTTTAGACTACTAAATTTTCCTTTGATACTCTACATATTGTATTATTACCTCAGCTCTTATCTTAGTCATTATTTACTCATATAATGAACTAGGGCTCTTGATTTCTATTAGAAATTAAGATGCTTCAATTGTAAGTTAACTTGGATGTAAATGATGGCTTCAATGGTTGCGTATAATCTATATAGGAACCTACATTGAATACTAGTTTGTGCAATATTAAATATGCAACGTTCACTTTTCAAATTTGTTAGATTGGGTTGGTGGGGGCTTTTAGCATTTATCAAATATGAAGTGTTTTATCTTTTTTTAGCTAAGTATGGCATAATTTCAACTTTTTTTTTTTCATAATAAAGCACTTAGGAGCATAGTGTTGAAAAAGCACCTTTGGGTTTATGTTCATGGATAATTCCCTTGAGGAAATTATTTTGGATAAAAAGTCTTCAGCAATTTAATCCAAAATAATCTTTTCATTGGGCATAAATCCTAAAATAATTATCCCAAAGGGATAGTTCATGGCTAAAGGGTATCTTCAAACTTCCCAAAAGGTACTTTCAGTCTGAAGGGTCCACTTCATAGGGTATTTTATCCATGATAAAAATATTTAAGGATATACTTCATAAATGTTAAAGGGCACTTCTAAAATTTTTGAATGGTAGTTTTGGAGTGCTGAAGGGCACCTTTGATCTTTGAAGGGAATTTTCATATAGCTTAGGGTCACTTCAAAGGTCCCAAAGGGTAGGTGGTCACTTTGAAAAGGCCAAAAGGTGATTTTTAAAATATTCAAAGGGTTAGTGCAAGAAGTTAGAAGGGCATGTTCCCTTTTCAAGAATTATTTCAAGGATTTTGCATTGGAATAAAATGTCTAAAATAATAATTCCAAAGGAAATGGTTTAGGGTAAAGGATCCTTTCAAAAGGTCCCAAAGGATCTACTTTAGGTGATTTATTTTAGACAAAATGTCTACAATAATTATCCCAAAGGGATATTTTCATTGGATAAAATGTCTAAAGGAATTTATAAAGGAACAAAACAAAAGTTCCAAAGGAAAGGGTGAAGGGAAATTGCAAAAAATGTTGAAGGAATTTTGATGGGCAAAAAGGCCACAACAATTCTTCTGAACGACACTTCCATAAATCCAAGAGGGTAGGTTGGGATATAAGGATCACTTGGAAAAGTTTTGAAGGGTAATTCCAAAATGTTAAAGGGTAAGTTGCAAAAAATTTAAGGGTATGTGCCCTAAAATAATAGGTCAATAAAGGGTAAATGGTTCAGTTCAAAAAGGCTGAAGGGCTAGTTAGAAGGGTTCCAAAGGGTAGGTGGAAGGAAAACAAAGGGTTTACTTCAAGGTAAAAGTTTTCCTGAAAGGTATACTTTGTGAAGGCCAAAAGGTAGGTCCAAAATTTTTAAAGGTACTCTTGTATGGTTAAGGGTCATTCTAAAAGTTCTGAAGGATAAGTTAGATAGGGTCAAAAGGATAATCCATTAGGAAATTTGTTGTGGGGAAAGTGCATGCAGTCTATAATTATTCAAGGCAAAGAGTCCATAGGCCAAATTGTTTTGGTATAATTTATTTAGTAAAAATATCACAAAAATTTCTCTAACAAAATTATGCTTGAAATAAAATAGGATCGACTATTTCTTGAACATAACATCCAAAAAGATAACTTTGCAAGAAAATTGATAGAATTTGCCTAAAGACTATGAACTCAAAGAGTTTACCTATAATACATAAGTTAGTCTCATAAACACAATAAACACAATGCCAATATCATCCACTAGAAATTTTAATATCCTATAGACTTCCCAAACTTTGCATATACATATGAATAGGATTCCTCATTAAGATCATATTTTCAAAAAAGGTGGGTCCCCATTTCCTTATGGAAAAAAAGGGGGGGGTGTTGGGTATAACACTATAGGATGACCTACTTGTAGATGGAGATCCCTCAAATTCCTTGGATTCCTCCAAGATCTGACTATGGGTCCTTCTACACTCAGAGCTCACCTACATAGTAGCTTGTTCATATACAAATATTATTATAAAATTTACATACTAGACATGCAACCAAGTTATCAAATTGATTTTAAACTAATAATTTTTTTATATAAAAATGTACTTAATACAATCTCATGGTCATGTTAAATCTACATTTTATGCTCAACTAGGTTAATGAAATGTCTAGGTGCATGAAAAATTGTGTGAAACAGGTAAAAACATGAGAAGTTACCATACTAAGCATCTTAATGGGAATATCAAATGTCATCAAATAAACATGCATACATAATACATTCACATACGTTATATTTACCCAAGTAAAGAGTAAAATTATTAAAATAAATCTATATTATAATTCAAAATTACATGCTAACATCTATCTTAGTGAGTGCTTCTGTAGATGGCATTTTAGTAGTAATGTTTATATTTGTCTTATCCTGTAGAGTTGTAAGAGTCTCCATTGTGGTCATTGAATAAATAAATAATATATGATTATTAGTTGAGCATAGATTTATATAAATAAATAATATGTCCATGGAGTAAAATATTAAGTAAAAATTACCTATGTATATCTAAACATGAGCCTAGTAACATCAATAAATGCAATAGTATTTGGCCCACAAACTAGTTATGAATATGTAAACATTGGTTGGATAAGATCATAAAATGTAGTAGTAGAACATGGAGATGATAGAACCATTTGATTTTGAAACATAAAAAATTACATATATACTATTGAATTTCTATGTAAATTAATTATTAGCTTTTAAATACAAATATAAATGAAATTTAACATATCAAATATATAAGATACCTAAATATGTGTTGTTGATGTGTGCACACTAAATGTACATGCCAAAAACTCATCACTAAAAAGTATATCATCTAGGCCCTTAGAAGTAGTACCATCATCATTTAAAGTTCCAATGCATATATATATATATATATATATATATATATATATATATATATATATATATATATATATATATATAAGGTTTATCCTAAGGGATGATTAATTAACCATTTAAAAATAAATGTAATTGAGTAATAGTTTATTACTCATGGTAGTTAGAATATTTAAATAATATTATTCAAACTTTCTATCGTTCATTTATATCTCTCGTATAATATTAGGGAGTTTGCATAATTTTTGGATAAGGATAAGATAATGCCTACCCTATTTTATAGGGAATATTTTTGGAATTAATATTTGTATAAATTCATAAGATTTGTAATTTTTTTATTGAATGGAATGAATATAAATATTATTCCTCCTTAATATCTAGTATCAAAGCTACCATAGAGGTTCTACACCTATAAGAATTCTAGGAGAAGCCTGTGCACTCCATAGATAATTATTTTTTACACATTTTCTTATTATTTTATATAGTAAGATAAGTATACAAGTAATAAGATGGTGATTAAAATTTTATATGGTAAATTAAAAATTAATTCACGTGTAATAAGAATCATCTCTCATAAGGACCTAGCTATAGATCTCTTTGGAAGCAAAACCATCCCTATGTCCTTTGCTACCTGAAAACCTACAAGTTACAACAGGTCAGTTTTTTTGCCATAACTTGAATACCATTTATTAAAAGTTCATGAAATTTTTATGAGATATATGAAACTAATTGATTCAACTTCACATAATAAGATGTATAGTTTTTGATTAGGTAATACCATTCTTCTGACACTTGTAATTAGTCTATTCACAATCTATACATGCAAGTCAATTTTCTACAATCTAGGTTGTACAAGTCAAATTTTTGAGTGCCATTTTTACATAATGTTCTTAATTCATGATTTTCCTTTGAAAATTTGTTTACAATTGTGCATGCTACCTTAAAATACTTTGGGATCCTCAAAGTTGACTAAATAATTTGTAGCAATAGATTGACAGGTAGGTCAATTTTTCTCCATTTCTAACCGTACAAAAAGAATTTATTAGATCTGATGACAGTCTAAGAATCCTTGATTCATATACAACCTTATTAAAACCTTAAGTATAGTTTTTCATAGTGACATATATCTATTTGGGTTCTAAAAATTTGGCCTAAAAATTTGATTACTATGTGGAACAAAGGAGGATTAATGAGGAGTAAATAAAATTGATTGACTTGTCAAAAAAAGAGATACAAGGTTAATTTCAAATCATAGTGTATGTTTTTACATTAAATTTTACCATCTTTACCCAACTTAAGCTGAAACTAGTTGTCAAAATATGTCAAAACCACCTATAGTCCAATTGACAAGTTACTTTTTTATTAAAGCTTTCAATTACAAAAGGAGAAAAGGTTAATTCCCTCCATGTATAAATTTTATTGATGCCCCAAAACTTATCAATTCCAATAAATTTAGAATTAAAACTCTCTTTTTTAATGGGGGAATTAAAAAAACAAAAAAAAAAGAAAGCAGAAAAAAATAGAGGTCAATAACAAAAATTGTGTATTTTTATTTCTTTCAAATCATTCTAAAAATACCAAATTACATATTACAAGACATTATAATTTCATTAAAATTGCATAATAATCATAGTTTTTTTAACTTGATCATAGTGTTCTATCATAACTATGCTTCTGACTCATGTTTATAGGTAATGTACCATTATGCTTGAGTTATTACATACAACACCTAAAATAGTTATAACAATGATGTTTGGGCATTGAACCTTTAAATCATTGAGGAGAAATAAGGCATATGCACTCATAACCTTCCCTTCATTTACCCATTTGTTACAATCAAAAGGCATAAATCCTAAAGGTAGAATTTCCAAGTATATAGTGAAGTTACGCTTGAGTATATGGAATTCCATCTAAACAAGTGTTAGTGATTAGACAAAGCCTTTTCATTACTATCTAGGTACCAAGTACCATTCTTCTCTCACATGCATTAAAGTATCTTTCACGTACCAATGGGTATATAGAAAGGATGAGCTCTTTCAATACTAATGGATATAAAGGAAGGTGTGCATAAAGAGAGGTATGGTAGATTGATCTGATAATATATAGAAAGGGAGACCTATATACCTAGAGTGATAAGAAACCAATCCATCACTCACAGTCTTCATAATGGCTACATAAGCTCCAAAATTATTTCTACTAGATTCACAACTACTCAAAGGTGACAAATATTCTGGTTAGAAGACAAAGCTCATAACTCAACTAAAATTTGAAGAAATTTGGCCTATTATAGATGGATCCTATACTCAGCATGTAATATACATTGACCAATATCATAAATATGACAAAGCCAATCAGAAGGAAAAATTGATCATAATGTTTCATGGTGTTGGATGAAATATAACCACACATCCTTGAAAACACAACCACCAAGGAAGCTTGGGAAAAGCTCCAAAATGTATATGAATCCATGAATGGGAGCACAATTTTTCATCTAAAATTCAAATCCACTCTTTTGAATTAATCTCTAGTGAAAAATTGGAGGCTTTTCTTAGATGTATTGCAATGTTGAGGGCATCATTTCTATCGTTGAGTGAAATAATTTTATATGACTCTCTTGTACCTATTGTCTTGAGAACTCTACCACCTTCATATAAGATTTTTGTGACCACTCTGACTATCACATAATAGAAACCAAGTTTTGAAAAACATGTGAATATATTTTAATAAGAATATTCTTTTAGTAATCAAGAACAATGATAAAAACATGTTTTAGCTTCTAGTCAACATATATTCAGAAAACCATTAAAATATTCATCAAAACAAAATCCAAGGCAAATTTTACAAAGAGGCAAGTCATAGAAATAATGTCTCATTTGTGGTCATCATAGACATGAACTCAAATATTTCTGGTATAATACCCTTAATAAGGATTATTCTAGTGGTCAGAAGTCCACTAAACAACAATCGTCCCCCAAGACATCCAGTAGACCACAAGGACAAAAAAAGGGAACTTGGAAAAAGAAACCCAAACAACAAGGTAATGTTGTTAAACAAGAAGAAAATGATGATGATGATGATGATGATGATGATGATGATGATGATGACTTCTTGTAATCTATTGATGTTTATGGAGAATCTTTTTCACAAAGTGATATATGGTATATTGAATTGAGTGAAACCTAAAATATGATAGGAAGAAAATATTATATTTCAACATTGAAGGAAATACCCAAAAAAAATCATGTTTCATTGGGTTATGATACCTCATACAATGTACAAGGAATTGGTAACATTTCCTTACCTCTTAAAACACAAAGCTATAATATAATAGATAATCTATATGTACTCGGTTTAATTAAAAATTTATTATCAGTCAGTCAAATCTTGGACCAAAATTTGAAGATTGACTTTAATTGTAAAAGTTGAAATAAAATGTGTTTAATCAGATATAAATCAAATAACTCAAAAATTGTTGCATGAACATCCATTATGAACCACATGTTTTAGCTTGATTTCATTCACAAAAATAATCAAATGTCATCAAATAAACCTATGTACATAATAAATTCACATAAGTTATATTTACCCAAGTATAGAGTAAAATTATTAAAACAAATCTATATTACAATTCAAAATTACATGCTAACATGTATTTTAGAGAGTGCTTATGTAGATGACATTTTAGTAGTAATGTTTTTGTTTGTCTTAGCCTGTAGAGATGGAAGCGCTTCCATTGTGGTCATCGACTAAATAAATAATATATGATTGTTAGTCGAGTATAGATTTATATAAATAACTAATATGTCCATGGATTAAAATATTAAGTAAAAATTACCTATATATATGTAAACATGAGCCTATTAACACCAATAAATTCAATAGTATATGGCCCACAAACTACTTATAAATATGTAAACATTGGTTGGCTAAGATCATAAAATGAAATAGTGGACTATGAAGATGATAGAACCATATTATTTTGAAACATAAAAAATTACATATATACTATTGAATTTATATGTAAATTAATTATTAGCTTTTAAATACAAATATAAATGAAATTTAACATGTCAAATATATAGGATTCCTGAATATGTGTAGTTGATGTGTGCACACTAAATGTACATGCTAAAAAATCATCACTCAAAAGTATATCATCCAGGCCCTTAAAAGTAGTACCATCATCATCTAAATTTTTAGTGCATATATATATATATATATATATAAGGTTTATCCTAAGGGATAATTAATTCACCATTTAAAAATAAATGTTTAACAAAAACTTTATATAGTTTATTTATATCTCTTGTATAATATTAGGGAGTTTGCATAACTTTTGGATCAAGATAAGATAATGCCTACCTTATTATATAGGGAAATTAAAAAAACTATATATAGTTTATTTATCTCTTGTATAATATTAGGGAGTTTGCATAACTTTTGGATCAAGATAAGATAATGCCTACCTTATTATAGAGGGAATATTTTTGGAATTAATATTTGTATAAATTCATGAGATTTGTATTTTATTATTGAATGAAATGAATATCACTATTATTGATCCTTAATATCTAGTATCATAGCTACCATAGAGGTTCTACACCTATAAAAAATCTAGGAGAAGCCTGTGAATTCCATAAGTATTTATTTTTTGCATGTTTTCATATTGTTTTATATAGTAAGAAAAGTAGACAAGTAATAGGATGGTGATTAAAATTTTATATGTTAAATTAAACATTAATTAACATGTAATAATAAACATCTCTCATAAATAACTAGCCATATATCTCTTTGGAAGTAAAATTGTCACTATGTCCTTTGCTACCTGAAAACCTACAAGTTATAGTACGTCAATTTTTTACAATAACTTGAATACCATTTATTAAAAGGTCATGAAATTTTTATGAGATGTGTGAAACTAATTTATTTAAATTACCATAATAATTTTTATAGTTTTAGAGTAGGTAATACCATTCTTCTGACACTTGTAAATAGTTTGTTCACAATCTATACAGGCAGGTTGGTTTTCTGCAATTTGGGCTATATAGGTCAAATTTTTGAGTGCCATTTTTTAAATCATGTTCTTAAACTCATGAAGTTCCTTTGATTTTTAAAAAAAAATTGTTCATGATTTATTACAATACTTTGGGATCCTCAAAGTTGACTGAACAATTTGTAGCAATAGATTGACAAATAGGTCAATTTTTCTCCATTCCTAACCATACAAAAAGAATTTATTAGATCTGAAAATAGTTTGACAATACTTGATTCATATAAATCCTTATAAAATCCTTAATTATAGGTTTTCATAATGACATACATCTATTTGGGTTCTAAAAATTTGGCCTAAAAATTTAATTACTATGTGGAACAAAGGAAGATTAATGAGGAGTAAATAAAACTAATTGACTTGTCAATCAAAGAGATCCAAGGTGAATTTCATTTTATAATGTGTGTTTTAACATTAAATTTTACCCTTTTTACCCAAATTAAACTGAAACTAATTGTCAAAATATCTCAAAACCACCTATAATCCAATTGGCAAGTTATTCTTTTATTAAAACTTTCATTTACAAAAGGAGTAAAGGTCAATTCCATCCATGTAGAAAGTTTAGTGATACCTCCAAACTTAGAAATTACAATAAATTTAGAATCAAAAATCTTTTTTTTATGGGGGAATTTAAAAATAAAAATAAAAATGGGAAATTAATAATAGAGGTCAACAAAAAATATTATGTATTTTTATTTCTTTCAAAGCATTCTAAAAATACTAAATTAAATATTATGAGACATTATAATTTCACTAAAATTGCATAATAATCATAAGTTTTATTAACTTGATCATAGTGCTCAGTCATAACTCTGCCTCTAACTCATGTTTATAGGTTCTGTACAATTGTGCTTGAGTTACTACATACAACACCTAAAATAGTTATAAAAATGATGTTTGTGCATTGACCCTTTAAAGCATTGAGAAATAAGGCACATGCACTCAAAATCTTCCCTTCATTTACCCATTTGTTACAATCAAAAGGCATAAATACTAAAGGTGGAATTTACAAGTATTTAGTGAAGTTACACATGAGTATAAGTAATTTCATTTAAGCATGTGTTAGTGATTGGACAAACCCTTTTCATTAGTATCTAGGTACCAAGTACCATTTTTATCTCACATGCATTAAAGTATCTTTCAAATACCAATGAGTATATAGAAAGGATGAGCTCTTTCAATACTGATGGGTAGAGAGGAAGGTGTACATAGAGAGAGGTAATATATATCAATATGATATTACATATAAAGGGAGACTTATATACCTAGAGTGATAAAGAACCAATCCATCACTTACAGTCCTAATAATTGCTACATAAGCTCCAAAATTATTTCTACTAGATTCACAACTACTCAAAGGTGATAACTATTTTGGTTTGAAGATAAAGATCATAACTCAAATAAAATTTGAGGAAATTTGGCTTATTATAGATGGATCCTATACTCAATATGTAATAGACGTTGATCAAAATCATAAATATGACAAAGCCAATTAGAAGGAAAATTTGATCATAATGTTCATAGTATCAGATGAAATACAACCACACATCTGTGAAGCCATAACCACCAAGAAAGCTTGGGATAAGCTCAAAAATATATATGAAGCCAAGAATGAGAGAAAACTTTTGCATCTAAATGTCAATTCCACTCTTTCAAATTAAGCTCCAGTGAAAAAGTGGAGGCTCTTCTTAGATGTGTCATAATGTTGAGGGCATGACTTCAATATTTGGGTTAAACAACTTTAGATGACTCTCTTGTACCTATTGTATTAAGAGCTCTATCACCCTCATACAAGATCTTTGTGACCACTTTGACTGTCACATAATATAAACCAAGTTTTGAAAAACTTGTGAATATATTACAACAAGAAGAGTCTTTCAGTAATAAAGTAGAATGATAAAAACATGTTCTAGCTTCTAATCAACATATATGAAAAAAATCATTCAAATCTTCATTAAAATAAAATCCAAGGCAAAATTCACAAAGAGGCAAGTCATAGAAATAATTTCTCATTTTTGGTCATCATAGACATGAACCCAAAGATTGTTGGTATAATACCTTCAATAAAGGTTCTTCTAGTGGTCAAAACTCCACCAACTAACAATCATCCCCTATGGCATCCATTAAACCACAAGGGCAAAAAAAGGGAACTTGAAAAATAAACCCAAACAACAAGGCAATGTTGTTGAACAAGAAGAAAATGATGATGATGATGATGATGATGATGATGATGATGATGATGATGATGATGATGATGATGGAGACTTCTTTTAATCTACTGATGTTTATGGAGAATCCTTTTTAAAAAGTGACATATGGTATTTTGACTCGAGTGTAACCAAACATATGACAGGAAGAAAATATTGGATCTCAACATTGAAGGACATACCCAAAATAAATCATGTTTCATTGGATGACGATACCTCATACAACGTACAAGGAATTGGTAACACTGCCTTACCTATTAGAACACAAACCTACAGTATAATATATGTCCTATAAGTACCTTGTTTAACTAAAAATTTATTATCAGTCAGTCAAATTTTGGACCACAATTTGAAGATTGAATTTAATTGTAAAGGTTTAAATAAAATATGTATAATTAGAGATAAATCAAATAACTCAAATTTTTTTGCACAAGCATCCATTGTGAACAGCATGTTTTAGCTTGATTTCATTCACAAAAATAATTAAATGTCATAAAATAAATCTACATACACAATACATTAACATAAGTAATATTTACCCAAGTATAGAGTAAAATTATTAAAACAAATCTATATTATAATTAAAAATTACACGCTAACATGTATCTTAGTGAGTACTTATGTAGATGACATTTTAGTAGTACTGTTTGTGTTTGTCTTAGCTTGTAGAGATGGAAGAATATCCATTGTGGTCATCAACTAAACAAATAATATATGATTATTAGTTGAGCATAGATTTATATAAATAAATAATATGTCCATGGAGTAAAATATTAATTAAAAATTACCTATTTATATGTTGCCTAGTAACATCAATAAATGCAATAATATATGGCCCATAAACTACTTATAAATATGTAAACATTGGTTGGCTAAGATAATAAAATGTAGTATTGGACCATGAAGATGATATAACCATATACTTTTGCAACATAAAAAATTACATATATACTATTGAATTTCTTTGTAAATTAATTATTAGCTTTTAAATACAAATATAAATTAAATAACATGTCAAACATATAAGATACCTGAATATGTATAGTCAATGTGTGCACACTAAATGTACATGCCAAAAATTCATCACTCAAAATCATATCATCCAAGCCCTTAGAAGTAGTACCATCATCATGTGAAGTTCCAGTACACACACACACAAAAAAAAAAAGAAAAAAAGAAAAAAAGGTTTATCCTAAGAGATGACTAATTCACCATTTAAAAATAAATGTAATTAAGTAATATTTTATCAATCATTATAGTTAGTATATTTAAATAATATTATTCAAACTTTATATAGTTCATTTATATCTCTCATATAATATTAGGGAGTTTCCATAGCTTTTGGATCAGGATAAGATAATGCCTACCATATTATATAGGGAATATTTTTTGAATTAATATTTGTATAAATTCATAATATTTTTAATGTTTTTGTTGAATTGAATGAATATCACTATTATTACTCCTTAATATCTAGTATCAGAGTTACCATAGAGGTTCTACACCTATAATAAATATAGGAGAAGCCTGTGTACTCCATATATACTTATTTTCTGCACATTTTCATATTGTTTTATATAGTAAGAGAAATAGAAATGTAATAGGATGGTAATTAAAATTGTATATGGTAAATTAAATATTAATTTAAATTTCATAAGAAGCATCTCTCATAAGGACCTGGCTATACATCTATTTGGAAGGAAAACCATCCCTATGTCCTTTGCTACCTAAAAACCTACAAGTTACAGCAGGGCAATTTTTTGTCATAACTTGAATACCATTATTAAAAGGTCATGAAATTTTTATGATATGTGTGAAACTCATTGATTCAACTTCCCATAATAAGCTGTATAGTTTTAGAGTAGGGAATACTATTCTTCTGACACTTGTAAATAGGCTATTCACAATCTATATAGGCATGTCAATTTTCTACAATCACAATTGTACAGATTAAATTTTTTAGTGCCATTTTTCACATCATGTTCTTAAATTCATGATGGTACTTTTAATTTTTTTATAATCATACATGCTACCTTACAATAATTTGGGATCCTTAAAGTTGATTGAACAGTTTGTAGCAATAGATTGACAGGCAAGTCAATTTGTCTCCATTCCTAACCATATAGAAAGAATATTTGATGATAGTTTGAGAGTCCTTTCTTCATATAAATACTTATGAAAGCCTTAATTATAGTTTTTTATAGTGACATACATTTGTTTGGGTTCTAAAAAGTTGGCCTAAAAATTTAATTACTATAAGGAACAAAGGAATATTAATGGGGAGTAAATAAAATTGATTGACTTGTCAACCAAAGGAATCCAATGTGAATTTCATGTCATAATGTGTGTTTTTACATTACATGTTACCCTTTTTACCCAACTTAAAATGAAACTAGTTTTCAAAATATCTCAAAACCACCTATAGTCCAATTGGCAAGTTATTCTTTTATTAAAAACATTCATTTACAAAAGGAGCAAAGGTCAATTCCCTCCATGTAGAAAGCTTAGTGATGCCCCCCAAACTTATAAATTCCAATAAATTTAGAATCAAAACTAATTTTTTTATGGGGGAATTAAAATAAACAACAAAAAAGATAGGGGAAATTAACAATAGAGGTCAACAAACAAAATTATGTATTTTTATTTCTTTCAAAGCATTCTAAAAATACTGAGTCATATATTATGAGACATTATAATTTAATTAAAACCGCATAATAATCATATTTTTTTTTAACTTCATCATAGTGTTCAATCATAACTATGCCTCAGACTCATGTTTATAGGTAATGTACCATTGTGATTGAGTTACTAAATACAACACCTAACATAGTTATAACAATGATGTTTGGCAATTGACCCTTTAAATCATTTAGTAGAAATAAGGCACATGCACTCATATGCTTCCCTTCATTTACCCATTTATTACAATCAAAAGGTGGAATTTCCAATTATATAGTGAAGTTATGCATTGAGTATAAGGAATTACATCTAAGCAGGTGCTAGTGATTGGACAAATCCTTTTCATTAGTATCTAGGAACTAAGTACCATTCGACTGTCATGTATTAAAGTATCTTTCACATACCAATGGGTATATAGAAATGATGAGATCTTTCAGCACTAATAGGTATAGAGGAAGCTATGTATAAAGACAGGTATGATATATAGATATGATAGTATATAGAAAGGGAGACCTATATACCTAGAGTGATAAGGAACCAATCCATCACTCAGTCTTGATAATGGCTACATAAGCTTCAAAATTATTTCTACTAGATTCAAAACTACTCAAAGGTGAAAAATATTCTAGTTAGAAGATAAAGCTTAGAACTCAACTAAAATTTGAGTTAATTTGGCCTCTTGTAGATGGATCCTATACTCAACATGCAATAGATGTTTACCAACATCATAAATATGACAAAGCCAATTAGAAGGCAATATTGATCATAATTTTCATTGTATTAGATGAAATATAACCACACATTTGTGAAGCCACAACCACAAAGGAAGCTTGGGACAAACTCCAAAATGTACATGAAGTCAAGAATGAGAGCAAAATTTTGCATTTAAAAGTTAACTCTACTCTTTCAAATTAATCTATATGAAAAAGTGGAAGCTTTTCTCAGACTTATTGCAATGTTGAGGGCATCACTTCAATCCTTGGGTGAAACAATCTTAGATGACTCTCATTTACCTATTATTTTGAGAGCTCTACTAGCCTCATACAAGATTTTTATGACCACTTTGATTGTCACATAATAGAAACCAAGTTTTGAAAAACTTGTGAATATATTGTAACAAGAAGAGTCTTTCAGTAATCAAGAAGAATGATAAAAACATGTTCTAGCTTCTAATCAACATATATGTAAAAAACCATTCAATTCTTCATCAAAATAAAACCAAGGCAAAATTCACAAAGAGGCAAGTCATATAAATAATATCTAATTTGTGGTCATCATAGACATGAACTCAAATGTTGTTTGTATAATACCTTTAATAAAGGTTCTTCTAGTGGTCAAAATTCCACTAACCAACAATTGTCCCCTATGACATCTAGTAAACCACAAGGACAAAAAAAGGAAACTTGGAAAAAGAAACCCAAACAACAAGGTAATGTTGTTGAAAAATAATAAAATTATGATGATGATGATGATGATGATGATGATGATGATGATGATGATGATGATGGAGACTTCTTGTAATATGTTGATGTTTATGGAGAATATTTTTCACAAAGTGACATATGGTATTTTGACTCAAGTGTAACCTAACATATGACATGAAGAAAATATTAGATTTCAACATTGAAGGACATACCCAAAAAAATCACATTTCATTGGGTGATAATACCTCATACAATGTGCAAGGAATTGGTAGCCTTGTCTTACCTCTTAGAACACAAACCTATAAAATAATAGATGTTCTATATGTACCTAGTTTAACTAAAAATTTATTATCAGTTAGTCAAATCTTGGACCACAATTTGAAGATTGAATTTAATTGTAAAGGTGGAAAGAAAATGTGTTTAATCAGAGATAAATCAAAGAAATCAAAAATTATTGCATGAACATCCATTTTGAACCACATGTTTTAGCTTGATTTCATTCAAAAAAATAATAAGGTGCTTATGGTAAAGGAGAAAAACTCAACACAATTATGGCACAATAATTTTAAATATACTGACACACTCCACCATTACAACATGGTAAGAGGATTACCACCTCTTAAAAAGGGTACAAATAAAAGTCATGATTTCTTAACAAGAAATCAACATAACGATCCATTTCAAAAAATTACCCATATATCTAATGGAAAAATTGATTTGGTTCACACCGATCTATGTAAACCAATGAAACCAAGCCATGCTAGGTTTAAGTACTTCATGCTCTTTATTGATGATTTTACATAAAAATATGGGTCTATTATGTGAAAATAAAGAGTCAAGCCTTTAAAACTTTAAAGAAATTCAAAGTGGCTATTGAAATAGAATATAGTAAGAAAATAAAAACCCTCTGCTCAAATCATGGGGGTGTAAATCACCAATAATGAATTCAAAGAATTTTTACAAGAAAAAAACATTCATCATCAAATGGCAATATAGTTGCTAAATGGAGGAATCATACTATTATTGAAATGGTTTGATGTATGCTACATGATTCAAGTTTAATAAAGGCATTTTGGGTAGAATCAGTCAAAATTGTAGTCTATCTACTCAATAGAGTTACCACTTAAGCTCTTAATGGGCTAATACCAGAGGAAGCATGGTTAGGGAAAAATCCATCTATATCACATCTTCAAGTTTTTGAATTCCAAGAAAGTATGCACATTCCCAAAGTAGAACAAAATAAACTTGATATGAAATCCCAAAATTATGTGTTTTTAGGATACAGTGAAGAAGCACTTGCTTATAGACTAATGAATCCAAAAACTAGATAAATCTACACTAGCAGGGATGTTGAGTTCTTTGAAAAGATAGAAGTAGAAGCTCCTTCTACAAGCTCACCTGATTAACCAGTCAGTCCCATAAAAAATTCAAAAGATCAAAATCCACTAGTAGATGAGAATGATGATGAGAGTAATGGTAAAGCTACACCACCCATAGGAACTACTCAATTAATGGCTCAATGGTATACAAGTACACTAAGAGATGCTAAACTAAATGGCATTCAAGATACATCTACCACTAGAATAAGTACTTGTAGTATGGCTTGAGGAGAGGTAAATTTGGCCTTAATAAGTATAGTTTTTAAATCTATTGATCCCTCTATAGTTAAATAATCCCTACAATTGAAACCTTGGAAAGATGTCATAGATGTAGAATATGACATGATGCCATAGATGTAGAATATAATTCATCTTATAGACTTTCCACTAGGGAAGAAGATAATAAGATGTAAATGGATCTTCAAGATAAAGTACAAATTAGATGGTAGTCTTGAAAATCACAAGGCAAAGTTGGTTGTAAAGGGTTATGCTTAGAGAGAATGCATCGACTATGAGGAGATATTTGATCCCATAGCTAAGATCAAAATAATTAGGATGATTTTTGCTCTAGCTACATAGTTTGGTTGTAAAGTCCATAAAGTGGATGCCAAACTTTCCTTTATTAATAGAGACTTACAAGAAGTCTACATGACTCAGCTAGAAGGTTTTGTGATACCAAGAAAAGAAGATAAAGTTTGTAGACTTTTAAAATCATTATATGGTCTAAAACAGGATCCTATGGCATGGTATATCAAAATTTATGATCATATCTTGAAATATAAATTCAAAAGGAGTCCATATGATCCCAATATATACCTCAAATATCAAGGGGGAGATAGTAACTATCATTTCATATGTCAATGATCTATTAATAATTGGTAGTTTAGTGAAGATGATTGAGTCAACAAAGAAAAATCTAAATAAATCCTTAGACATGATAGATCTTGAGATTTTGCATTATTGTTTTGGTTTATAATTTTAGCATAGAGTAAATCCAAATTTTGTGTCTTAGCTCAAATATGTCAAGGTAATGGTTGAGAAATTTTACATGATGGATAACAAACTAATTACCATACTTATGGAGATAAAACTTTAGTTATCTCGAGCAGATCCATCACCACAGGTAAATGTAACTCTATATTGACAGTTGATATGGAGTCTCATTTACCTAACTTATATTAGGCCAAACATTAGATATATTGTCAATTATCTCTCAAGATTTATGCAAGAGCCCAAGGTCAATCAATAGAAAGTAGCAAAGTAGGTATTGAGGTACACAAGAGGAACTATGGATTTTGGCCTAGAATATAAGAATAGTGACAACTTATTTTTGACATGATACTTGGATTCAGATCATGAAAGGAACATTGATGATAGAAAGTATACTTTAGGATTTGTATTATTTTGGGATCTAGACCATTATCATGGGGGATTAATAATAAAACTTATGTTTCAAGATCCTCCACAGAATCAAAATATCATGTTGTAGGAGGATCTATCTATGAATTGATCTAGCTAAAATACATATTATAAATATTTTGGATACCACATGATCAACCAATAATTATTCAAGTAAATAATGAAGGAGTAGTGAATCTTGTTCACAATCCTATATTTCATGAATGTACCAAATATATTGAGGTGAAAGTACATTTCATTCGTGAACATGTTCAGAAAAACATCTAGTTCTAATATTTCCCATTAGATCAATAATGTGTATATATTTTCAATAAAGCACTTACATGGGAAAAAATTGAGGCATTTAGAGAATAATATCTCTTTTTCACTTGAGATAATGTTCAATTAAGGAGGGGAATATTAGGTTTATCATAAGGGGTTATTAATTCACCATTTGAAAATAAATGCAATTGAGTAATATTTTTATTACTCATGGTAGTTATGATATTTAAATAATATTATTCAATCTTTCTATAGTTTTTTTATATCTCAAATATAATATTAGGGAGTTTGAATAGCTTTTAGATTGGGATAAGATAGTGCCTACCCTATTATATAGGGAATATTTTTAGCATTAATATTTGTATAAATTCATAAGTTTTGTAAGGTTTTTATTGAATGGAATGAATATCAATATTATTTCTCCTTAATAATATAACCATAACATAAATAATGGTGAGGTCAAGTATGCACATTAGGTTGAGTATTCCCATGTACACCCTCTCCAATATCAATCTCAAAAAGCCTACTTATATGTTGGATGAGTGTGTCAGTAATCACACTAAGAGAATGCAAAGTGTTGATATCCATGACCTCCTTCACTATAGAGGGGATCTTGGGCTGAAGTATATTTTGGGTAAAGACTCTTTTAGGATGATTATGCACATGACATGCACATGGTATATCCTATGTAGATCCTTTTCTTTGGCCTTAAAACTCTGAGTAGTCAAAATAGTTAGGAATCTCATTGAAGAGAAACTCACAATAGAGTTTTCTCAAAAAATATAATCGAACCTCATGGTTTTTACAAGGTGGGTAACCAAACACTATCCACCATCAATACTAAAAATTATCTCTAATCAAATTATATTGATATCTATGGATTGGGAACTTTTTAATGTGGAAAAGGTGTATTGGTTACTAGATCAATGAATAAGGCACAAATTAGGTTTTTAATGTTGGTTTGTACTTAACATCATGTGATGATAATTTATTATCATAGTAAACCCTACATCTATCCATATATTATGCCCATCTATAAATTTGAATTATTATTAAGTTAACATGGCCATGTATTGAATCTAGAGTATTAGTCAAATAGGTGTAATGGGTATTGGTTGAAGTGGGGCCCTATTGATAATTTGGTCTCCCAAGATAAATTTCAACCCTATAATCAAAAACTTCTTCATGATACCCCTTTAAGACTATACATGGTGGTATAAATGCCTTGTGATGTCCTCTTTTGGTCTCATTTTAAGCCTTTTATCACTGTTTATGGTGTCACAATATGTGTTAGACATTGCTTAAGATATCCTCATATCATAGTTATTTTAGGTCTTTGGATGATGTAACAAGTTGTCATGGTGGTAATTGGGTGAGTGTAGGGGTGTCAAGTGCCTTTTAATGGATATGTAATGTTTAATACCTTGTTTGAAAAATTTAAAGTTCTTTAGCAGAGATTAAATTAATTTGGAGAGTTTAAGGGTTCTTGTTTTCATGATATTTTTGCTTGTCCTAGCCATTTCTTGAGAAGGGACATTTGTTATCATGATATATGGGTGACCAATCCATTTTTGAGCCTTGTAATGAATACTAATGATGTATTCAATTTCATTCTCCATAGTTTATCTACCAAACATGTTTCAAACTCAAATAAACCCCTAAGGTCATCAAATGATTTTCAAACATGCTATGTGAGTTAACCTTCATGTTATAAAAATCTATAAAAGGGTATGTTTTGATTTCACATTGAAATTAATGGTTTTAAAATGTCTCCATAACCATCATAATGTTATATTAGAATGGTTTCATATGTAAAAGGTTTCCTTTTAAGAGTCAAACAGTTTCCATCCATCAAAAGGGGGTCCCACACATTGAAAATGACTCTCCAACTTCCATCCATTCATAAAGCCTATTCAAAAATTATGTTTTAATCCTATTTTTCCTCCCTCTACCATCTAATGTCTTCTCAAAGCTTCATACCTAAAAAAATGTATAAAATAAGGTGTTTTTCAAGTGTTGATAGGCTTGTACAAATTTGTATAATCAGATCCATATATAGAGAGGTCAAAAACTTCACAAGGGTTCATGTCAGATATCTCAGAGATGTTTTATGGCCTAAATATACAAATAAAGTTAGGTAAGGTAGTTGAATTCCCATTGAGCTCTTGATAATCACACAAGACTAGATTGAGTTGCATGATATAATATGTACAATGGGATTCAGAGCTCAAGGTCTTAACTAGATGTGGCACCCCAAGTGGGATTAGAATCAGTGGCATTGGTTATCATATCTAGCCCCTTATCTTTATGAATGATTTCTAAGATCCCCTAGTGGTCTTAAGCCCTTTTCAAATTTTGTAGGCCTAACTATAAGAAGATTCATCAAAAGTTTAAACTTGTTTTGATAGCCTAAACATAGACAGAGGTATATAAGGGTATATTAAGTGTTTTATACTCATTTGAACATGTTATTAGAGGAATTGCAAGGATAGATCCACCCATAATTCCCCTTGGGAGGGAGTTTACAAGTTATGTGCTAAGGCTTCTGTGTTTCATAAAAGAATAAGAAGTAAAGGTGATCAATGAAGAGTCCCCATGATCCATCCATGCCCCTCTTATGATCCACATGATCATAATTTGATAGGTTCAAACCTCCTTTAAGCTCTCTAATGCCCACCATATGAATGGGGAAGGAAAAGCTTCAAGTTTATCCTCATAAGAAATATATCTTTAGGTTATAAGTACATGATTGATTATCTTCTTTAGGTGGAAAGAGTGATTAAAGGATGTGGAATATCTCCTCTCTCAAAGAAATAAGTCTCCTTATATCCCTCAAAGACAAAAACACATAAACTAGCTCTAAATTGCATTCATAAACTTCTTAGTAGAGTTTAAGGTTTATTAACCTAGTTTAAGGTTTTTTGAGAGCTCATAGGCTTCATTTTTCTCCATTATAATGCCTGATCCACTATGCCAAATATCATATTTTGTTGAATATCAAAGTATAGGATACCTGAGGCTCAATAGAATGGTCTTGAGTAGGATAAGGGTAATCCTTATGGTCTCATTACAATTTTTGATCTATAATAAATATAAAAAGCCTATCAACCCTTATTAAGTAGTTTTATAATCTAAAAACCCCCAAATCACATTTATAAGACTACTTAGTGGCTCAAGGGCCAATGAAAAATTTAAAGACAAAGGCCAAAAGAGACATAAAGAATGTATGCAAGTCTAAATTTTAGATGAATGGCCAAGTATAAAATCATTTGAGGTCATATGTATCATGTTTCAGCACTCAATTAGGTCTCAAATTGATAATCATGATTAAGGAAGGTGTATTTGTAGGCCTATTATGAAAACTAAGCAAGTGAGGTATTCACTATTAAAAGTACAGGCCTAAAAGACATTAAATGTTCATTAAGAGTCATAGGGATCTATGAATAAGCATGGGAAATGAAGGATTAGGGTCAAAAAAATCAATATATTCAATTCATCCCAAAAGGACAAACTCAATCAAGGCTTCCATGTAAATAGGTCTCTAACTAAAGAGTTGGAAAAACATTGATGGTATGATGAAAATAAGGAGGTCCAAAGGGTTAGAAGGAGAAATGATGTTAGAGGTACAATCATTAATAGGTTGGGTGAATCAATGAGCCCATATATTTCAATTTCAATTCTAATCCTTTCAAACTATTAAACAATCAACATATATCAACTTGATCGAACAACATTAATAAGGGAGCTCATTAATTCAATGCATACATAAGATCAAACACACAACACATAATTGCTATGGGAAACCCTCATGGGTAATAAAACCCACTCTCAAGACTATAACACATAGATTAATTATCCTATAAGGTATTACAAACTAGAGACTGATCAAGTATTTTAGACCAAGATTTAGTGAAACACCTATTCCACAAGGAGGAACTACCCCTAAGGAAGATCAATTAATTTAAACTCTCTTATGAAATGAACACCTCCACCTTAAAAGTGATGTCTTTAACACCTAATGATGGTTATCTAATCTTATAACCCCTACATAAATTTCCTCTCTATCTCATACAAGCCTCTCATATAGGTATGCCACAATCTCTCTCCTTCTTCACTCAAATTATCCTCACATGCACACCTAGACCTCTTCGCATATCCTAAAACTATAATAACACTATTATAACATCAAAAATATGATTGATAGGGCATACACATTTTCAAAAAACTATTTTTATTATCAACTCATCTAACAGGCACACTACCTATCCTTGATTCAATACTCACTTTTCCCAACAAGCCTTACTTCTCTCTAGAAACCATCTCATTTGATTTCATTATTAATATATCCTTCATTATTATCAACATCTTGGTCAGCCATTAGGCATATCTTAACCCTTAAGGAAACTCTCACATCAAGACATGTCTAAAAACAATCTTCATAGGTTGGTCATAGAATTTATGGGTCAGCCTTAAAGAAGATACACCTTTCAATTAGGCCTTGTAGCTCTTATAGGTCTCATGGAAACCCATTCACCCATTTAGAACTTTATCAACAAAAATAATAACAAAGTAATACTAATAAATCAAGAATACTTTCCAACTTATTAACACATGCCACATGATCTCTATTTCCCCTTTAAGTTCCAAAAACCATTATAGAACTCTTCTACTAACCCCTAATTAGCTCAAACACTCCTCTATACACACAGTCATTATGAATAAAAACACATTCAACTTGTAACTCTTTGTTCATACTACATATGATTGTTCAAAACTTCATAATGCTCATAGATATTAATCATGGAGTATAGAACACTCCTCAATAGATAATTCATCAAGATATACTGAAACAACATCAAAACAAGTTCAAACAATCATCTCAGTTTACTTGTAGAACATGCACTAACACACAATCAACTTTAAACCTCAATATCTTTGATTTTACACACTTTCAAATCTTAAAATTTACATTTATAAATGTTTCCTAGAGTCATATAAAAATTAGCTTTTACACCATGATCAAATTCTACATAGATTGAAAGATATAGCATAAAAATTGAGCACTCCGTTTTCCTTCATAAATTTGAATATTTAAATCCAAACGGTCATAGTTAAACTTTGGTCACTTAAAATGCATCTCATACCCTCAAATATTATATTAATCATGTACCATAAATATTATTATAACTTTAACTCTTAGTGTACCACTTCCCAAAGTTTAAAATTTGAATAGTTGACCTCATCTCGTGCAATCTTGCAATCTTGACCACATATGTTTCATTGATCTCTTCGAGATTGTCCTTGCTTTAACAATCCTAGACAAATATCACTTTGACCTCTTAAAGTTAATATGTATCATTGATATTGATCAATAAAAACATAAAATCACCATTGATCCTTGGAATAATCTCTATATTTATCTCTTTTCAACATTAAACATCAAAAACTTGGCACCTTCTCATCGCATCCTAACATCTTAGAACAAACACGCTTTGTTGATATTTTTGTAAGGAGATCGGTCTTTAAATTTTTTAACCAACTATCACTTTAACCCATTTAAATTAGTAAAAACCATTAGATCAATTTGTATTATCACCCATGAAATTTTAGATAGCCATTTGGTACTTATCTTTATCTCTTACAAAACCAACCAGGTATGGGAACCATTGCAATCTACTTGGAAGTCCAACTTTGGACCTTAATAAATTTTGTTGCACTAAGTCACATGACCTAAAACTTGGAGCATATGATCTCCTAACATACAATATTGCAAACATAAAAAAATATTATCCTATAACCCTCATAGATACAATATATAATGCCATTAATCTATTCACTCAGATGTTTTCTACCACAGAGATAACTATGCCAGAAACTACCTAGGAGGCCAACTTTGAACATGCATATCTTTTGTTGTGCTTCATTGCATGAACTAAAATTTAACACATAGAAACTAGGCATAAAAATGAAGAAACACATATGACCATTTTCTCCTAAAACCTCAATTAATGTCAATGATGACATTATCAATATGCTTACTTGGCTCTATTTGAGCCCCTTTGCAAATTTGGCTAAGTATGGGAACTTAGTGAATTCTATCTAAAAATTCAACTCTTCATCAACATATCATCTTGTATGCTTCATCACATGAATTTAGACTTGGAAAGTAGTAACTTATGACTAATTTAATCATAACCATATGACCAACTCCCCCTAACTTATCCATATGTGACAATTATGAAGTAATGAAACTACCTACTTAGGTTTTCTACTACTAGACCCAAAATATATAGATGAAAACAATGATCAACCAGATGAAATTCAATCATGCACACAAGAACTCAAAACATTCTTAAATCTAATAGGACCCCTTCCACATTATAAATACTCTAGACTCATCCTTAAACATCTCTAACTATACCAAAACTAAAGATCAACCAAGCCTTCTTCAAGCATAATAGGATAAGCACATTGCATGCTTTGTCACTATAACTTAGACTATGAAGTCACTACATCCACTCACTGAGACACCTTCATGACATCACCATGACATCATTGAAAATTTTCCAATAATATCCACTTTTGTCAATTATGTCAACACCCATCAAATTTATGTCAACACCCATCATACATCTTACCTTCCTTCTCTCTCTTCAAGCACACTTAAAATATGAACTTTCTCTGCATTTGACACAATGACAAATTTGACACCAACTGATCCTAAGGACCTAAAAATATCATCAATAGGGTAATATAATATTATAAACTCTCCCTTACCTTGAGTGTACCTCTTCTTACCTTGATAATTTCCTCTTGATCTATGCCAACACTCTCTTTAACCAAGCACTATAACCAATGAAGAAAGAAAACATAAAAGTATTGAAATCTGATGGAACTCACCAAGAAAAATATTAGAAGGACTCCCCCTAAGATCTTTGAGACATTTCACCTCTTGATCATCTTTAGATCTTCACACACCGTGAAAAACCACCACACAAGCTTACAAGCCTTCTATCTAAAGCAACCATATGAATCATCAATAAAAATTCATTCCACTCACCAAATATAAGACATGATCCAAACCAACTTGATAAATTTCCTTGAAACAAACATACCTTGCAATTTTGGAGAAATAGAACAAAAAACACTCTTCTTACAAGGCATGTCTAGTCTCCTTGTAACCCTACCTATAACTTAAAAAGCCCATAAAATTTAGTATATGCACCTTAAAAACATTAAAATTCATATTTTTATCACTCTCATATTCCCCTTCAATCACACCAAATTACATCACTTATCTAATCATATGAAACATACTTCCTTTACAAACCTACTAGCCAATTAGGCCCCCATGTTGAAAAAAACTTGAATAAATTGAGAAAAAAAAACATTAAAGTGTCTATGAATCTTTATTTAACAACCCATTTGTCCCATTCAACTAATTAAGAAGCCTTATACCTCAATTCATAAGGCAAACCACTTTTATAGTAGAGCCCAAAAACCTAGAATCCCAAAAACAAACAAGGTCAACAAACCTCCTTATGATCAACACCCACCTTTGAAAATTATTACACACTTAGAGATAACCATCACACACTTATGGAAAAATATTTGAGCCTTCAAATATTTAGGAACCCATATATCCTGTAACCCATTTTTAGGCCTACTTGCCTTTAAGATAAAAATTGAGAAAATTAAGAGCACTCAAAAATATCCAATTTGACTTCAACATACCTTTAGACCATAAAACCACCTATAACATGACATAATAAGCTAAATAGACCTTTTTATTCAAAATATCATTTTAATAACTCACAAATATTCCTTTTCTACTTAAAAACCTTTAATCTGATCCTACAAACTGAGTATACACAATTATCAACATGTCAAAATCACAAAAACATACCATGAATCTATTTTGACATCATAAAATTAATTTTACCATCTTGACACACCACTTCCAATTAGTTATATGTGTCTCTTACCTTCTAGGACCCTCTGAAGAATGCCATAGCAACACTTGCTTCTCCATTGAAAGGAGTCTGTTAAGAATCATAGATAGAGACCTCCTCTACACCACAATGTTCTAAAACAAAGTGAAGCTAGGAGTAGCCCACATCTTCTCAGTAACCACTAAAATCCTTTCATATCTATAATAATCCTTGTTCTTATTCTTCTTAGTGTGAATTATGACAACTTGTTCTTTTTCTATATTACTCATTTTTTCTTCTATGATAAGGTATACAACATTTAGAGTAACTATGGAATCTTGACGTACCTTGATCACTATAGTAGATTCTTTGTATTAAATAACATCACCTTCAATATTGTCAACACATAAACTATGTTTAAATCTTGCTCACACACAATAGGTTTCTCATTAAAATCCAAACACAGCTTAGAACTAGCCTCAACCATAACCTTGGTCTTCTCTTTGAGCTTGGTCTCTTCATTCTCAACATGAGCAGATAACGAGACTACTTATCACTCTGCAACTTTTTTAGCATTCTCCACCATATAAAATAGATTACTTTGACCTAAATTTTTTTCATGAATCACACTTGTCACCTTTGGCTTTCATGAGTTAACTTGTCTTCTATCTTTCACTCTTAGACCCTGATTGAACCTATTTTGACTTAATGTTCTTTACTTGTATAACTTATCAATGTGACCAATCTTATCATAGTTATAGAAAATAAAACTCCTTGAGGAAAACTCAACTTCTCTTACCTTGTTTGGGAAAAAACTATCAATATGACCAATGTCATGACAACTAAAACAAACTATTATTTTTTAAGAAGACTTACCTTACCTTACCTTTTTTGGACAATGCTTAACAAAGTGTGCCTCATCAAGATAATTGAAGCACTTAACTCTATTCACACCTTTTTAATGATGATCCCCATCATAGTTCCATGCAAAATAATTTCTAACAAGTCTCTTGAATTCTCTAGATCTATGCCCAAACTGATTACATGTGTAATATTAACCATTAAAATTTACATACCTCATGGCATTTGGTTGTTTAATCTGATTTATCTTTAGTCTGTCAACACCTTCCTTATATGATGATTTGTCCTCAAATTCAAATTTTTCTTGTTCACATTAGTCCTCATCTTGTCTTGAGTTGCATTCTCTAGTTCTTATTTGTATCCAAGACTAGTTCTATCACTTTCATGCTTTTGATCATTTAGAATATTATCTAGATCACTTGAGCTCTTTTTAAATCTCATAAATGAATTCAACTCAATATATGTCTTCTATAAATGAGATTTAAAAGAATAATTTTTATAAACATACCTTAAACATATATCTTCTTTAGATTTTAAGATTGTAGACAAGATTTCCAATTGACAATTGAGATGCTTGACTATATCTCTATGCTCCTTAGTGTCTTCATTCAATCATGCTTCATACACACTTAATCAATCCTCATAGTCCTTTATTTGTGAATTTTTCTTCTTGTTAATATTCTTCTTAATCTTCAATTATTCAAGGGCATTCATCAATTTAGTCTCATAGTCCACCTCATCTTCATCAGTCTAAGTAGACTCATTTTGAGGTGAATAACTTTCTTTCTCAACCATGAAAAGGGCTTCATATTTAGTAGGACCATCATCTTCATGATCATACTCTGAATCACTAACTTCACCTCCATCTAATGAACTACAATCTTCTTTGGTGTAGAGACTCTTCTTGTCCTTGAAGTGCTTCTTCTTGTTATCAAAAATTTTAAATCCTTTTTTGCTTTTCTCAGACCTGAATGATCTCTTACCATCATTATGACCTTGATCATGCTCTTCATCATCATTATTATTATACTTATGAGGTCACTTATTATCAAAATGACCTACCTCTCCATAATTGAAGAATTTGAGGGGTAGTTTATCCTTATACTTTTCTAAACCTATTTTTAATTTTTTTGAAATCAAAGAAATTAGTTCATCTTCATCTATATCATAAATGTCATCCTCCTTGGGTTTCTTACCTTGGAACTTCTTCTTTATCTTCATTTTAGTCTTTAAAGTTGCTTCCTTATTTGGTGGTATATCATCATTTACTTTCATCTCATAGGTAGTAAGGGTACCATGTAATTGATCCATCTTCAACTGAGTAATGTCATGACTTTATTCTATAGTAGATAGTTTTGGATTGAACTTAAAGGATATAGACATAAATACATTTTTAACTACAATAGCCTCTTCAAGGTTCTCCCCAAGGACTATGATGATATTCACAATCTCATCAACTCTATGTAGAAAGGATGTCACATAATCTTCCTCTCTTATTTTAAGACTCGCAAATTATCTTCAGTGAGTCTACAAGTTTGCCAAATTAACCTTTGAATATCCTTCATGATTGATCTATAATTTTTACCATGTCACTTGAGTAGATTTAAAATATATTAAATTAGTGAACTCATTCTCTATAAGACCACAAGTAATTGTATTCATTACTTTATAATTATTCTCAGACAACTTCTTATTTGTAATACTAGATGGAGGAGTAGTAGGAGTAATAAAACCATCCACAATAGATTTACATACATAAAACCCTAGGGACATTATGTATGTCCTCATCTTTACACTCCAAAAAAGCATAATTAGATCCATTGAACATCAGTTCTTTCTTGGTAGAGAAACCTCCTTGCATTTGATGACTACCCATATTGTACCTTGGACCACCTTCAAGATGTCAAGCCTTTACCAAAGGACTTGCTCTAATACCAATTTTTATATCTATAATCACTAAGAGTTGGGGGGGGTGAATTAGTGAGCCTAGATATTTCAATTTCAATTCCAATCCTTTCAAAATATTAAGAAATTAGCATATATCAACTTGATTAAGCAACATTAAAAAGGGAGCTCATTCATTCAATGCATACACAAGATCAAACACAAAACACATAGTTCCTATGGGAGACCCTAATGGGTAATTAAAAAAATATCAAGCCTACAACACATGAACTAAATTTTATATAAGGTATTAAAAACTAGAGACTGATTAAGGCCTTTAGACAAGGATTCATTGAAACATCTATTCCATAAGGAGTAAGTACCCCTAAGGAAGATCAAGTCCTTTAGACCCTCTTATGAAATGAAAACCTCCACTTTAGAACTAATGTCCTCAACACCTAATGATGGATCTTTCATTTTATAACCCCTACACAAACTTACTCTTTATCTTATATAGGCCTCTCACATATGCATGCCACAATCTCTCTCTTTCTTCACTCAAACTATCCTCATATGCATACTTAGACCTCTTCACATATCCTCAAACTACAATATCACTATTATGACATTATAACTATGATATAAAATGAATAAATATAGTCAAAAAACTATTATTCTTATAAACTCATCCATCATGCACACTACCTATCCTTGTTTTAATACTCAGTTTTCCCAACAAGCCTTACTTCTCTCTAAAAACCATCTCATTTAATTTCACTATTTATAAAGCCTTCATGATTATCAACATCTTGGTTAGACATTAGGCATACATTAACCCTTAAGTAATCTCTCACATCAATACATGTCTCAAAAAAATCTTCATAGTTTGGCCATAGCATCTATGGGTCACCCTTAAGAAACTACACCTTTCAATTAGGCCCTTGTAGCTTTTATAGGTCTCATGGAGGCATATTTACCCATTTAACACTTCATTAAGTAAAATAAGAACACATGAACACTATCCAAGTCATGGACCCATGACACATGATCTATAGGTCCATTTTTATTTTCAAAAACCATCATATCACTCTTCTACTAACTCCTAATTAGCTCAAACACTTCCATGTACACAAAGTCATTATGAATGAAAACACAATTGACTGCTAACTTTTTATTAATAATAAATATGATTTTTTTTAATAAGGTAAGGTAGAAAACTAGGGGCCAAACCCTTTACAAAGCAAAAAATATAAGAAGGCAATCAAACAAAATATGCCTTCAAAGAGACGATGACACTAGCCGAGAAACAATAGACACAGCAACAAAACACAAGAAAAAAAAGACCAAAGTCATAGAGGACTCTCCTTACATAACCATTGATTTGAGAAGATCATTAAGTTTCTCAATATTCTCTACATTGTCAGCATGCCTAGTATTACCCACCTCTTTCAGCATAGACATGTTCAGGAGAATTGTATTCTAGAGTCCTTTGGCAAAATTCTGCTCCATCCTCTAAATACAATCCTTCAGTGCCCCAATTTCAGCTTTCCAATTAGTCTCATTCTCAATATCCTCACTAGATTCCTCAACATACATTTTCCCCTTATTGTCAATAGTTTCCATAGTGTCAGCGCCATGCTCCTTAGAAACCTCAAAATCCTTAGTCTCCTACTTCCCTCCAGTGTCCTCCAAAATTTCCTAGATTTCCAACTCCTTAGATTCTTCCTTTTGGGTTGCTTCTTCCTCATCACTTTCTAAGTAATCAATCAGTCTAGCCTTCAGGGTAGGTTTACCAATAATCCACCCTGACCTATGCACTCCAGAGGAGAATCCTTCCTTCTTGATTTTAGAAGACTTGTAAGATTTACCACCTTGGCCCCCCATGGCCTTACCCAGATTTTTGTGGGTCCCCTCTGTGATCTCTTTAATATTCTCTTCCTCTTCATCAACCTTTATCTTGTTACCCTTCTTACTCACAAAGGAGCCAGGCATATCAACAGGGGTCTCTTTAGGGGTGGAGAAAGAAACATCTTTTATTTTGGTAGGAGTAGGGGAAAAACAAGACTCATCAATAGCATCACCAAACATTGAGTTAGAAGGAATGTCTCCACTATCAATTCTGATAGTCTTGGATGGCTCTAGGGCTCGGTGAAAGTTGTATAAGCAGAAAATTAGTCCCTGGTGTAGGGGAATAGGGTTCATATCTAGCTTCTTAGCCATTTTAGCTCTCACCCTTAGGATAGAGTGTTCCAAAGAGGAGAGCATGTAAAAAGGGAAACTAATAATAACATTGCACCTAAATTGATTTAACAAAGGGAGGTGGTACTTGTAGAACCTAGTAAATCACCCTTTGAGCATGAAGTACTTCATGAGAATGAAGCAAACTCCATCCCATGGCTCCAAAAGTTTATTGCACTCGAATCCTCCTTGATATGGGATGAGTTGTTCTCCCTCACCCATAAATAGTTTGTGGCTTGCCATATCCATAATTTTTGTTTTCCTTTGAATTTTTATTCCCTACATGGTCATTCCCATGGCCATAGAAATCACCTTTTCATAGATTTCAAAACTAATTCTGCCTACCATGACCCACCTATTTAACCAAGATCTCACAAACTACTCAGATAAGTTTTCATCATAACCATTAAGCCTTTCTAGATATGGGTTGATTCCCCCTTCTTTACAATAATTCCAAACTAGTGAATTATCTTTGAATTTGCAACAGGAGATAGGTTCAATTTGAATACGGTCTCCTCCCATTTTGTATTTGTAGACCCAAATCGTGGAGTTCCTAAGTTTAGCCCTCAGCTTTGAAATGGTTGCTAAACCTTGTTTCTATTTATGCATAATGGAGATGTGATGGCTCATTATTTGAAATACCTTGTAGAGATGACGTTATCTACTCCCATGCTTGGAAATTATTTCCCATTGATTTTCTTGATGAGACTCACACACCTCAACCTCATGATATAATGAATCATGAATGATTGTCAAACAAGTACCAAGGTTAATAAATATGATTGTTAAAACCTTAATAATGCACACCTTTATTATTCATTGAGTTTAAAATACTCATAAATTCTAATTCATCAAGATATATTTAAATAACATCAAAACAAGCTCGAATAATCTTCATAGGTTACTTGCAAAACATGCATGAATAGATAGTCAACTTTGAACCCTGATATCTTTGATTTTACACACTTTAAAATATTTAAATATATATTCATAGATGAAACTTGGAGTCTTATACAAATTCAATTTTTACATTATGATAAAATTATGCATAGATCTAAAGATATAGTACAAAAATTAAGCACTAGTTTTTCCTTCGTAATTTTGAATATTTAAATCCAAACAGTCACAGTTAAACTTTAGTCACTTAAAATGCATATCATGCCCTCAAATATTAGATAAATCATTCAAAATAAATATTTTTCAAACTTTAACTCATATTTTTCCACTTCATAAGTTTTAAAATTTGAATAATTGACCTCATTTCGTGCAATCTTTACCACATATGCTCCATTGATCTCTTTGAGATTGTCCTTACTTTAACAATGCTAGACAATTGTCACTTGGACATATTAAATTTAATACACACCATTGAGCTCAATTATTATGAACACAACTAACCATTTATCCTTGGAATAATCTCAATCTTTATCTCTACTCAATGTTAATCATCGAACACTTGGCACCTTCTCGCTGCATCATAACATCTTAGAACAAACACACTCCATTGATCTTTTTTTAAGGAGATTGGTATTTAAATTTGTTAACTAACTATAAATTTAAATAATTTAACTTGATATATCATATTAGATAAATATTTATGAGAAATTTTAAACCATTGGATCTTCATTTGGTCTTGATATTTATCTCTTGCAAAATCGACCAAGTATGGGAACCATTGCAATCTACTTAGAAGGCCAACTTTGGACCTTAATAACTTTTTTTGCACTAGGTTGCATGATCTATAACTTGGAAAATATGTACTCCTAACATAGGATAATATAAAAATATAACAATATTCTCTTATAAATTTTGTGTATGTGAGATATAACTCCATTAATTTTCTCACTCAAATTTTTTTTGCCACAAAACTTTGTCAAAAACTACCTAGAGACCAACTTTGAACATGCATATATTTTATCGTGCTTCATCACATAACCTAAAATTTAATGCATAAAAATTAGGAATAAAAATAAATAAACCCATATGACCATTTCCTCTTAACACCTCCATGCGTGTGAATACTGAAATCATAAATATGCTTACTTGGCTCTACTTGAGCCCCATTGCAAATTTGGCTAAGTATGGGTACTTAGTGAATTATGTCTGAGAAGTCAACTTTACATCCATATATCTTCTATTATGATTCATCGCATGACTTGAGACTTGTAACATAGTAACTTGAGATTAATTTGATCATAACCATATCACCAACTCCCCATAAATTATCAAAATGTGGTAATTATGACATAATCAGACTGCCTACTCAGGTTTTTTTGCTACTAGACCCAAAATGTCTAGATGAAAACAATGATCAACAAGATGAAATTCACTCATGCACACAAGCACTCAAAACATTATTTAATTTATATAGGACCCATTCCACATTATAAATACTCTAAACTCATCCTTGAACATATCTAACCATGTCAAAACTAAAGATCAACCAAGCCTTCTTCAATCATACTAAGATAAGCAAATTACACACTTTGTCATTATAACTTAGACTATCAAGGCACTTCATCCATTCTCCTAGACACCTCTATGAAATAACCATGAAATCATTAAAAATTATATAATAAATTAGAGGTCATCAACATACTGATGTCACTCAAGGAAACAATGAAGCATCAAGAAAGGATAAACTTACATCTCAAATGGTCTCCCTTAGGCAAGAAACTAGGACTATATCTTTTAGACATGTATGGAAGATTGAGGTGATCAATTTGATTTTTTTTATAAAATCATAAAAATCCTATGAGTATGATAAACCTATGTTTCCAAATATCAATATGACTTGAAATTTCTAGAAAAGAAAAGGAACCCACACTTAATCAGTCAAGACACAAGACTGCCACTTATAGTTATGATAGCTAGATAAGAAGGTGAAAATGTCAAGAACCATACATAATGGTAAAGTGAGAGGAATTTAATGAAGTTTAATAAACTTTTTTATAATATTCCTCAATCTCAATTGGATACTCTATCCCTCTAGAATAAAGTAAATAACCTTGACAAGTTATTTTGCCTAGTAGGCCTAGCTAGGCATTCACAAGCCAATTATGAGGAAGTAGGGTGTTTAAGTTAAAGTTGAAATTTATAGTAGATTAAAATGGTTTTGGAATAATATGGAGGTTATATTCATCATGTTATACCATTCAAACACAATCTCAAGGTACTAAAAAAGGAATAAACTCATACTCACAGTCTAGGTAGGTCTAAGAACACCTACAGGTAGAATGCTAAAGAAGAGCTAAAGTGTGTTGAACCATACATATAAGTGAGTTTATAGAGTGAAAATACGGCCTATTTTTTATATTAAACCTCTCAATATAAAATCAATAATTTTGTTCTTTGAGATAGACAAAAAAATAGCCTAATGACCTAATTAGGCTTAGTAAGCCTAACCTAGCACATAAATGCCTATACATGAAAATTGGGGATATATTTCACATGAGGGAAAGTTAAAAGGGTGGAAATAAGATATAAAATGGGTGATATGGTGAAATTTAGTTCACCAATTCATATACAGGTGGTTTAGAGTCCTAAGACTTAGTTTAGGCCTATAAGGCCTAAAACCACCCTTAAGCGTCAAAACCCCAACCTCCTCCCTATGGCATATCCAAACCCCCCAAGTAGTATTAATTCATGATAAGGTGTGTGATGATGATATAAGTCCTGAATAAGGTGTTTTAGATAGATAATATCAATGAATTAGTCACATTTGGTCTCATACTCCTCTTGAGCTTTGTTATCCTAGTCTGCCATGTCAAGCTATCAACTCCAATGTACACATCTCACATGGAAAGATGAATAAATATTAGTGATATTAGAGGGATTTTTGGGTACCTATTTAATCACTATAAATGAAGAAAAGAGTGTAATTAAATAAACCAACTCTATAAATAATCTCTAACACTACAACCGACATAAAATACTTAGTAGAAAGCTTAAAGGCTGCCAACTTTCACTAACAACTCATTGTATAGGTTTCATGTGAAAATGATATATTTAGGAGTTTTAAAGGTTTTATGGGATAAAAATCCATGTAAATAAGTTTTATATTTAATTATTGTACTCTATGAACCATTGTTAAGATGGTAGACCACTAAAACCCTGCATAAACCCTGATAAAGATCTGATCAAGGAAATATTAAGGATTTTGAATCCAAATGCATTGAATTTTTATTTAATACACCTAAATAATGTTTTTAACTCTAATAAGGTCCCATCCCTAGCATTATTTTGTATGGATAGTTATGTAGACCTGATAGAAACATTATTTTGTCAATATTTATGGATGAATCCAAGGTGTAGAGCTTGGTGAAAAATTGAAAATAATTAAAGGAGATAGTATGAGATGTATTAAAACTCAAAAAATAAAAAAATACCATCAAATATCTTTTTAAAATCTTATACAAGTCTGAGCAAAAGGGCTAATTTAAAAATGCTAGTGAAAGGTGACCTAGTCACCTAAATGGACAAAGTTGCAGGTGTACACTACTTGAAAGTCATAATTCATGGTATAATATACTTTTATATACCTATAAAATTATCACTAACCTATTCTCAAGGTATTATTTAGGTCTTATGGTCATCATAGTAGTTAAAATCAAGTCATTAGGTCATATTGCCTAATAGGCCTATTTGGTCAACAAAGAAAAATGACTATTAGCATAAATGGATGCCAAGGGAGTAATTATAGGATCATTAAAAACAATTTAAATACCTCATGAAGGATATAAGGAACACTTTTCATGTCCATTATGGAGTATTAGGCAATTTTAGGCATAGTCAACATGCATAAGGGGAAGGACAAACTACTTGAGGCCTAATTGAACCAATTTATGCCTTTTTAACTATCAAAATTAGGAGTTAATCAGGTTGGAATTATCATGATAAGTATTGATTCAAAAAAATTTTAAGGATCCTCTACCACTCCATCTTTATGCCATACTCTCTATTAAAGGGCATCAATTAGTCAAGGCAATGCATGGGGAGATCATGGAGCTATTGAGGCTAATTATAACTACTGTCTAAAGTGAATGGTGACCATCATGACCTCTTATACACACTTCCATTCCAATATTTTCTTATTTATCCTTATCTTCTTCTATAAATTAAGGCAAGAAGGGCACTATCTAGATTCCTCTATTGGGTATGAATAAATTTTACCCAAATTGGTATCTTGTAAACTTATGAACTAATACAAATACTGATTCAACTTCTCCATGATAGTATCTAGTGTGTTTTATCATTTTTTTATTTGAATAAGTGGTAGTTTTTTTCCCTTTGTAGGTCTTTTCCTCATCTAGATTGTAGTATATTACTCTATGGATGTCACATAGTGTGTGAAGGTGTTAGTGGTTGAGCTTAGAATGGAGTTTGACTAGTAAGTGTCTTTAATCAAACCTTAACTCATGAACCTCATGTTGGGAACATAATTAATGAGAGGGGTGGTGAATAATTATTAAAAAAAAATTCAACTTTACCTTATCATTCATGAACTATCAAAATAATATAGTAAACTAGTAACACATTAAGAGCCACAAGCATCAGAGAAGAGCATACCACATAGAAAATTTATTTGAGTGAGAAAACCTTAAGGGGAATAAAACCCATTGATTATTAAAATTAATTACTATCTTATAAGTAAAACATTAATATTTACTGAAGCACCAACTTCACTTGGAGTACCAACTTGACTAAGCTTTAGCAGGCACCCCCTTGCAAAGAGACACCAACCCCCTAGATAACTTAGCACTAACTCAGACACCTAAAAACATTTATCACATTAAAAAATATTTATTTATCATATAACACATTATTATATCCTTATTTATCTCCTTACACACTTTTATCCTTCTCAAACTGGACTTTAGCATTCTTTGCTCAATTAGGTCTCTTCAAGATAGATTAGTTCATTTGACCTTAATAGTCATCTATAATAACCCTATTATATCTTCATGATAAATTCAATACACCATAGTTATTTTATATAATACCTCATTTAATTATTAAAATTATATATCTTCCACTTCAACTCTCATACTTGCTAACTTACCAATTAGGCTTATTAATCCTTGTTCTTATATTAGGCTCTTTCTTATACACTTCTTGGTCAACCATACACACTTGAACCCTTATATTTTCAATTAAATAAGACTTAAAACATCCTAAAAACATGAATTTATCATTTTATAATATGTTGGTCATATAATATATGACCAAAACCCTTTTTTAGGACTTAAGGAGACCTAATTTAATTAGGCCTTCATTAGTACACGTTACCATTTTAAATATTTGGAACACTATAAAACTTGTAAAATGGAAGGAAAATATAAAATATAACTCAAATATACTTTATACAAATTAAATTTAGGTATAAAACACCTTTTAGGTCCAACCACCACTTGAACCTCTTCTCAAAACACTGTTCATACTAGGCTTATGCATACCTATAAAGTCTATCTTGAACAACCGAAGCATAAGATTTTTTTTTAAAAATAACCATGGAAAAAAATTGTATATACAGAAGATAAATGACCTTATAAAATTCACCAAGTTTATTATAATTAATTACATAGGGTAAAAGACTAAAACTCTTCTCTATAAGTAGTCCAATCAGATCTCCCAACTAGCCTCAAAACATAGTCATGGAAAAAATGACATAAAACACTTGTAGAACCACTTTAAGACATTTATAATTCATTTGGATTATCTTATAATATTATTATACCAATATAATATATATATATATATATATATATATATATATATATATATATATATAACATGGTCATATGGAAATATTGATCTTGCAGACCAATCTCATAACCTTACACCTTCACTAGCTTATCTGTACTGGATAAGTCAACTTATGAGAAACATTTTCATCATATCTACTAACCTCCAAAACATATATACAACATTAAAATGTATTATATTTCTTTAAAAACTTCTAAATTCACTTGGATTCATCCCTAATCCATGATAACACATCCCTAATCAAATTCTCACTTTTGCTTGGTTTTTTCACTATTTGCATCATTAGGCCTTTTAGTGATAGGTCAACTTATATGACCATTTTATAAAATATTAGTGATAAAACATGCTCATAAACCACCATGTACATTAAATAAAAGTATCAATCTTAAACCTCCATTCATTTATCAACTTTGACTTAGTCAACTTTAACTATTACAATAAATCTCTAAGAAACAAGGTCTTTCCTATAAGGTTCAATCACTCAATTGAAATACTAATCACCCATGGAGGTGCCTATGAGAGTTTAATACATGATCCAATACATTAAATATCCATAAAAATCCATTCTGATCACTTTATAATAAGTTCTTTCACATTGTGTCACTATTAGGGTTCTTTGAGGGTTTAAACCATCTTCCAGTCTTAACGATCATTCATAAAGCTTAGATACTCATTCCAAAAACCTATGATTGTAAATTTTATCTAAGAAAATTTCCCATATATCATGAATATATTATGTTCCATTTTATATGTTACACATGCCAATGAACACTTGAAATTTCCTCTCAAGTTGAGAACCCTTCATTCTGTGCACTTGAGAAACCTCAAAACCACTTTTCATGGCTTTTATTGCAAAATTTAACCTATGAATTGGTAATAAAAATTATAAAAACCTATAAAAACACCAAAAATGATCACATTATTATTATTTCTTTGTAAATTTATATTGATACCCCATCTTTTCACCACTTCTCTCTTTGCTTTCTTGGCCTTGATTTGTAAGTCACATTAGGAATTTAAAATAACCTAATATCCATTGTCCAAGATATTAAAACATCATATAAATTTCATAAAAACATATTCACATGATAAAAAACTTCCATAAATTATTCATATGCCTTAAAATGCCTCATGACACTTCATTAGGTTAGGTAGGGTCTAGAACTAGTTTATTTACATATTAGGTTTGTAGGTCCTACCCTTGTAGGCTCACTATGAGACTATTATGAGTGATATAATTCCTCATATGCATGATAAATAAACATAATAAAACTTATTATTCCTATTTTTATCCATCTCATCAAGATACCAAGCTCATATTTTCTCACAAGGTCTCTTCATGCAATGATTAGTGTCATGACTAGATTTTTTAAGCACTTGAAGCTTGACAAATGACCTTTAAATACTCTTAGATGATTATACACCTTGATAAAATTCCTTTCATGTTCATTATAAAATTTCATACCTCTCAAGGATGCAATCAAATAGAAACATTATTTAATGATCCCATGAATAACCTTTGACATCAATGACAATTTCAATGCCAAACCTCAATAATAAAACTAATGCTCAACAATCTCCCCATTTGTAATTTATGGAAAACCATACTAAAAATTAATAATTATTATGTCCCCATTCTGATATTTCTCCCCCTTTAACATAAATGACAAAGTGATGTCTGTAATTCCTTGGATCATATTCCTTGTAACCAAAATACTTAACACATAGAACTATGAGTTTATGAGACATAAAAAAAGCATTATCCTCCTATTTCCATGCATACCTTTTTGGAAAAACTAACCTATTATTCTATATAATGAGCATGATTATCTCCCCCTCAGTACTTGGCTTCTTTAATGATTTCTAGGGGAAAGAATTACACCCAATTCTTGTCTTAGGTGTTCAAAAATTACCTTTGGAAGTGGTTTGGTCAAGATGTCTACAATATAATCATGTGTAGAGTGATATTCAAGTTTGACATTTTTTTAAATTACTTGATCTCTTATAAAATTATATTTGATGGGAATGTGTTTAGTTCTTGAGTTCATCACATCATTATTTGAAACACTTATAACACTTATATTGTCATAATAGATAGGGCTAGGACCATCATACTCCAACTTGTAGTATTTTAGGGTCTATCTCATCTATAAGACCTAAGTGAAACATTAATCTACTTCTATGTACATAACCTCATAGGTGGACAATGCTATTGATTGTTATTTCTTACTTATCCATGAAATTAAGCACCCACCTAGGAAGAAGGATCCTCTACTGGTACTCTTCCTATCATTTGTACTTCTTGCCCAATCTACATATGTGTAGGATATAAAATTAAACTCCTTACTTATTGGATATCACAATCCATACTCCATAGTCCCCCTAAGATCCTTGAGTATTATTTTGACTTATTGTAAATGATTCTCTTTTGGATCTACTTGAGACCTTCCCATATGACCTAATGCTTGCATTATGTTAGGTCTAGAGGCAATGGTATACAAAAAACTTCTAATCATTGATCTATATTATGTTTGATTGACGTTTGAAGACTCATATTCATTTCTCAATTTAAATCCTATGATAATGGGTGTACTAACTTCCTTTCAATCCTCCATATTAAAATTTTTAAACATCTCTCTTATGTACTTGGCTTGTGAGATGAATATACCTTTTTCAAATTGAGTGATTTACAATGCAAGAAAGAATGATAGTTATCCTAGCATGCACATCTCAAACTCTTCCTTCATCACCTTTGCAAAGGCCTTTATCATGTTATCACTGTTTCCACCAAATATTATTTCATCCACATAGATAAATACTATTAGCTAATGGTCATATTCTATCTTTATGTATAGATTATTGTTTATAACTCCTATTTTGAATCCTTAATCTAATAGATACTTGTCCAACCTAGCATACCAAGCCCTAGGAGCTTACTTTAAACCATATAGATCTTTTTTAAATTTACAAACATAGTATTTGTCTTCTGATAGTGATAAAACTTTAGGTTTATCAATGTACACTTATTCTTCTAAATTCCCATTCAAAAAGGTAGATTTGACATCCATCTAGTATACCTTGAATCCTTTGAATGCTACATAAGCTAGAAATAATTTGATGGTCTCCAATATTTCTACTAGTGTAAAGGTATCCTCAAATTTTACCCCTTTAACTTGTGCATATCAATTACATACCAATCTAGCATTTTTCCTAGTGACTTCTCCATCTTCATTCAACTTTTTTCTAAACACCCATTTTGTGTCGATGACATTCATATCTTTAGGCCTAGGAACTAGTTCCCAAGTCTCATTCTTCTCTATTTTATCTAACTCCTCATTCATATAACATATCCAATTATTTATATTTTATTGATTCTATAAGACTCTTAGATTCAATCTTGGAAAACAAATAGACATTATCTTGATTTATATTACTTATTAGTCTTTTCCTTGTTTATTTTCATACCTACATTCTTGTTGCTAATGATTTAAGATTTAGGGTGATCTCTTTAAATCTATCATGAGGGTCCTTTTGAGTATTGTCTCTCTTCAACATCTGATTCTTCCTCATAAACCTCTATAGTATCCTCTTCATTCTTGAAGTCCAAATTCTCTAAAGTGTTCTTTGACTGTGAGTGAGATTTCCTTATCTCATTAATCTTCACATTGTTAATTTCCACTATCTTTTGTAGTTTCTTATATAACATCTATAGGCTAAGATCATTGATGAGTATCCTAATAATATGCCTTCATCTGATCTATAATAAAACTTATCCAAGTCTTCATCATATATTTTGTTGAAACATTTTCTCCCAAACACTCTAAAGTGTTATACATTTACAAGTCTTCCTTTCCATAGTTCATAAGGAGTCTTGTTGCCATTAGTTCTTATCTATTCTATATTCAAAAATTAGATATAAGTACTCACTACCTATATATAATATCCATCAAATAAAATAGACTCATTCAACATAGCTATATCCATCTCTTGAACTATCATATTCTTCTTTTCCACTACCCCATTCTATTGAGGTGTCCTAGCTGTTCATAATTGTCTCCTTATTCCATGAACCTCATAGAAGTCATCAAAATCATTGGACCAAAAATATATTAGTCGATCATATCTTAAGCACTTGATATTCCCATTATTCTCATTCTCAACAAGATCCTTGAATGAGTTGAACCTTTAAAGAGATTCTAATTTCTCTTTCAGGAATGTGACCCATGTCAATCTTGTGTAATCATCAATGAGTAAAATGAAGTAGTTATCTGCTTAAATGCTTTAAATTTTTGTAGGCCCATAGAGATTAGTGTGTATTAACCCTAAGGGTCTTGTAGTAGATTAATCCTGATACTTGAAACTTATTCTAGTTTTCTTATCATGTTGACATGCCTTATAAAGTATGTTTGTAGGTTTGATGATCTTAGGCATGTTCTTTAAAGAATTATTACTGTTAATCCTAGCCAAGTTGTCAAACTTTAGGTAACCTAGCCTTTTTTTATATATCCAAATTTCATTTATATTTCTCATGAAACATATTTCCTTGTTCATCTCATTCAATACATATAGGTTGTTCTTATTCCTCTTGGCAATGGTAATTAGCCTTCTTGATTTGGCTATCCTTATCTCATACCCTCTATCATGAAAGGGTAGTGCATGTCCTTGATTTCACATTTAAATCACAATAATAAGGTTATGATTCAAACCTTCCACACATAACACATTTTGTGTTTTGGTATTTCCATTATCCAAACTCGAGACACCCTTGCCAACTATATTGGAAGTTGTGTTGTCTCCAAACCTCACTGTTCCTACAACATTCTTCTTTGATGAGATGAATTTATTTCTATATTTTGTCATTTGGATTCAAAAAAAATTATTAATATAAAATTTCATGATTTAATATTGAATGTGAAAGGAAATCTGAGCTAGCATAGAGTTATCTTTGGTCTTCTATTCCTCCTTGGCAAAATTTTCATTTTGCTTATTGAGTTCAATATGATCTGTCCTAGCTTGTTTTAGCTTCCATACTAATGTTTGATCGTTATTATCTAATATATGAGATTCATATTTATTTTTTAATATTGTGAACCTTTTTACTCTATTAGATTAAAGTCTTTTAATGTGTCCTATATTGTGATAGATATAGCAAATAACATTTTTGTACTTATCATGGTTCCATGATGACTTATCCTTTATAACATTAGGTTGCCTAATCAATATTTTTAGGTTAATAATATTTATTTATTAAAAATTTTCATGCTATCTCTCAAACTTGATTAATTTTTATATGATATATTCATGCTCAACCTTCAAATAATCTAGTTCTATCTTCAACTAGTCATACTCAAATTCTTTTGTCTTACACCTTATGTTGACCTCTTCTAACTGACTCATGAGATCCTTGATATTCTTATTTTTATGATTAAAATAATCAAGATTAATTATGATCTCAACTTAAAGGTCTAATTTATATTCTCTTTCTCCACTATCATAGTAGACTTCATCATACATGTTATCTTTTCCTGTTGATCACAAGACATTCTTGTGCTTTTAAGGATCAACTTCAAGCTGTTAGACTTGCTTCAAAAGACTAGGATATGATACCAATTATTGGAAACATAATGAATGATATGGGGTTGGATTGAACTATTCTTAATTTTTCCTACAAATTTACCTTATCATTCATGAATTATCAAAATAATATAGTAAACTAGCAACACATTAAGATCCAAGAGCATGAGAGAAGAACATAACACATAAGACACTTATTTGAGTTGGAAACCATAAAGGGGAATAAAACCCACTAATTATTCACATGGAATAATATCATATGAATAAATAATAAATATTTATTGAAACACTAGCTTCACTTGGAGCACCAACCCTAACTAGCCAAGCACCAACTTGACTAAGCTTCAACAAGCACCCACTTGTAAGGAGGCACCAACCCCCTAGATAATTCATCACAAAATTAGCCACATCAAAAAATTAATCACCTTTAGATAAATTTATTTATTATAAAATATATTATTATATCCTTCTTCATCTCTTCACACACTTCTATCCTTCTCAAACTAGTCTCTAGACTTCTTCGCTCAATTAGGTCTCTTCAAGACATGTTAGGTCATTTGACTTTGATAGTCATCTAAAATAAACCTAATATATCTTCATGATAGATTATATACACATTTATTATGGCATATAAGACCTCCTTTATCTCTTAAAAATGTTATATCTTCCACTGTAACTCTCATTCTTGCTAACTTATGAATTAGGATTATTAGGCCTTATTCTTATACTAGGCTCTTGATCATACAACTCTTGGTCATAAATACATAATTTACCACTTATATTTTCAATTAAATAGTCCATATAACATTAAAAAACATTAATAAAGTGGTAAAATAGGCCAGTCATATCGTATAGGACCAAAAACCCTTTTTAGGCCTTAAGGAGACCTAATTTAATAGGCCTTCATTAGCACATGTTACCCTTTGAAATAATATAAAAATTATCACACATGATTAAAATATAAAATATAACTCAAATAAACATTATAAAAATTTAATTTAGGTCCACAACACCTTTTATATCCAACCATCACTTGAACCTCTTCTCAAAACACTATTCATACTAGGCCTGTACATACCCAAAAAGTCTCTCTTGAACAACTAAAGCATAGGCATAATTTTTTAAGAAAAACCATGGAAAAAATCACAAAATAATAATATAAATTAAATTTAAAACTTAAATAATTTTATTATACTTCATTACACATGGCAAAAGGACTCAAATTCTTATCTATAAGTAGCCAAGTCAGAATTGCCAACTAGCCTCAAAACACAGTCATGGAAATAATGACCTAAAACACATTTAGAACCATTTAAAATATTTATAATTCATGTTTATTAAATTATAAAATCATTATACCAATATAAAATAGATATATAACATTGTCATATGGAAATATTGGTCTTGTAGACCAATCTCACAACTTTACAACTTCACTATCTTATCTGCAATAGACAGGTCAACTTATGAGTAACATTTTCATCATATACACTAACCTGAAAAAAATATATCTAAAATGAACATGTATTATATGTATTTAATAATTTATCCATGCACTTGGATTCATTCGTAATCCATGATAACACATCCTTAATCACATTTTTCACTTTTACCTAGTTTTTTCATTGTTTACATCATTAGGCCTTTTAGCGATATGTTAACTTGTATAACTAGTTTATAAAATATAAAGGATATAAAATAATCATAAAAAACCATGTAAATTAAATAAAATTATCAATATTCAACCTCCATCCATTTAGCAACTTTGACTTGGTCAAATCTGACTGCTATAGAAAATCTTTGAGAAATAAGGTCTTCCTTATAGGGTCCACTCACTAACCTAACATAACAATCACACATATAAGTTCATATGAGAGTCTAATACATGATAAAATATATTAAATATCCACAAAAATCCATTATAATCACTTTATAACAAGTTCTTTCACATGGGGTCACTATTAGGGTTCTTTGAGGGTTTAAACCATCTTCTAGTCTTAACGATCATTCATAAAGCTTAGATCCTCATTACAGAAACCAATTATTGAAAAAATAAGATAGGAACCTTTCCCATATATTATGAATATATTAGGTTTCAATTTAGAGGTTACACATGCCAATGAACACTTGAAAGTTCTTCTCAAGTTGAGAACCCTTCATTTTGTGCACTCGAGAAACCTCAAAACCAATTTGTATGCCTTTTATTACAATATTTGATATTATAATTCATAAAAAAAGATATTAAAACCTATCAAACCACTAAAAATTCTCACATTCTCATTATTTCTTTTGAAATTGATCTTGATACCCCATCTGGCTACCACCTCTCTTTTTGCTCTTTAGGCTTTGATTTGTAAGTCACATTGGGCATTAAAACTTACCTACTAGACACTGCCCAATATGTCAACACATCACATACATGTCATAAAACCTATTACCATGATCAACCACTTTCATACATTCTTCATATGCCCTGAAAATACCTCATAACACCTCATTAGGTCAAGCAGAGTCTAGAACTAGTTTAGTTGCATATTAGGTCTATAGGACCTACCCTTGTAGGATCACTCAAAGAATATTATGAGTGATATAATGCCTAATATACATGATCAATAAAAATCATATATATTCTTATACCTCTATTTATCCATATCATTAGGCTACCAAGCTCATATCTTCTCACAAGGTCTCTTCATGAAATGACCAATGTCATCACTAGGCTTTTTAAGCACTTGAAGCTTGAAAACTAACCTTGAAACACTACTATATGATTATAAACCTTTATAATATGCCTTTCATGATCCTTATAAAATTTCATACCTCTCAAGGATGAAATCAAACAAAAACATTATTTAATGACCTCATAAACAACCTTTGACATTAATGATAATTTCAATGCCAAACCTCAACAATAGAAATAATACTCAACACCTAAGGTTTTTATCATCTATCACAACCTCTATATGAAACAATAATGTTTAAAATATCTTAGAGAGAGTGGTTAGATTGTTTATATTATTCATTAGTGTTGTTGAAAGGTCAAATAGAGTGGACACATCATATTGGTGCATCACTTCTAGTTGCATAGGTTTCATTTCATGTTTCCCTTCTATCCCTTTTCATCAAAAAGTTATAAGGTTTTAATAAACAAGTTATAAGGTTTTAGGATTTGAGCTCAATTTATGCACCAAGGGAGATATCCCCATAAACTAGAGATTTAGTCCATCCACAAGTCACCCACAACCTTGGACTAGTCCCATGTTACCCCAAATTTGGAGAGGTCTGAACAATTTTCTCATAAGGGTAAAATTTTATTTTTAATAGTTATGGCACCCCCATTAGAACAAGGATTTAAGAAATTGGGGAACTCACTTGAAAAATTTGGTGATCTCAGGAATCTTCAAGCACTCCATGGTAAATTTATAGTTAGGATATCATGACAAGAGGCATCATAAAGTCTTCACTTAAGGGTAAGAACATCTTCTTGTTTATAGTTCACTTTGTTATTCAGTTGTCTCATGATGTATAATGGTCACATATGAAGAAAAATTCTAACATACACCTCCCTATCATCATCATTATGACCTATACCTACCTTTCCATGAACCTTACTAATCTTACATTAACTTCTATCAATAACATTATGGCTCATATTAGTCCTATGATACACCTTACTATGAAGAATAACACCCTTACCCTCCTTGTGATCCCTATTAGCCCCCTTGGTATCCTACCTATCCTCTTAATTAGTATTGTCAAGATCATGATGCTCCTAATCATCATGGTTATGTTTTAAACCATTTCATCTCAAACCTCAAGCAAAATCTCCTAGGTTATAAGAGATATATGGTTGGGATTGATACATAAAATGGGTATGGTCAAGAGGTCTCTAGTCACCTAATTAATAATATGAGAGACTAATTATATAAAATCAAGAGACAATGGACATCATTCAGGGCCCACTAGTGATATGTTAAACACAGGTCTAATTTCAAGTATAGAGGATAAGCTAGTGATTCATGAAGGGAAAAAAATCTAGAATCATTAACCTCATGTGCCCCCATCTATTCCATATCAGTCCTATTTTGATCGACCCATCCTTCCTCAAAATACTAAGTCATATGAATGTCAAAAAATTCCAATTTCCCCACAAGCTCCTCAATCTTTCCATACTTGGAGGTCTATTTGAGAGACTATGCAAAAAAAGGAAGAAGTTCTTGTTGAGAGGACTGAATATCATGACTAAAATTAGACTTGGTAGGGCCATTACTTCCCTATTTAGCCTAAGGAAGTATTTGATCAAATGAGACTTTAATTTTAATTTCACCTAGCTAGAGAATTTCAACATACAATTAAACATATATCTCAGTCAATGGAAGTATAAGAACAATACAATCTCAAGAAAAGGTGGTTTCATTCATTCCCCAAGTCTAAACACATGTAGTAGAAGAAGTAGCTAAATCCAAGGTTCTAACTTAGAAACAAGTAGTGGAGTCATGGGGAAAGGAAGATGAGTCAATCCTACACAAATATTTTGAATCTAAAGATAAATATAAAACCATTCAATCCTCATCCCTCCCTCTTCAAGAGTCTAAAGTGTATACACTAAAATTTTGCTCACCTTAATTATTCTAATTAATATCACTAATTTAACCCCTTTGTCCTAATCTTAGTTTTTTTATCTAGTATCCCCCCTCATTATTTATTCATTACCTAACTTTATTTATACCCCATCAATCAATTAATCTTCCTAAATCATGTCTTATCCCATCCTTATCTCTCTTATCTATTATTTGTGAATTTAAAATTCCCATGTCTCACCTAACCACCTACCAAGCTTATTCCTGGGCTCTCCTACACCCCTAATCCCTAATCACCCACCTAATCCCTATCCTAATCCCTCACTAATCCTAATTAATCCTTAAGGAGATTCTAGAGTTCTCCAACTCTATAACCTCCTCTAACTTGGCCCCTCATCTGTAGAAGCCTCTATTCTATAGGCTTCCACAAAAATTTTAATTCCTTGGAAAAACTTGCACTCTTGATCCTCACGGCTCAAGTTTGAATGTGATCCATTTATTCCCCCCCCGCCCTTGGCTTATATATATAATCCACTCCTCCATGGTCAAAACAATGAACGAATCCATAACATTTTTATGACAATCAAATAATCCATAATCAAAACCATTGATCAATTTGTCACCATGTCAAAATTATGAGTCCATGAAAATCTATAATTAAAAATCTACTTGAAGATATTGGAGATATTCTAGTTGAAGAAAATAACTGGTAATATTTTCTTCATATTCTTTGTTTTTCTTAGACAATCTCTCCTATTGAGTGTATTATGAATTTTGGGTTTTAATTTCCATATTTAGGTAGTTTAATCTAATTTCTCAAAATTACAATCACACATTTGGTGACCATAGTGGGAGATGCATCCTCCTCTTAAATTAACCCTAAGTGCCTTGAGTGTATTTTTATCAAGATTATAGGATTTAAATAAGAAGAAATGGGGACCCAAATAATTTTATTAGGCATGTTAATTTATTTTTAGAACCAATAATCTTCATTTTAAGTTCTGAGTGTGTAGATATTTTTAGAATTTATATGATCCTTGAAGCCCATTTTAATAGGTAACTGGTCCATTTTTCAAAATAATATATTCCCAAATTTAGAATCAAATAACAAGTTGTGATATCTTCTATGGATTATATTCGAATAATGTGAAAATCATGTTTAGGGATCTGTGTTAGTGATTTAGGGGATTTTATGTAATATTTGATTTAAAAAGCCTCATATAGAATTATTTTTCTAAGAAAAAAGTTATTTGGATCTGGTTTATCTATTTACAATACATATTTGGCTCAACCTTTATGGGGCCTTCACACCCTAGTCATCTAATGTTGCCTAATCCTGAATTAGGAGACAACAAGTCTTCCTAGCATTTTGTCAAATAAGAAAATACTTTATGTTATAGTTATCTTGGCCATTTTACAATCAATGCTATAAATTTATGAGCCTTGAACATATTAGATAGTCACCTTTTGTTTTATTTTAGCCCTATTGTTCTATCAAATGACCCATGGGCCACAAGCTTTGATAAGGCTTTCAAATTCTATGTATATATTTATTAGTGCTTGTATAACATCTTATAAAATATGATTTCATTATGATTTTAGTATATATTTGTACCCTATTTTGAATTTTCCATTTTATCACATGATGGGAATGCATCATCAAATGTCATAGAATTTGGATATACACCTACCAATTACATTTGATTAAAATTTTCAAAGTTTTTTTCAATGAATCCATTTTTTGTATATCCTATAATCATTTTAATCCATAAGACTATTTTCCCGTTTCAATACATTTTATCAAATGGTCCAAGTGTCTTATGATCAATTCCCCATCTTTAATTAGACAAAAATCTAATTTCAATTAGTCATTATTTGACACAGGCATGAAACATAGTGGCCAAAAATATAAATTAATTTGGGTCACTCACTTGTTGAGTTTCCCCTATTTAAGTTATAGTTCTATACATCATGCATCCAAGTTCTTTATTATGGTGAGTTTCTACAATTTATTGTAAATCTTCCAATTTAACACACACTGGGAGGATGTTGGTAAGGGTCATGGAATCTAGATTTACACTTGTGGATTACATTTGATTGAAAATACCAAAGTATTCTCATACCTTTTAATCATTAAAGTACCTAAAAACCATTTCCTCTGAGACATTTTATCAAGTAGGTCACATGAATTATGGATATTTCTATTGTTTTTAAATTATGACCTTTGCCAACATCTACTTTCACTTTAGGCACATCATGAGGACATTTTGGTTGAACGTATCGTATAAACTATATTAATTGATTTTGAAGAATCATTAATATAATTATTTCTTGAGCTAATCAGTCAAATAGTTCAAGCACCACATTTTGGGAGGACACTATTACATTTTTTATTAATAAGGATGATTGATAGTATATTGACACCATAATCCATGACCAGAGCACCATACCTTTTGATCACCACATGTGTCTTATAAATTATGATCATGTCATAATAAATGTTTGCTCTAATTGATTCCATTTTGTTAAACCTATTCATTGTCACCAAGCTACAATTTTGAGGTCTCATTTTACTCTATAATGTTTTGATCATCAAATATGCTTAATGTTTGTAAATAGATTTAAAATTTATGCATATTAAGTAGCATTTATCTAGTCTTAGATATCATATAGTGGGGTTTTATAATTTTAAGTCTAGTCCATTAAATAACAAAGTTAGTCTATATTAAATGGATTAGTTTAAAGTTTAAAAGGTAATATAATAGAAGCATAACTTGTATATTATTTTTTTGATAAAAGCTATAGTCATTTTAAATAATGAGTTTGTCATCATAGTTTTTAAATATTAGATTTCCTTCCTTTTTTAATTATATAAAAAAATTATACAAATAAATGGTAAAGTTTTTTAACCTACAGGTAATATGACCATCAAAGGAAAAATTATCAGACTATTAATCACCTTATGCTTATAGGTCTGATTAGTCCAAGGCTATAAATTTGAAACTACTAATTTGCTTCTCTTGAAAGATGTTCATCAAATTAATAGTTTTAAACTTTGTTTTTGATTCCATCTTGTTTGCTTTTTTCACTTCATATACATCAATTAGTTTAGAAATCTTTTGTTTTGTTTGTCTGAGTGTCACCTAAGGGATACAGTGGTGATGCTCTCCTCCTTGTGTACTTATGGTGATTCTTGGAGGATCAAAAACCACAAATAAACCCTCCCTAGTTTTATTTCTAGGGTGAAACATGATGTGTAATTTACACCCATGCACTTTTCATAGTCTTAGGGGGATAGTGACCATGGATTTCATCACCAGATACTGATCCACACTCTATGTTCTAATAGAATATAAATATCAAGGATAAATATCATTAGGATAAATGGTTGACCCCATACATGTAATTCTTGAAGGGAAAGAGTTAATTCTCTAAACTAGACATCAAACATCACCCTACAAAGACTTGGGCCCCACTGTACCTAGTGTTTATTGGGGATAACCCTAGAGAGCCCATTTAACCTAGATTAGGACCTTACAACCATAATAGGTGATTAAGATGGTGGAGTTAGTGTCATATATAAAGTGACCATCATGTACAAATGGGGTTGAGAGGATTTGGTATATTCCATAATGGGTCACCAACCTAAAACCTCTGTAATAACCCCATTGGGTTATACATAGAATTGCATGATTTTTTTAATTAAACACATACTCTATAAATAGATTATACCATAAGAATATAAGTAATGATCATAAAAAATGAACAAAGTGTGATAATAGTAAATAAATCATACTATAACATATAACATTAACCTTTAACATCATGAAAACACAACATAATATGAATATAGGAAGTATTCGCATTAACTCAACCATGGCTGATTAAAGTCTACAACCACTACTATCATTTTACAATAATAAGTAATTACATATCTTAATTAAAATATTTAAGATATTAATTAAAATAAAATACAATGTACATATAGAATACATGAATCTATTAGAGCATGAGTTCCCTGGACTCTTCAGTATCTGTGGTAATCTCAAGTGTTGTCTTTAAATTAGTACTATTATGGGGAGGGAGAGCATCATATGAGCATTTTTACACACCAATCATGGAATAATGATCCAACATACTAATCTCATCATGTAATGGACCTCTCTTCATATATGAGTAGATAGTGATGGCGTAGGATTCTATAGAGACAAGTAAGTACCCATGTGTTGTATGATTTCTAAAACTAAACATGCAGTGTATCATAGAAAACTCATTTTATTATAAGATATCACACAAACATGTAAATCATAATCATGGAATGATAATGTCTCACTAAACATACTTTGTCAAAAAAATTAATAATAATGATATATAGAGCAATCAAAATTCATACACACTAATTGATCAGATTGCCTTCATCTAGCATTGTGATGCTAGTAAGCTAGTGAAGTCTGTCTCACTCCTTACTTAGTATCAACAACGAGAGATTGTTCAAACATAATTTAAACAAAAGATTCATACAATTTACATCTTACTATAAATCATATCACATAGCATGATGAATATAGAAGTAATTAAATCATATATTTATTCCATCAAATATATGAATGAATCTTACATTATTATCTATCCCATATTAGAAATAATGACTACATTTTATAACACTAGGGTAAAATACTCCTTTAACTAAAGATTTCAACTATCATGATTAGTTTCCAAACATACTACACCCTATGATAAACCATATTACCATAGTCTAGTATTCTAAGACATAACTACTAACTTTCCACAATCAGTCTATAAAGTGGTCTTAAATACATGGAAACATAAGATTTTATCAAGAAACTAGACATAACAAAGCAAGTCACATTTTCCATGAGACATAAGATACTCTATCCTAGAAAATATTCCACTCTCAAAGGGTGTATGCATGCATACACAAATCCCTACTAACTATCACAAAACATGTTATTCATAGTAATAACCAATATGCATACATATAATTAGTCAAACATAGGTGTCAGTTTAGACATGATAATTACAATATACACCACCTAGGTATAACATAAATAAACACTATAGCTCTCCATGACATCTCATAATATCATAGTTATTTGTTTATGAGCACAAAAACACATTATGAAAATCCAATATTATAATTCCATGAAACAACTAACCCATAATCATAGATAATTATCCAATAAATATAAATTATACCACCCAAGTATACTCTACATTTAAAATGAATACTAGCATTCAAAGGAAATAAAACTCATAAGTACACATCATGATGAACTATTATATGTTATATATGTCTAAACTCCAATATAAAATATATTCACAATTTGTACTACGTACAAGTATTCACTATTATATGTAAATTTATTCAATAGTTCAATCATGTTATTCTCAAAGAGTCAGATAACTCATAGATAAGTTATTCCATAATCTTTCATTTAAATAGCTTAATTCCTTTCCGAGTTAACTTTTCTCACATAGTTATAGTTACGGTTAAATAGACAACTTATGGCTTATTTCAACCATATATTTAATTATAGGTATAATCCCTATATCCAAGTAATTGAACATGTGCCATATGTAAGTACTTAAATGATATGAAAATATTATACCATTGTTCATTTATAATTTTTAATCAAGATATCCCTATAGTAATTTATAACTCTAACTAATGATCTCAAATTACATGGCTTATTCCAGGATAATGAAGACCTATGGTGAGTTATAAATATGCATCTATCATTAAATGTTGGGTTAGGAGCATAAAACTTTATTTGACACAGTTTCATAACTCTCGGTTCCCATGACCAATTATTATATGTTATATTGTCCAAATACTCATATATTATTTAGGTGGAAATGTTGCATGTAAATATAAATACATACAACTATGGTTCAAAGGTGTCAATTATCTCATAATCTCTAGTATACATTGAATGAATATGGTTCCTATTAAAAATTTGAGTCAAATCATATTATCAAGATCCTCTACAATAGTGTTGGTATGCATGTAAAGCATAAATCTCTATTAAACATAGTTTTATAGTTTATAATCACCTATGGAACTATAGCTAGAGGATCACACCCCTTAATTCAAGTATAATCTAGTAAGCATAAGTATACCTATGTTATTTTTGTGTATTCATCAATATGTAGCCTTTATAGTTTTACATATGTACAATGGGTTTTATACCCCAAGATATATAATAAGCATATCATGGTTATCACAAAATAATGAAATACCACATTTTATACTCCACATGCTTTAATGAATATTATTTTTAAGATTTTGGTAAGTTATAACTAATGTCCTTTATAATTCAACTATCCAAGTTATATTGTAAAAGGATCAAATTTATTTACCATTATTCATAACTCCCATTCATGTTTCATTATGTACTCATATCCAAGTTTATACACATCCTAAAATGTATATGTGATCTTAATTCAATCCCATATGTTTAATATTACCCAAGATATTACTCAGCCCAATTTAGCTATAAAATATATCTAATATATGGGTTTTTTTTTATATAAATATAACTTGGTTTAACTTAAATAAAATTTTTTAATTCTAAGACAATAAATCAACTTAGCTCATAATTCATTCCCATGTTTAGTGAAGTAAACTAATTTGTCATTTATATCCCCATCTTATGACTCTATTATTTAAATCTAATATATATTCTTTTAGATATAAAATCATCATACTTGGCATCTAGCTAATACATTATACTAAATTTTTTTCCTTTATACTTTATTCATATATGCTAGGATTCAATAAAAAAATTAAGCTCTATTTATTATACTTGGTGTCTGGATACTAAGATTGCTTCACTACACAAGTGTAACTACAATGTGTGTGTGTGTGTGTGTGTGTGTGTGTGTGTGTGTGTGTTTTAAGGGAAGGAAAAGAAGTTACTTATTCAAGAGAGTTTATAAAGTTTGTTTTTCAACCAAACAAGTGTCAAAATAATATAAAAGTTTGAGTGAAAATGTCATACTCCATTTCTACATCTAAATGCCCCATTTTTCTTTCTACCATGGAGAAATAATTATAATTTGAACTTATATATATATATATATAGACACACACACACACACACACACACACACACACACACACACACACACACACACACACACACACACACACACATATATGTATGTATGTATATATAACTTAAAAATGTAGTGATGTCACTATAATATAATTCAAAGGATGGAAATTAAATGTTTATTTAAATTTGGTGATAATAATCAGGTATAAGCATTTACAACATGGGATTGTCTTCGACATCTTATATAGGGATGATAAAATTCATAGTATTTACTTAGCTTAACAGAGATGTCTAGATCAAAATCAATGCTAGAATAATTCCATAATAATTAATTTATACACATAGAAAATCAAAGTTTTATTCATGGCCCAAAATTCCTATCTAGAAATTGGATTATCTTCTCTTGGTTGGCTATGCTGACTAACTCCCCTTTCTTCCAAAATGCCTCCTTCCTTCTGTGTTATGCCTATCTTTTTTTCTCTCTCCTATTTTCTCTTGAAAAATATTTATGATTCTCCCCCCTTTTTCCTTGTTTCCATTATTCTAAAATAGGCATAGTCTTTAAGGATTTTTATTTGTTTTAGATTTTGTCTTTTTATTTTTGTTTTTATTATTTTCTTAATGTATTTATCTCTTTAATTTTTCCTAATTTTAGTCTTTTCATTTTTTATTTTCATTTTTCCCTTTTCATGGAAATTTCCATTTTTTTATATATTTTAACATTAATTATCAAAAATACATAATTTTACTAAATTAATCATAAATTAATAATCCATATTAAATTTAGATAAGTAAATAACAATTCTACATAGCATTTAATGAACACACACATTAATTATGCAAAAGGGTTTTCATAAATCATTTAACCTATGCTTAGAAAATTATGGAAATCAACTATCTAATATAATCAACAATAATCACACTATGTTACCCATTTAATTATGAATTCAAACATGTACTAACTACTATGGTGTGTGTAGGGCTCTCATTGGTTTCTTAATCATCCTCCAACATCTCCATCTATGTCACCCTCTCAGATGATGCTTTCTCTCTAACACAATATGAGGGACGAATTCTCCTACATCAACCTCACAAAAATTAGGTAGTTAGATCATATCAACATGATAAACATACAACATAAAACATAATTGAAATAACTCATCAGCATGTTCTTAATGGAAAAACATATACTACAACTAACTCACAACAATGCAAACATGTATCCTAAGTAATATCCTATTATTCCATACAACATATGTCTCAAATCTTGGTCAAAAATAGCCAAATGAAACGTTTCAACTATAAATATCCATGAATAATCACATTGTTTTCTTAGCAAGGAATTTGGATGTAATATCGTCACCCACAAAGCCATTAGATGGTGTATTTATCGGGTTACATACCCAAAATTAGTTTACTAGTCTTAGGATTGTGGTATACTTATTTTGGTATGTGTTGTGATAGACTAGTGTTATTTGTGAGATGATTTAGCCTTTCACCTAAACCCATACATAGTTATCTAGGAATTATATATCACCATTTTGTATATCCTTATCTTTATTTTGTATAGTTTTAGTCATCTTGTACATCCATCCTTTGTCATATCTTGTACATCTTTCATATTGTATAATCTTGTCTATCTCATACATTCCATCATCTCATTTCAACCCTATCTTAATCCAATTTTTTCTTGACATCCTTATTCCATCCTTATCAAACCCTTTTCATCTCAATTCCATCTTAATTTATTAGATTTTAGGTCACACATGTGTCCAAACCATCCTCATATCATTTATATTAACCCTTATTATTTCATCATCATCTGCATATACTTTTCCTTATCTTAATACCATTATCCCATTATCCCATCACCTAATCACATACCCGTCTCACCTTGATCAATTCATTTTAAGGTTTTAAGTTAGTCCTCTTGTTATCCATCCATATTATCATATCATTCTATTCCACTATCACTCATCACTCAGTTAGATCTCATACCTAGTCGATGTCTTGCTAGCATCTTGTCACTTTATAAATTTTAATCTATAATATAATTAAACATAAATATATTCATCTCTAATATATTTATCTTACCTATTCATAACTATCACCCATCTAATCATCATCTTACTAGTTTGAATTCAGACACCAATCAAATCCCTAATATTTTTTCTAGCTTGAGAACTAGTCATTATTGATAGGTCATTAACACCTGTCATACTATCAGTCTAAAGTATGATCCTAGTCTTTAATCCATTGGTCTATCTCATCCTCATTATCATCTATCATACTAGCTCAATCACTCAGACCTACTTTATTCAAGGGACCATATCTAATCCTTAGTCTACCTCTACATCGGTCCCCTCATCATCCATATTTTATCATCCATCCCCAAATATTTTAACCCTATTATTATGGACCAATACCTATTTTCCAACAAGGATGAGATCCTTTTTTGGGCCCTAGAAATGGGTTCTTGCTTACCTTTCAACCTTGAATCCATCAAGCCTAAACCAATGTCCTACACCTAATCCCCATCTACACCTAACCCTTATTATATCCCATCAAAGTCAAACTCATCATTTATTTGTAATCATATATCTCACTATAAAAATAATAAGTTCACCCTATTCAATCAATATATCTTGGCCAATAGGGATGAATCCCTCTTGTGACTATTGGAGATGGGTGCCCACCTTCTAAATGATTTTGATCCCTTAAGCCTAGGGTCACTTACCAAGTAAGTCCCTCTTCACCCATTACCCCCATCCTACTCTAAGTCACCCTCCACTATTCCTAGCCTAACTCCTTATCAAAACCCTTTTAGTCTAAAGATTTCCCTCTTTAATCAATATATTATTGAAAATAAGGGGTAGTCCTCTTGTAACTCCTTGAAATGGGTGCCCAACTTCTTGAAGGTCTTGAACCCATCCAAATCACCTTATTCCTAGTTATTAACCATTCATAGTCAAAATTTCCATTTATCCATCATAGTCCAAACCCCCACCCTACTAGCAAATGAGAGCTTATCCTGTCAACCTCGTCTCATTTCCATTTACCTCCTAAATAATCCCACATTTCACCATCATATTATTCCACAACTTGATCTAAAACTTCCACATCTAAAGTCATGGATAAGTTGTATACCCCTCTCCCTATCTCTATGGAAGTCCTATTTTGGAAATTGAGGATCATAAGCATGATTATCCACCCTCAAATATGACCTTTAGATTTTTTCAATCATGTGCCATCATGGTGTCAACCTGAATGATTTTATATATACTCAAAAGTCCTTAAGCATTCTTTTAATATATGTCACCCATTTATAGACTATATCCAACAAATAATTTATAATGATGACATTAAAATTTAGGGAGAGTCCAATGCATCCATGCCTAGGAGTGCCAAAATGGGGTATGCCAAGAATTAGTTCATGAATATAATCAAGCTTATCCCCTCCCTAACCAAGGTCATGAATTCAATCCCATTCATCCTACACACATATTTAATAAATCCATCCCTATGACTCATTCACATCACATCCCCTAGCTTCATAAATATATTAAGCCTAAATCATCCCTTTACAAACCTAAGGTGAAAGAGGTACTTATAGATAATCATATGGTTCTATCTAAAAAATCACCTATGGGCTACATCACCTCATCAACATCCTTATCACAGACTACATCAAAATGGTTAGGATGATGTTTTACAATAACATCTAAATCAAAAATCATGTTAGAATCATCATCCATTATAGATTAGGAAGGTCATGTTGATACCTATCTCTTTAAAGATGTCTTTACTATCAACCAGTCAGAAGGCATGGCTATTGATCCATCCTAGGATGATGAAATTATAACATAGTTATTAGATGATCTATTAGTTGAAGATCATCAAGATGGATATGAATCATCTTTAGATGTTAATTCTACCAAGAGTCTTAGTGATCCTTTTGATATTATTGAAGACACTTTCTCTAGCATTGAGGTTAGGGCTCCTAGTAACCTTTATAAGGACTATGCTTACCATTATCTGCTTAATCCGCCACGCATACTTAATCATCCACCTCTCCTCCTTAATCCCTACATATCACTTAATGAATAGGATGAATAAGAACATGCATCATTAGATTCCCCTCCAGATGTAATATCATGTGTTGAGTATACAAGGATCTAAGTACATAATCAGTTAATCTCATTGAATAATAAGTCATACTATGATCCAAATTTAATTAATCAAAGTCAATATGAGTCTTAAAATCGACCAAGTCAATAAGAATCATCCCCTAGTATAGATATCCTTGAAGTGCTAAGGGTATATCTAAATTAATATCATTTATCTAGTCAAAATTTACTTCCCTCTGGTGAATCACATAATTAGGCACTAGAATTCAACCAAAGTCAAAATCAAATTAAAAAATCAAGATATCATAATAATGTCAAAATCAATAATCATATGAATGACCATAATCTTAATATTTGGATCAAAGAATCAAAAAATCAAATGGTCTTGGATCCCTTAATCTCATGGCACTAATCCAAATAATCCCCTCAACCATTTCCAGTGGTGTATGCAACTATCAAACCCCATTTTCACTCCCCATCCCATCATATCATTCATCATGATCATATCCCTCATTCACATCCTATATCTCATCATCATAATCATGACATACTCCCATCCATACCATATCTCAAATCCTTGAGCAACATTTTCACTCACAAGGGTTGCAAAGACACCTATTTGATATATCTAGAGGATATTCAATTACGAGTCAATAAAGGACATCAAGAAATCTAAGAATCTATCATCCATCACGTGGTCCTATCATCACATGCCTCTAGAATAGGTGTCAGTTAAAGATCTAGAAAATATTGAAATTCTTGAATCTCACCCTTATATAATAAATAGATATGCCCAAAAAATTAAAAATTAAAAGATAAAAATAAAAATAAAATAAAATAATAAAAAATCATTTATCCAATAGTGAAAACTAGTCTTCTGTAACCTTGAAAAGTACCATGATGAAAATTGGTTTCCAACATCATGATTAACACTTGGGGAAAAATTCATCCATGTCATATCTCTCTATCTATTATTCCTACCCATCATCCACCATCCTATCTAGCATCTCACAATGTTAATCATTCCTTCACATCTTGAACTTTGTAAGAGAGAGAAATATGTCTTCAGAAATGTTCTAGAATCATTTTGGCATATCCTCTAATGAACACTTGGGTTAAGAGATATATGGTTCCTACATGATGATGCCATCCAACCCTTTTCACCATCATCCTCATCCTTTACTAGTAATCCCATTTTTATAGTGCACATACATATTCTAAAAATCCCTAAAAATTGAAATATTCCAACAACCCTAAAAATCATAAAATTTGAAAAAGCCAAAAATAGTCCATGGTGTCTTGTATTATGCCTTTTACCCTAGTTGCATCCATCTCCATGCATTTAATATTTCCCAATAATGCCATCCATCCTCCTATTCTAAACTAAGGGAAAATCTAGTCTATATCAAGCTAACATTGACCTGGTCTCACTTTTGCTTGATCAGTCTTATGTCTCTCATGTAAATCTCTAAATACTTATCCTAATCCAAGTCCCCATATCGATATAAACATCAATATCCTTACCTATGTCCTAATCCTAATATCCATCATTAGTCTATTCTAAATCCAAATCTACAATCACATCATGATCATCCTAGTCCAACACATCACCCAATCACTCATCCCATCATTCAACAAGACATTATTACATTGCATGTAGATACTTGTGTGTGTGTGTTACTTGTCTATTCTATTTGGCTTATATTTTATAATTTAAATATTTTATTATATTTATCTTTTGAGTTTGTGTTGTATTATGTCTCCTTTCATCTATGGGGGAATGAATGAGGATGCTATGAAGTCACCAAAGCTATAATAATTCTTATAAGTTCCCTTGATGATGCAAATTTTTTTATTTGCCCATGTAATTTAACATAACATCCACTAAGTCATACTTATATCATGGGGAATCCTACCAAGTGCTATATTGGATTGCTTAAATTATAATGAGCCTTATGATAGTTGTGATGGATTTATCATCTACACCCTCATCTCCTTAATCATTTAAATCCATTCACCTAAGATCTACTCTATAATCATAAATAATCTAACTTCTCATAATTTATCCTAGTCTATCCTCTATCTAATCACTAACTAATCTAATGATCATCATTATCATTACCTTCTAATAAATCATCATTGTTTATCCTCTAGTCATCACTACATCATCCTATAGTATATTTATACTATGTAGGTAATACTTGGCCAATTTTTATTGCCTAGGTATAACTCAACCACCATGTTTTCCATCCACTTCATCATTTAATCACTTGATCATAATAATTATTATACCCTTCATCATATTGCTCAATTTTATCTTTGAACTATACTCATCATCAATCTTATCAAATCCTATTCTTATCCTAGCTAACATCTCTCCTTTGATGCATTCTTATTTGGGATACATAGAAATATTGAGGCCTTTAATCATATCTTCATGTTATGTTTGATTCCCCCTTGAAATGTATCAACAACTATGACATCATCATTTATATTCCATAGACATATGTCTTTATTAAGAGCACCATCACTTTCTAGCTCACCATTCAAGTTGAGTTCATCTTCCTCATCCTTTAACTCACATATAGATTCCCATCCCCTTATTTATTCATCACATTCTAACCCTTGTTTCTTCTATTGAGTGGCCATCTAGCTCCTCCCTCCTTGTATTTCCCCTTGAGGGGGCATCATATCCCCTAACATCATATACTAAAATTCATCCATGACATGGTTTTTATTTGAAATACCACTACTCCTTCCACTTTGATCCACCCTTAATTACCTTTTAAATAGGGGTAGAATATATACACTAAAATTTTGGTCACCTTAACTATTCTAATTAATCCCACTAATTTATCCCCTTTATCCTAATCCTAGTCATTTATCTAATATCCCCCCTCATCATTTATTCATTCACTAACCCTTTTTGTACCCCACCAACCAATTAATATTCCTAAATCAATTCTTATCCCATCCTAATCTCTCTTATCTATTATTTGAGATTTTAAAATTCCCATGGCTCACCTACCCACCTACCAAGCCTAATCCTAGGCTCTCTTACGCCCCTAGTCCCTAATCACCCACCTAATCCCTATCCTAATATATCACTAATATTAATCAATCCCTAAGGATATTCTATAATTCTCCAATTCTATAACTCCTCTAACTTGGCCCTTCCAATATAGAAGCCTCTATTTTAGAGGCTTCTAAGGAATTTTTAATTCCTTGGAAAAACCAACATTCTTATTCCTCATGTCTCAAGTTTTAACGTGAGCCATCGATCTTCCCTCCTTAGATTATTTATATAAGACACTCCTCCATGGATAAACCAATTAATGAATCCATAAAACCTTCATGACAATCAAATAATCCATGATCAAAATCATTGGTCAACCTGTCACCATGTCAAACTTTTGAGTCCATGGTAATATAGAATAAAAAATCTAATTGAAGATCTTGGAGAAAGGATATTTAAATGAAGGAATTGGTAATATATTTTTTATCTTATCTGATTTTCTTACATAATATCTCCAATTGAGTGTATTGTGCATTTTGGGTTTGAATTGTCATATTTAGGTAGTTTAATTTAATTGTTCAAAATTAAAATCACACATAATGCATTCCCATCATGAAGATCCATTCAATAGAATATGCAGAAGGAGAATGAGGAGACGGTTGTTAAAATTGATCATCATAATGAGAATAATGAAGCATCCATAAAAAAACTAAATTTGAACTCTCCTCTAGAATTCTTTCAAGAATATTCCATTCCACTTCTTGAGAAGGAACCTATCCTTGGTGAGGCAAATGAATAAGGTCAAGATGTGGTGGTAGTTGATGAAGGTGATTTAATTGAAATTGAGGAATAAATTTCCAATGGGACACCTCTTGGTGAGGAGAAAAAAATCAACCTTCAATAATGCAAGAGATGGTTAGCTTTAAGAAGATCAAGGTAAGTAAGATGAGTCACTAGAGGAAAGTATATCAGTTATCTAAAAAGAGGGTGATTTTTAAGACCTTATTGATGATATGGAAGTTGATATATTTAATGAAAATCCTAAATAGTATGTAAATGAGCTATTTATCCAACTTTAAGTAGTTTTAGGACAAGGAGATAGTCCTCAAGAGGTTTTAGTTGGTCAAGAAATCTGTAAACCATCTAGTGAAGTTGAAGAGGAAGGTGACTTTATTGTCATATAAGATGATGAATTTGTTATGATAGATGAGGGATATTATAATGATATATCAAATGTGGAATAAAGTTTACTATAGTACCAAAATCATGGTCAAGGAGGTATATTCCCCAAACCCTTCTCAAGGTGTGTTATTCTTACTTCTACATCAGCCACTATCAAACTTGAAGAAAGTCTTAAAAACTAGATCTATGTGAGAATCAATCAAAGGACTTGTTTGAAAACTAGATCTCTTTAGGTTATTTTCTTATAGAGGCATGTCATGATCTGGTTCAAATTAGATAAGGTAGTTTCACCAAACAATAGGAAGATAGCCTCCAACCATGCCATCCCATGAGGCTATTTCATTTGAAGGTGACTTATTTGAAGTCTTTAAACAAGGATATCAACCTCTCATCCCATTTTTAGGTATCTCTTCACTCTTGGTGAATGAAACTAAAATTAAATGGACTAAATATTTCATGAAGTAAGATTCATCTCTCTTGGAAGTTAACCCTAAAAACATGCTATAAGATCTACCTCAACTTATTCAACTTTATCAAGAGAAGCCTGTGGATGAGGCAAAAATGAGACTATTCATGAAAATTATACAAGTTTGGAATGAATATGCTTTGGTGATTTATTAACATATCCAAAATATGCACCTAAGGATGGATAAATAAGTTTTGATTAATATTCTAAAAGGCTATGAGAATGACAAAATCTCTAAATGCAAGTGAAGATTCTCATCCCATGAATAATACTTGATTGGGATTTAGTCAACACGTGATAATCTCATCTCATGGTGCCATGGTGATAAAATAATATTACCATTTGATATTGGAGGAGAAATAAGTTGGGTTTAGGTTATTTATTTGTAATAGGTTATTTTCTCATTTCTAATAAGTGTTGTCAACATAAGTGTGGTGTGTTAACTGCCTTAGTTGCTTTGTTATCTTATCTTGTTACTTTCTTATGTGTTTGGGAATTTTTTTTTATTTTAGTTTCCTTATGTTTAGGAAGTTGTTTTAGTATTTAAAGGTTTTATAATTTGTTATATCTAATTGACAGTCTAATAAGAGTGGTAATCCAAGTCATATTGTAATGTATGAGTCTTGTGTCTATCATGATGAGATAACTAGTTCTCTTGACTGGCAAGTTGGTCAACCCTTGTGAGTCACTAAATATGATGATGATGATTTGGCCTCCTAAGTCAAATTTAAACCCTTATAATTAAAAAATTATTCATGAGACCCATCTAATACTATACACGGTGGTTTACATGCATTTTTATGTCCTTTTTTGGTCTCATTTTAAGCCTTTTAACATTTTTAAGGTGTCATAGTATGTGCTAGACATTGCTTAAGATATCTTCATGTCATAGCTATTTTGGGTCTTTTGATGATTTAATAAGTTTTTATGGTGGTCCTTGGGTGAGTTTATGGGTGTCAAGTTCATTTTAATGCCTATATAATGTTTAAAACCTTATTTGACAAAATTAAGGTTCCTTATCAAAGATTAAGGTAATTTGGAGAGTCTAAGGTTTCTTGTTTTCATGATATTTATGCATGTCCTATCCATTTATTGAGAAGGGACCTTTGTTATAATGATATAGGGGTGAAAAAATAATTTTTGAGCCTTGAAATGAAGTCTAATGATGTATTCAAGGTCATCCTCCATAGTTTATTTGTTACACATGTTTTAAACTCAAATAAACCCCTAAGGTCATCAAACGATTTTCAAACATGCTATGTGAGCTAACCTTCATGTTATAATCCTCTATATAATGGTATGTTTTTATGTAAAATTGAAATTGAGGGTCTTAAAATGTCTCCATATCAATCATAATGTCATTTTAGAATGATTTTATATGCAAAAGGTCTCCTTTTAATAGTCAAATGTTTTCCATCCATCAAAAGGGGGAAAATGACTCTCCAAATTCCATCCATCAATAAAACATATTTTAAAATTGTATTTGGATCATTTTTTCCCTCCCTCTACCCTAAATGGATTCTTAAAGCTTCAGACTTGAAAAAATGTAGAAAATAAGGTGTTTATAGGCTTGTAGAACTTGGTACGATCAGGGCCATATAGAAGGATGTTAAAATATTAACAAATATTTATGATAGGTATCTCAATGAAGTTTCATGGCATAAATATGCAAGGAAAGATAGGAAATTTAGTTTAATTACCATTGATCTCTTGACAATCTCATAGGGGACAGATTGAGTTACATAGTATAGTCTATATAAGGGGATTTAGATCCCAATCTCTTAGATAGATATGCCCCCCTAGTGGGCTTGAAATCAATGTAATTTTTTCTAAAATTCATCCCCTAAGATTTATGAATAATTTATAAGACCCCACATGTGGTCTTAATCCCTTTACAAACCCATAGGCCCAACTACAAATAGATTCATGAAAAGTTTGAACTTGTTGTGGTATCCTAAGCATGGAGGAATGTATATAATGGTTTATTGAGTGTTTTAGACTCTTTAATAATGTTATTAGAGGATTTTGAAGGATATATCCACCCATAGTTCCCATTGGAAGGTATTTTATAGGTTATGTGCTCAGACTTATGTGTTTCATAAAAAATAAGATATAAAAGTGATCAAAGAAGAGTCTCCATACTCCCTCCATACCCCTCTCATGCTCCACATGATCACCATTTGATAGGTTTATACCTCTTTTAACATCTCTCAATGCACACCATGTGAATGAGGAAGTAAAAGCTTCAAGTTTATCTCATAAGTAGTATAAATTTAGTTTGAAAGTGCATGATTGATTATCTTCTTCAGGTGGTAAGTGTGATTCAAGGATGTGGAGGAGTTCCTCTCTCAAATAAATAAGTTTCCTTATATCCCTCAAAAACCAAAACACATAAACTAGGTCCAAATTACATTCATAAGATTCTTAGTAGAGTTTAAGGTTTTTTAGCCTAGTTTAATGTTTTTTTAGGGCTCCCAGGTTTCATTTTTATCTATTATAATGTATAATCCACTCAATTAAATATCATATTTTGTTGAATATATAAGTATAGGATACCTAAGACTTAGTAAAATGGTCTTAAATAGGAGAAATGAAATCTTTATGGTCTCATTGGAATGTCTTATTTTTACTAAAGATCCAAATCCTATCAACCCTATTATGAACCTATCTCCTAAAATTTCAAACCCCAAATCACATTTATAAGACTACTTAGTGGCTCAAGGGCCAGTGAAACATTGATAGAAAAATGCCAAAAGAGGCATAAATAATATATGTAGGGTTGAAGTACATATTAATGGTCAAGTATCAAAGAATTTTAGGTCCTATGTATCATGTTTCATCACTCAATGAGGTCTCAAACTACCAATCATGATCAAGGAGGGTGTATTTATAGGCCTATTGTGAAAACTAAGCAAGTGATGTATTCACTATTGGAATTATAGGCCTATAAGTCAATGAATATTCATGAAGAGTCATAGGGATATATGAATAATAATGGGAAATGAAGGAGTAGGTTAAAACAAGATTAATATCAACAATTCATCCTAAAAGGACAAACTCAATCAAGGCTTCCATGCAAATAGGACTATGATTGTAGAGTTAGAAAAACACTAATGGTGTGATGAGAATAAAGAGGTTTAGAGAGTTATAAGGGTAAATGAGAGTTCATAAAAATATTAATGTCACTCAAGAATATAATTAAGCATCAATAAAATATAAACTTACCTCTCAAATGGTCTCACTCAAGCTGGAAACTAGGACTGTATCCTACATATAGTGATGGAAGATTAAGGTGATCAAGTTGAAAATGGTTAGAAAAGACTCAAAATACTATTAGGATGATAAAAATATGTTTTCAAAGATTTATATGGCTTTAAATTGATATCAAATCAAATTAAACCAAAATTATTTAGTCAAGATAGATGATTACTGCCTACAGGTAGGATCTTTAGCCAAGAAGGTGAAAATGTCAAGAACCTTGCATAATGTTGAAATAAGAGAAAGGTGAAGAGTTATCATTAATTATTTTTTATTATTCCTTATTCTAAATTGGATACTATATCCCTCTACAACAAATTAATGAACCTTGACAAGATATTAGGCCTAGTAGGCCTAAATAGGCAATCACAGGCTAGTCATGAGGAAGTAGGGTGGCTAAGTGAAAGGAGCCCTTGATATGAGATTAATATGGTATATGAAAAATATGGAGGTCATATTCCTTATAATATACTATTCAAAATAATCTCAAGGTTACAATAAAGGAATAAACTCATACTCATAGTCCAAGCAAGTTTGAGAACACCTATAGGTAGAATGCCAAAGAGGAGATAATATGTGTTGAACTCTACATATAAGTGAAGTGATAGAGTGAAAATAGGGCCTATAAATTATTTTATGAAATATATTAGTATATAATTAATTCTTTGGACCTTTCATATAGACAAAAAAAGAGCCTAAGGCTCCTAATTAGGCTAAATAGACTTAAACTAGCATGTAAAGGCATGTGCATGAAAATTGGGGATAGATTGAACATGAGGGAAAGTGAAATAGGATAAAATTAGATAGAAAATGGGTGATATGGTGAAATTAGAATAAAAAATTCATCTACAATTGGCTTATATTCCTAATACTTAGTTTAGGCCTATAGGGCATAAAACCACCCTTATGCCTCAAAACCCTAACCTCCTCCTTATGGCATATCCAAACCCCCCAAGTAGACTTAAAGTCATGATAAAGTGTGTGATGATGATATAGGTCATTAAGAAGGTTTTTTGGATAGAGGAAAGCAAGGAAGTAGTCAAATTTGGTCTCATTACCCTTCTCAATCTTTGCTACCCTAGTCTACCATGTCAAGCTACCAAATCCAACACTCACATCTCACATAGAAAGATGACTCAAAACCAGTGATATGAGGTGAAATTTGGGCCCCCTATAAAATCACTATCCATGGAGGAAAAAATGGCATTCAAGAGCCCAACTCTATGAATAATCGCTAATACTACAACCCACATAGAATGCTTAGAAGAAAGATCGAAGGTTGCCAACTTTCACTCATAACTCACCATAAAGGTTGCATGGGACTAAGATATATTTAGTAATTTTGAATGGGTGTATGGGATAAACATATATGGAAATAATTTTTATATTTAAGGCCTATACTCTATGAACCATCATTAAGATGGCAAACCACTAAAATCCTACATAAACCTTAATAAAGACTTTATGGATAAATTCTTGAGGAATTTGCATCCAAATTCATTGAATTGGTCTTGAATACACTTCAATCACATTTTTCTCTCTAAGAGGATCCCATCCTTGGTATTGGTTTGTATAGATAGCTATATAGACCCCCCAAAAACACTATTTTAGAAAGATTTAGGGATGAATCCAAGGTGAAGAATTTAGGGAATAGCAAAAAATAATTTAAGAGGATAGTATGAGATGAATTAAAACTATATATATTTAAAAACACCCTCAAACCTCCCTATAAAATCTTCTACAAGTTTGATCAAAAGGGGTAGTTTAGAAATGTTAGTGAAAGGTGACCTAGTCACCTAAATGAACAAATTTGTAGGTGTATAATACTTAGAAGGAATAATTTATGGTATAATATACTTTTGTATACCTATGAATTGATCACTAACCTATTATCAAGTTACTATTTAGGTATCATGGTCATCCAAGTAGTTAATATCAAGTTACTAGGCCTAATTACCTAATAGGTCTATATGGTCAATAAGGAAGGATGTCTATTGGCATAAAGGGATACTAAGGGATTAATTTTAGGATCATAAACAATGATGTAACTAACTCATGAAGGAAATAAATCATACTTATCATGGTAATTATGGAGGATAGGTGGTTTTAGGCCTAATAAACATGCATAAGGTGAAGGGAAAGCTACTTAATGCTTCATAAAGACCTAATTGAAGCACTTGATGCATTTGTAATTGTCAAAATCAAAGGGAGTTAACTAGATTGGTGTTATCACATTGATTATTGAGTAACCCAAAACTGAAGGAGCCTACACCACTACATCTCTATGCCACACTCTCCATTGAAGGATATCAACTAGTCAAGGCAATGCATGGAGAGATCATGGAGCTATTTAGGCTATTTGTAATTGATGTCTAAATTGAATTATGACCATTATGACCATTTATCCAAACTTTCACACCAATATTCCATTATCTCACCTTTTTTATTTTATAAATTGAGTAAATAAGGCCGTTGTATAGATCCCTCTACTGGGTATGAAGCAATTCTACTCAAATTTGTATCTTGTAACCTTCTGAAATAATGAAATGACTGATTCAACTTTTCCATGTTAGTATTTATTATGTTATATGCTTTTTTTATTTGCATAAGTGGTAGGTTTTCTTACTTTTCAAGTCCTTACCTCACCTAGATGCTAGTAGGTTGTTTTATTTAGGTCACACAGTGTGTGAAAGTGTTAGTGGTTGAGCTTGGAGTGGATTTTGACTAGTGTCTTAAATCAAACCTTCTTTTCATGACCTTCAGGTTCTAATCATATAGCACATCTTCTATGTGAAACATTGATGCTTAAAATCTCTTGGATAGAGTGGTTTAGTTTCTTTTTTTATTCATTAGTGTTGTTGAAAGGTCAAATAGAGTGGACATATCATATTGGTGCATCACCTATAGTAGAATAGGTTTCATTTCATGTTTCCCTTCTATCCCTTTTCATCAACAAGTCAATAGGTGTTAGGAGTTGAGATCAATTTATTCACTAGGTGAGATAACCCCATAAACTATATGTTTAGTCCATACATCAGTCACCCACAACATTAGACTAATCCCATATTACCCCAAACTTGGATAGGTTTGAACAATCTTCTCCTAAGGGTATAGTTTGGTGGTTAATACGTCCCTCATTCTCTTTTTTTTAATTCAATTCATATTTTGTTCTTCACTATGTGTGCATCTAAATCCTCCTAATTACTTAGGGGGGTCTTATGGAATTATAGGAGGGTGAGGAGGGATAGGATGGCTAAGAGGAGGGTTACCAAGTTGTTGTCTTGCACTAGAATGGGATGTTTAAAAAAATGATTTTAACAATAAAATAATGCAAATAATTTTTTTGTTCAAATCTAGTGTTAATAAGTTTAGGTTTTTATTTATTACCTCCCCCCTATGGCAGCATTATTGATCCATCAAGGACACAAGTGATGGTAATTTTTTTCTCCTCCTCCAAGCACAATGTGAACATGGTATAGGGTAGATAAACTAAAAGTAAATAATAAAACTAGTGAGAATGAGAATGGACATAGGTTTAAGTCTTTTTTATAAAGGTTATAATGCATATGCATTATGTGTAGTATACATGACATTTACATGTAGTGTACACTAAACCTCACATGTACACATTATGGCTCATAGTTTTATAAGACTAATTTAAAATAGAATGTATGATTTATATATGTTATGTGTGTGTTCTATGTTATAATTCCTATGTGATATGGTAAGATGTCCACAAAATTATCTAGACCCTTCTCACTAGTATTATCATCATAATTAATATTATAGAAAGGCATCTATTTTCTAAGGTAAGTATATTGATAATTCCAATCAATGTTTAAATTATGGACATAAATATAAGGTATCTAAGTATATATTGGCATTTTAAAAATATGAGTGGTATGAAAAGGTAATTATATCAATTCATAAGCATTACCACTAAATCTAATGCTATTTCTAGTTGAATTGAAAGAGCTAGGTATCCTAGGCATAATATATAATCATGAAGACCACCAAGGAAGAAAATAGAAATTTAATAAACTCCAAATAATATTAAAATCTAAAAAAATAGATTTGAAACAAAAAATCCCAAACCCTAAGTAAACTCCAAATATATATATAATTAAGAAACAAAGGTGTAAGTACCTAATTTTTAAAGTGAATGTAATTTTTAAGTATAAATAGGTGAAAATAACATAGGGTTTGAGAAAACATGTATCAAAAGATGAATATTTAAAAAAAATTAAAATAATAAAAAAACCATGAAACCCTATGGAAGAAGGTATGAGTGTTCAAAGAACAGAGGAGATCATTAAAATGATTTATAGTTTTAGCGTTTATGAATTAAAACAAAAAAAATGATTGATAATAGATTATATACTATTTAACAATGTCAAACAATAATTTAGATCTTCCCTAATGGTTAAAATAGTAAACATGTAAAAGTAAATTATTAAATTAATAACTGAATAAAATAAAAATATGATAAAACAATCAGGCCTATTATGAATTATAAAATTTTGAATGTGGATAAGGAATATGTAGAATTATAGTTGACTATTATAAAATTTAGACCTAACTATAGTGATATGATTAGAATTTGAGTCATTATTTCCCTAAATGGGATTAACATTGACTTGATTGGACCATGATTCATGTCCTCCTACAATGTTCTTATTTTGCACTCAATTTCATATGTTAAATTCTTTTTTGCATGTTTTCTATTGGATGTTGTATTTTTTATACATTTACGTATTTGATATGATGGGAATAAATATGTAAGTGGTGTCTTCTTCTCTCTCATTGACCTAGCTTCCAATAAACTCAAAACAAAACAAAGTTATGGGCTAGAAAACCTCAAATGAACTTATATCCATAAGAGTACAAAAGGTTATTGTTTCCTTTGTTAGTTAAAATATCAAAATAAAATCAATGAAATAAAACTAACTTAATCTTAAGACCTTGTGATCTAAATAAAGGATGAATAGAAAACTAAATATGAAGACAAAAGCATGAAAATTATACCTTCTATTGGCTAGATATTTTATAGGCTAACAAAAGTATCCATGCAGTCATGGGATTAAATCCACTTCATTTAACAATGAAGCTCCCATAAGCTTATGTCTATTTATTTTTAATTATTCACATCTCTTAGTTATTCACATATTAGATAGATTATGTGCAAGTTGTCTTATTTTTAGGGTATTACTTTAATCATAGAGTTCATGAACCATAACAAGGTGATTTTGTAGCAAGTAAGCTGCTATTCTAGAGAATGTGTAAAGAGATTTCAAGAAATTGAGAATGAAAGAATATAACATGTGAGGAGAAAGAAGTTAAACTTCACAATAAGCAATTTTATAGATCTTATTGAATCTGTACAAGTAACTAAACATTCAAAAGATGAAAATATTTACAGAAAATGACTAAGAAATAATGGAATTCACATTTAGATTTAAATATAACACAAAATTTACCATTTTATCTATATAAATCCATCAAATGATATTCTGAGATGCAAAGTTCCATAGAAAACAACTTCTTTCTCATTCACTTTGAACCAATGTCATACAAAATAAAAAATTAGAAATCTAAACACAAAGTTTTAGATTTATTAAATTCTCTTGCTTTAGTTACAATGGCTATGAAAAGATTACCATCCCCCTAGGCACATAATCCTAAACTCATATTTATACAAGAACAAATGTCAAAATCAAATAGGAAACACCTCCTTCAAAACCCATGTGCTATGTTAAAAACTAGGAACCATTGAGATGCATCTTCCTCAAATTTCTCTTTTGTGGCATTCAACAACTAGTGACATGTTATGCTTCTTAATATTACTATTTGGATTGAACACAACTACTTTACATGTCGAGAAGCATTCACTCAAGTAATTTTCTCTTACAAAATGAATTCATGTAATGGTGTTTAGCCTAGTTACTTTAATCTTAAATTTTTACAAAGTAATATACCTTGAAAATTAAATCCACTAAATGAATTTAATTGAAGTAATTACCTCTAAAAAAGTTAATTTATAAATATAATGGAAGAAAATGAAAATAAGAAAGAAGAAATTGTTGGGAAGAAGAGTAACAACAATTATTCCACATCATAGACTTCAGATCTACACTTCTCTTTGTGTTTAAAATGCTAAGACATCATCAAATATATTATTTCATCATTTAGCTTAGAAAGTGATTGCCTTTTAGTCTCAAATCTTAACATTTCACTTTCCAACCTCTTACTATGAGCTTTCATCTTTTCAAGTCTTGGTTCAAGCCTCTTGATTTCATGTTGACATTTGATTAACTCCTTTATTGATTTAACTGTGAAAGTAGTTGTGGCCTTTTCCATTATTTTATTAAACTATTAATATACCTACTTAAATGTCTTTGGAGTGTTATCAGATCAAATGTTAATGAGAACAAAGAGACAATCTTCTAGATTCACCTTTTCATTGCGAGCTTCTTATTCTAAAGTCTTCATTTCTTCACACATTTCCTCAAGAATATGCATATAAAAAGATAAGAGAAATTCTTGTTTTAATTTCTTTATTGATCCATTAGGGATAATCTTCTCTTCAAGAAAAACTTTCTCACTCAAAGAAATTATTATTTACAGACTCTCTTGTCATAACTTAGAAATCCCATTCTCATTCATTATCTCCTTCATTACTGCCTTTATCTTAGATAATTTATTTATAATATTAACATGAATACCTAAGACTTTAGTGAAAAACTTCTGGGTAGTTTGATGTATCTTCTTCATCCATTCATCAATGACCTTAGCCTTATCTCTAGTTTCTTCCACCTCAATTATTACTTGCTAGCCAATTGAATCTCTTGAAATAATTGCTTACTATAGAACAGACCTTGAAACTTTAGCAATTATTTCACACAATTTAGAATTTTTTTCTTTCAACTTGGCCTTAGAAACCTTCTCCTCATCGAGCTTCTTGAAAATAGTGTCAATCAAGGTCTATGTATCTTTTTTCAATCCCTTTATGGTAACTTCTCCAAGAGATATCTTTGTAACTGTTAAGTCACCTTCAGTGACTTTACTTTTATTCATGCCCTATTAAGAGACTAATACCTCTAAACATTTTTGTCCTGGATTCTCAATTATAAATTTTAAAGTTACCTTAGTGGTCTTAATATTATTTCCTTTTCTATCCAAACTCTTCGATAGATGAAAATCAATTTATTCTAGATTTATCACTTCTCTAGACTCGAGTTATTTACATTGCCAACTAAGAAGAGAAATCTGTACTAGTGGAAGAGTTTATATGAATCACCATCTATTGATAGCTATTCCTTACCACTATTTCTTGAGAAGCAACTTCCTATGTCTTTGGAGTAGCCTAAACAATAATGGAAGTAATTTTTTCATCTTTTCCATTCTCTATTTCCTTATCTTTCTCAGCTTCCTTATACCTTATTTTCTCTGTCACTTTTTCTACCACTTTTTGTTTCTCAAATTCTTTATCTTTTGATATCTCATTTTCCTCCTTCTTAGGTTCAACTTCCTTCACCTTTTCATCCATTACCCCTTATATGGCTTCTTTCTCAGGTTTAACTACTTTTTTCTTTTCTTGTAGTACCTCTTGAGATGGGTTCACTTCTTTAGTAGTTACTTATTCTGACTCATTTTTAGTGGTGGGTTGATCTTTTGAAGGAGGTAGAGGTGGATAATTAGGTGGATAATATGGAGGAGGAGGAGGAAGAAAATTATTTTCCTTTTGAATGGTTTTGTTTGAAGTTTTGATGCCATGAGACTCTAGAAGTGGCATAAGTATCGATGGATTTATGGTAGGTGTAGTGGAAGTGGGAATGGTGGGAATAGTATGACTAGTGGTAATAGTAGAAGAGACCAAAGGAGGTATGGTGATATCTGGTTGAATTATCTCTTTATATTTTACTATAGAATATGTGTCATCATTATTTCTCTTTAACTTCAACTTCTTTATGGTTCTCTAGTTACTTTCTCCTTACACTATTTCTTTTTCATTTTGACTTACATGAGTAGTTTCTTTGGTTAAATCCTTCATATAGTAGCCTTTGTTAAGAATCCATGTGGAAGTCATAGTCAAAATATTTGAAGTTATATTTATAATAGTCTTAACTTGGTTTTTACCAAAGACAATTTCCATAATTGGGGCATTGTCTCCCCTTGTTGCATAGTAGGCATCACTGGTTACAATTCCATCATCCTCCATATCTTATGGAATTGTAACTAAATCAAAAGAATGAATTTGTTCAATATTCAAATTACTATTGTCCCTTCTTTTGCCATCAAAATCATCCCTACAATCTATCCAAAATTCCTCAAGTGTAGTAAAATGAATATATTCTAGAGAAATTATACTTTGAGATAAGCCTTTGCAATCAAAATTGGCCCTAGCCTCAAAATGTGTTTGATTGTAATTGTGGTACATCTCCTTTTATACATTGTTTTCTTTGTAAATACTAGGATAGTGGTAATGACCAATAAAAATAGGAAAATTAATAGTGGGATGATGAGCCTTTGATTATAAGTCATGTAACTCAACAATCTACATACACAACTCCATAAGAATCCACTTATCACTAGGGTATCTAGGTAATTTGATCATTGTGCCTAAGAAACCCCAATTTTTGATATATGTGAAGTTGAAGAACTAAATGAAAATGCACCCAAATTGGGAAACTCCATCCCATGCTGCATCAGATACTCCTTTATGTTTTAGAGCCACATTTAACTTTCAAATGATTTCATAAAAGAATTTATCATTCACTATTTTATAATACTTGTAGATTTAAAAAGAACCAAGTGAGGATAATATTCATATATTGGCTTAGTTTCTAGCATCCCTTTTGTATTTAGCCTAGAAAAGGCTCCATTTAAAGCTATAACATATACCAGATATGAGGTCATCTTGAAATCAAAAGTCTATAATACATTGATTAACTATTGGTCCATGTTATCACTTATCATCCTAGCCCACTCAATCATTACAAAACTCCTATTAACATCAATAGATCTAATATAAGCATAAATCCAAGTTGAAAATCACTTGGCATTCTTTTATCTATTGATTCTACATAAAAACTAAGTAATGTCATTTACTCCCTAAACCAAGTTTGACATTATTATCTACTTTGGAAATCTTGAAGCTTGCTTAGCTTTCTTCAGGGAGTTTGTGTTCATTATTTTAATGTACTCTGCTATCTTATTTTCCCATTGAATTTTATATTTTTCCATTCTTACATATAGGGTTCTAAATGTTGTTGGGATATTCAAACAATAGTTAATATATTGAACATCCAATTTTATCACTATATTACCAACAACATCTCTCACAATCCTAATAAGGGAGTCATAATATTTGTCACATGCTAGGATAAATTTAAGAAGTTAATCTAAGCTTGGGAAAGTTGTAGCTTGAATAATCCCACTATTAATCATTACCTACATGAGTGGAGTCTTAACTGTAGCCTTAGATCTCTCTAATAACTTAGTCATAAATACATAACCCATATATGTATCATTTATTTCAATCAACTTATAAGTGATACATGATTCAATAGAATACCCCTTATACTCATACTTCATCTTTGGCTCTTGAGATTTGGCTCTCTTAGATTTTTTTAACCCTTCCTACTTGGCTCTAGGATTTCTTCAAGTGTTAATTCAAGGAATTCTTCAATCTGAGTTGCTTATAATTATAATCTAGTTATTTCTTATTTTTGTCCTTCTAATTCTAACATTAATTTTGAGTAACTCTATAAGAACTTGATAAGTGATTTTCAACACTTATAAATTACACCAATTGGTTTAGAAAGGTTGAATAAAAGAGTTAACTTGTTATTTCAAATAGTACCTCTAAGCAAGATTTAGGTTTCAAGTAGTAGAAATTATTGAAAACCCCTAAGTAACTCATAGTAAGCAATAGGGTATCAAAACCCTGAGTTGGTCTAGATGATATTAAAATCTTAAGCATTCAAGAATCTAGGTAAGTAATAAGTAATAGGCATGGAAAACTTTGGGTTTCTCTTAGCTTGTGACTTTAGGTTTATCTTGACTAGTTACTTGAGTTTGGGACTCCAAGGAAGCAGTGAGTCATGAGGAATTTGGGTCTCTTGAGGGTGGTTTCTTTAGGTTTATTCAAACAAGTAACTTGGGTTAGAAATTGCTAAGTATAAGTAATAAGTAATCGTAATTCTAGGTTCTACTCAGGTAGTTTTATAGGTTTCTCAAGGTTCTAGACTTTGGATTTACTAATGCAAGAAACTCAAGTTGAAAAACCCACAGAAGTAGAAGTAATGAGTAGTTATGAGTCTAGGTAAGCAATAGGTTAAGGAAAACCCAAGTTGGTAAGACACTTTGAGATTCTCAAGTTTCTTAAGGTGAGTAACTTGTGCTTGGGAACCTAAGTAAGTGTTAATGAGGAACCTAGGTTTCTCATCTAGTTTCAATAGTTAGGTTTTTAACCTAGGTCTCAACTTTTTAGTATTTTAGGAATTTTCACAGGGTTTTACAACACTACTCAAGCATGTAAAATTAAAAATAGATGCAATAGAAATTAGCATAGATAGTAGAATATTCATGGTGGAAAATGAAAAAAAAATACCATAGAAAAATGAGAAGAAAACAATTAGGATGGAGGCATAAAAACAAAGAAATAATATCTAAGTAGCTTAAATGAAAATGAGTCATGAAGAATTGGATCAAAAATCACTCTAGAAGATCAAATAACATAGATCAAGGTTTGTAGGTATTATATTTTGGTCAAATAATTCAAATGTAAGGTGGGAAATGAAGTAGAAGTCATTGATATTTATATTTTCCAATGCATTAATGGCATGTAGTGGACACATGTGAAGAATCCACATAATCCCTTAGATTTTTAATGGGTTTCTCAGACTGATTCACTTAATTTTTATTTTAAGAGTTAAGCAATCTTGAAATCTTGAGTTTACATTGACTAGTGAGTATTTTGGGTTCATAAATCTCTGTTACTTTTACTTGTGGCTTTGGGTAAGTAAAGTTACTTTGAAAACTTGGTTTTCTTTATGTAGTGTTCGACAGGTTTTTTGGACTACTTTACTTAGCTTTTGATACAAAGTAAATTTGTTTGGTAATTCTAGTTTGAACTAAACAATGCAACTTAGACTTGAGGGGCTACTTTTCTTCTTGTTTAATAAGTTAAGTACCTTGGAAAACCCAAATTGTATTGGAAATGAACCCAACCACTTAGCTTTTTTGATCTTCTAGGAAAGATGAGTAAATGGGTTTTCTAATGATGGATTTAGGTAGATATTTTCAACCGTATGGAGTAATTTTGAAGTAGTTGGGAAAGGAAGCAATAAAAATGAAAACTAATAAATACAAAGACTTTATTCTAGGGATTGGTTTAACAAGGACAACTAACTCACATAAGACAAAAATAAATTTTTTAAATAAGGGTAACCTAAAATTTCTAAGTGTGAAATTTTAGGGACACCAATTGGTTCTAATTGGGGACATATTTGTTTCTATTAGGAAGAAATAAACAAGGATGAGATCCTATTATCTCTAGTTTTGAGTCTTGTGTATTGGGTATGGAGTCTTTCAAAAACTCAATCATAAAAGCTACAAAGAAAACAAATAAATAGAAAAACAAAAATAAAAAAAATAAAAGAAAGACTAAAAACTTTATTTATATACATATAAGTTTTACCCTACTATTCAATTCTTATAGAGCTTTAAGTGTTGCCATTTCAATGGTAGTGGCAGTTCAATTCCATCTTGATAAGCTAGGATGAGGCTATCTCTTCCAATAATACTCTTTATAATAAAATTCCCTTTCCACAATGAGTCAAACTTTCCATGCTTTCCTTTTTATTAAATTTGTTTATCCCATAGGAGGACCAAGTTACCAACTTCAAATTGTCTATCTTGAGCCTTATCAAAATTCTTCTTCATTTTCATTTGATGATCATTCATCTGATCAACAACTTGAATATGAATCTTTTGTAGTTCAGTGAGAAAAATGATCCTCTTATCAAATGAATCTTGATAAATCATAACTTCAATAGATTTAGACAATTACAAAGTAGGAAAATCTATGGTGATTGGTATCTCAACATTTATTCCATATAATAACTAAAAAGGTGACATACCAATGGCTTTCTTTAGAGTGATCCTATTATCCCATAGTGCACCAAATAACTTCTTGTGCTAGGTTCATTGATTATTATCCACCAACTTATGAATGATGGTCATCAAGTTACTTTTACTTGATTTAGCTTGACCATTTGCCTGATGATAGTGATTTGAAACATTAACCAAGTCTATTCCATATGAGTAAAAAAAATTAGTTAGTTCTACTTAGGAAAAGTTGGCTACATTATTTTTTACTATCTTATATGTGACACCAAACCTTACTATAATGTTCTCTTTGATGAAATCACATACGACTTTAAAAGTGGCATGGTTGACCAGAAGGGATTCTACCTACTTGTTGAAGTAATTAGTTATAGTTAAAACATAACAATGTCTATCACTTAAAGAAGGATTTAACATGCCAATAAAATCCATGCCCCACTAGTAGGATGACTTATCAATAATAAATATTTTTAGAGGCAAAGCTGGCAACTTGAGTCATCCCATGAAATATTGACATGCTTAACACTTAGCAACCTAATCCAAAGCATCTTGGAAAAAGTGTAAGCCAAAAATATCTTGTAAAATTTTGTGTTGTGTTTCATGCTGAGAAGTGGCTTCCACCTACTTTATCATGGTACTACTCTAGAATTTTTTTGTTGTTATTCTTTGTCCACACAGTGAAGGAAAACACCATCAATTCCTATTTTCTCTAAACCATTATCACAAATGACATAATAATTTAACTTCAACTTGATGGTACACTTTTAATTATGTGTTAATTAGTTAGACATTCTCCATAAGTCAAGAAGTAAGAAATCTTACTATACCATTCATCCATAAGACCAACAAAGATCACCATAGGTAAATCTCTATCTGATTTATCTTGGAATGAAAATTTTGTTGTATCTATGTCATCAGGGTTTCTCCATGTCATCAAATGTCATAAGCCTCTTCCTCTTACTAGCTTCATTGGTTTAATATTGAGGTCAAACTCTTTCACCTTAGCTACCCAAGTGCCTCTTAATAATCTTAGTTCTTGTTGTGTTAGAATTGATTTTACAACAATGTAAGGTACATAGACTTTAGTATGTGTAGACAAAATTTAGTAATTAAAAAAATTTCATGCTTTGACTATATTAAATAGCTATTTCTCCATCTATGAATAATTTGGTTCAGAGATTTTCAATGGCTAGTTCAAGAAAGCTATTGGGGATTCAATTCCTTCATCATTTTTTTGTATAAATTACATGGTATGTTCAGAAGAGTAATAGTAAATAATGAATTCTCTACTAAAATTTGGGGAAACCAACACTCGATCTTTAACTATATTTGATTTATTTTTTTCAAATGCTAACTTACCTTTGGCATTTAATTTGAATTCTTTCTTATTTTTCATCATATTAGAAATATGTCTAGTCAGCTCAGCAAAATCAAGAATGAACCTTTTAATAAAATCAACCTTACCAAAGAATGAATGCACTCCTTTCTTGGATGTAAGAATAGGTAAAATTTGAATAGCTTTGACTCATTATAGATTAATATTTTTCCCCTCCTTTGAGATAATGTGACTGATAATTTTTCCTTTAGTCTTAGCAAATATTGATTTATTGGGATTTAAATAAATTCTATGTCTCCTACACTAGATGAACACTTCTTCTACATCAGCCAAGTGATTACCTCTCTTTTTGGAAAAAATTGTCAATTCATCAAGGTATACCACAATAGTCTTGTTATTCATATGAGTAAATTATATATCTATTTCTCACTGAAATGTTACTCTATCATTGATAAGCCCAAGAGGCATCTTTTGATAAGCAAGCAGTCCCCATGGCATTGTGAAAGCTATTTTGTATTGATCTTTTTTAGCTATTTTTATCTGATTATACCCTAAAAATCCATCCAACATGGATAAAATATTTTAATCTATAACTAATTGCAAATTTTAATCCATAATGGGAAATGGGTAGTTATCTTTTAGGGAGGCTTGATTCAGATTGTAGAAATCAACACATAGGCATATTTTTCTATTTTTCTTTCTCATTGGGACAATGTTAGCTAACCATTCTAAATAGTGAATTAGATAGATGATCTCAACATCAATAAGCTTATGTATTTCAATGTAGATAGTACCTAAGATATTTGGGTTATGGTGGTGTACCTTTTACTTAAAAGGCTTCACTTCTTGCTAAAGTAGAATATAGTGTTGTACCTCATCTAGTTGGAAGGTCTTCAAGTCTTTGTAAGACTAGGAAAACACATCAATATATATTATGATAAGATCTATGAATGATTCCTTTTCTTATTAAGAGAAATGTTTTTTGATGTTGACCATCATATGCTCTTCTTCACTACCTAGATTAATCTATTGTACTTATGAAGAGGAACTGTCACCATATTCTTTCTTTTTCTTTAGAAACTAATAATGATCATCAAAGATTTCTTCTATAGAAACTAACCCTTTAGGGATATTATTTACCTTCATTTGAACTATATCTTGACTATTATTAAGTTTAGGGTTAGTGATACCTATTTTCATCTAGCATGGAAAAGAACTACTTGTTGAGTTGTGGAGCTAAAAGCTTCACTGTTAAGCTCTTGTGGAGGTTGCTAGGCTTAACCAGTAACTGACATCAGTTAACAGGTAACCAACATTGGTAGTATCACTGAAATTGATCAGGTGTGGATCAGGATCGACTGACATCAGTCAAGGATTGGCCAATGTCGGTCATATGCAGACTGATAGTGATCGACATCAGTAACCTGTGTGCATGCGTGTTTGCATGCATTTCTAAAATTATATTTGGTCTAATTTTAGGAGGACCGAGTGTTTGCATGTAAAGACTTATTTTAGTCTTGAGTCTGTGTTTCTAATTATTGTATGCCTTGGATCCTATTTAAGAGACCCATGGGGCATGTATTGTAATTAAGCAAGGGAATAACAACTCAGTTATTGAGTTGATTGTAATTGATTATGAGAGAGAGAGAGAGAACTCTTGAGAGAAATATTGTACACCCAAGAGGTGTGGGAAGAGTGAGATTTCTTCATTGTATTCTGGAAGAGTTTAATACAAGATTGGTTGTTTCTTGTATCTCTTATTATTTGCTATTTCATATTTCTAGTTACTTATTACTTCTGGTTCAATTCTGTGTTTAGTTGCTTATACAAAAGTAGTCAATTGTACTCCAAGTTCCTAACAAGTGGTATCAGAGCTAGGTTAGTGATTGTTGATTACAGGTTCACTCACAGGGGTTTCTGATTGAGTGGGAGCAAAGCAATGGCAGAAGAAAGTAAGCTAAGAATGGAGAAATTCAATGGCAAGAATTATCAATTATGGAGGATGCATATAGAAGATTATCTGTATCAAAAAGATCTATTTTTACCATTAGGTGGAGTTTTAAGTAAGCCCACAGTTATGCAAGATGAAGAATGGAATGTTCTTGATAGAAAGGCTCTTGGATCTATAAGGTTGAGCCTAGCATCTTCTGTGATTTCTAACTTATCACAGGCAAAGACAATGGTAGAGTTAATGGATACTCTGGCAAACTTATATGAAAAACCCTCAGCTTTGAATAAGGTATATCTTATGAAGCAATTATTTAGTTTCCAAATGTAGGAAGGTGGATCTGTATATAGTCATGTTAATGATTTCCATGAAATTGTAAATCAGTTAAATTCAGTCAAAATAGTTTTTGATGATGAAATTAAGGCTCTCTTAATCTTATGCTCTTTACCTGAAAGCTGGTACAGCTTGGTAATGGCGGTAAGTAATACTGCATCTACTTCAAATATCTTGAAAGTTGATGATGTTGTTAGTGTAAACTTGAATGAAGAAATTCACAGGAAAAGCATAGGGGAAACATCAGGTAATATTTTAAGTATTGAAAGCAGGGGAAGGCAAAGAGAGAAGGGCAAGCAAAGGAAATTAAGGTCAAAGATGGGAAGGAGATCCAAATCCAGAAATGGAGGTATAATCTATTGGAATTGTGGAAAGAAAGGACATGCAAAGAAAGACTGTTGGTTGAAGGATAACAAAGAAAATCAATAAGAAGGTAATAAGGAAGCAAATGTTGCAGGTATTGTTGCACAGGATGCTCTTATATTTTCTTTGGATAGTCAAGTAAAATCATGGGTTTTAGATTCTGGTGCTTCTTTCCATGCAACCCCAAATAGAGAATTTTTCAATGATTATGTCTATGGAGACTTTGGAAAAGTTTATTTAGGGGATGGTGAGCCTTGTCAAATTGTTGGCAAAGGAAAAGTGCAATTGAAATTGTAGAATGGCAGCACATGGGTGTTGAAAGATGTCATGCATGTACCCATCTTGAAGAGGAATCTAATTTTTATAAGAAAGTTGGGTGATGTGGGTTGCACAGTAACTCTCCCAGCTAAATCTTGGAAAGTTTCCAAGGGTGCACTTGTATTAGCAAGAGGTAAGAGAGTAGGTACACTTTATCTATCTACTTGTGTTACTGATTATTCTCTTTTTGTTTTATCTACTTCAGATGTAGATGCAAAGATGTGGCACTATAGGCTTGGTCACATGAGTGAGAAGGGAATGCATGTTCTTAAGTCAAAAGGTAATCTTTTAGATTTGAAAAGCATAGATCTAGATTTTTGTGAGCATTTTGTTTTTGGGAAACAAAAGAAAGTAAGGTTTCTCAAGACTGGATCAACAAAGAAGAAGCACAGGTTGGAGCTTGTTCACACAGACATGTGGGGACCAGCTCAGGTAGCTTTTATTAGAGGATCATAGTATTATGTTTCTTTTATTGATGATGCTACAAGAAAGGTATGGGTTTATTGTATAAAGAGGAAATCTAATTTTTTTGACACATTTAAGAAATGTAAATCTTTGGTTGAGAATGAAATAGGTTTGAGATTGAAGTGCCTTAGATCTAACAATGGTGGTGAGTACTACAGCAATAAATTCAATAGTTACTATTCTATGAGTGGAATACATAGGGAAAGGATGGTTCCAAGGACACCTCAACAAAATTGAATTGTTGAAAGGATGAATAGAATAATAATGGAGCGTGCATGGAGTATGAGATTGCATGTTAGTTTGCCCTTAAAGTTTTGGGTAGAAGTTGTAGATACTATAGTTTACCTGATTAATAGAGAACCTTCTACTACTCTGGATGGTGGAATTCTAGAAGAAGCTTGGATAGGTAAAAAGGTAGATCTTTTAATTCTTAGAGTTTTTAGTTATGAAGCTTTTGTGCACATTGATAAAGAAAATAGAAAGAAGCTAGATGCTAAATCTATGCGGTGTACTTTCATTGCTTATGGTTTTGGAGATTTTGGATTCCAGTTGTGGAATTTAGAAACTAATAAAATTATTAGAAGCCGTGATGTAGTTTTCAATGAGAAGGTGATGTACAGTGATCACCTCAAGAGGCTGAATAATTTTGAGTAGGGCAATCTTGATTTGGATGAGGTTATGATCCAAAATGAGCTCGTGGGTAAAAATCATCAGTCATAAGAAAACACAAGAACTGATGTTGGTCACATAGGAATCGATGTCAGTTAGATAGTAACCAATGTCGATCAGGCAGGGACCGATGTTGGTTAGGTAGAATCGACGTTGGTTGGGTCTAGACAGAGAGATGACAGAGATCAGTCACTGACATAATGATATTTGGGTAGACAAGCTGTGAATGAGTCTCAAACACCCATAAGGAAGACTATAAGGGTAAGTAAACCCCCAATTCATTATTCCCCTTCTTTATACTATGTGTTGCTCACTGATGGTGGAAAACCTGAAAGTTTTGATGAGGCAATATAGGTAGAATCTAGGAAACAGTGGGAGCATGGCATGAATGAGGAAATTGATTCCTTGGAAGAGAACCAAATGTGGGATTTGGTTGAGTTGCTAGTTGCAAAGAAAGCACTAAAAAACAAATGGGTATATAGGTTAAAGGAAGGAGAGAATGGACAGATGAGACATAAGGCCAAGTTGGTAGTAAAGGGATTTGCACAAAAACTAGGTATTGATTTTGGTGAAATTTTTTCTCCTATAGTAAAAATGACTTCTATTCGGACTGTATTGTCTTTAGTTGCTATTGAGGATTTGCATCTTGAGTAGCTTGATGTTAAGACAACATTTCTTCATGGATATTTGGATGAAGAGATATATATGGATCAGCTGGAAGGTTTTGAGGTCAAAGGTAAGGAGAAACTTGTGTGCAGGTTGAAGAAAAGCTTATATGGTCTTAAAAAATCTCCAAGACAATGGTATCTAAGATTTGATAGGTTTATGATAGAGCATGGATTTAGTAAATGTCAATCTGACCATTATGTTTATTTTACCAAATTGGATAATGGTCATTATATTATCCTGTTATTATATGTATATGATATGCTTGTTGCAGGTTCACACATGTAGGAAATTACTGAGCTAAAGGTAAAATTAGCTCACACATTTGGCATGAGTATTAAGATAGATAGGAAAAATCACAAGTTGATTTTGTCTCAAGAGGATTATGTGAATAAGGTGTTGGAGAGGTTCTATATGCAAGATACAAAACCGGTAAGCACACCTATGGCTGGACACTTCAAGATGAGCAAAGAATAGTGTCTTAAATCACATGATGAGGTTGAGTACATGAGTAGAGTTCTATATGCTTCAGCAGTTGGGAGCTTGATGTATGCAATGGCATGTACTAGACCTGATATTGCCCAAGCAGTGGGAGTTGTCAGTAAGTTTATGGCCAATCCAGGAAAGGAACACTAGAAAGCAGTTCAATGGATTCTTAGATATCTGAGAAGGACCAGTAATAGGTATATATGCTATGCAAGTTCAAACACTTCTCTACATGGGTATGTAGATTCAGATATGGCAAGTGACTTAGATGGCAAGAGAAGCACCATAGGATATGTGTTCGCTATTGGTGGAACAGTGATTAGCTAGATTTCAAAGTTGCAAAAGGTTGTTACCCTGTCTACTATAGAGGTAGAATACATTGCAGTCACAGAGGCTAGCAAGGAAATGATATGGATGACCTAGTTCATGGAAGAGTTGGGAAAGGAGCAAGAGAGTTGTAGACTGTACAGTGATAGTTAAAGTGTAATTCATTTGGCAAAGAATTCAGCCTTTCATTCAAGAACCAAACATATACAACTAAGGTACCACTTCATTAGACAGGTATTAGAGGATGGATAGTTGAAGCTGGAAAAGATCCATATGGATAAGAACCCTGCAGATATGTTAACAAAGCCGGTAAAAAAGGAGAAGTTGAATCTTCATTCAAATTTTCTTGGTCTTCAAGATTGAACTTGAAAAGGGAGAAATAAGGTAGAGAAACAAGATAGAGGATGTTTTTATATAGGTATAGGTGCAACTGTTTATCTCCAAGTGGGAGACTATTGAGTTTTGGAGCTAAAAGCTTCACTTTTGAGCTCTTATGAAGGTTGTTAAACTTAACCAGTAACTGACATCAGTTAACAGGTAACCGACATCGGTAGTATCACTAACATTGGTTAGGCATGGATCAAGATTGACTAACATTAGTCAGGGATTAGTTGACGTCAGTCATATGTAGACTGATAGTGACCAACATCAGTCACCTATGTGCATGTGTTTCTAGAATTATATTTGGTCTAATTTTAGGAGGACCAAGTGTTTGCATGTAAAGACTTATTTTAGTCTTGAGTCTGTGTTTCTAATTATTGTATGCCTTGGATCTTATTTAAGAGACCCATGGGGCATGTATTGTAATTAAGCAAGGGAATAACAACTCGGTTATTGAGTTGACTATAATTGATTGTGAGAGAGAGAGAACTCTTGAGAGAAATACTGTACACCCAAGAGGTGTGGGAAGAGTGAGATTTCTTCATTATATTTTGGAAGAGTTTAATACAAGATTGGTTATTTCTTGTATCTCCTATTATTTACTATTTCATATTTCTAGTTACTTATTACTTCTAGTTCAATATCTATGTTTAGTTGCTTATATAAAAGTAATCAATTGTACTCCAAGTTTCTAACACTACTTCCTTTAAAGTATAGTTCCTCAAAGTTATCTTGCTACCCAAGGAATGTAGATATTTGCTTATCATCATTTAAAACTTACCACTAGTTGACATTATCTAGAACCTTTGGATAGTAGACCATCTCTAATTTATATTTACCTTCTCAGAAGATTATTGGATACTGATCTAGCCTAATTAAAGATGTAAAACTACAAGTGAATCAGCTCTAAGGTTTTGATCATGAGGAACTGAGTTGATTAAAAAATCTACAAAGTTTCACCTAATATTGGTCATGGATTTGTCTTACTATTAACTCAACATAACTTTGTGATTTAAGAAGTCTTATTCCTTTTTACTTTTCTTGTTCAATTCCTAAAAAGAGTGCCTCATATTTTGTTTTGTTGTTAGTATTTTCCAACATGAGTTTGTAAGAGTAAATAAATACTTTACCATCAAGTGATATTAACACCACCCAATGCCTGAACTAAGAAAACTATAGCTACCATCAAACTCTAAAGTCCATATCTTATCTTATTATTCTACTTCCTTTGGTCCTTGTATCTCCTTGCCTAATTCGAGGTAGTAGACTCCATGGTCTAATTCTTTAAAAAGAATATGTGACCTTGGACCATTAGACTTTGAAACTATATACTGACTTATTTTTAGGCTCAAGTTTCCAATCTACTCTTTTTATTAGGATGTGATCACATGACCAATCCATCTTGACTTCTCCACCCATATATTTTCATAAGTTTCTACTTAGTAACATTCTATAAGAGAGGAATATCCACAACTAAAATTGTCATTTTGAGTCTTTTATCTAGAAAAGCTACCAGGACAACTTAGGCATCTTTGATCTATCTAATCAAGGGAACCTATCTCTCTATCAGGTAACATCTACCTATTGTCTTAGTTAAAGTGAGGCCAAGGGCACTAGTTATTTTAGCTGGTATAACATTATATGAAGATCTAGAGTCTAGAATATAATTTATCAACATGAACTTGTTAATCAAAAGAGACACATAGAATAGCTCTATCCCTTCAGATGTGGGAGAAGTATCTACAACATTGTTTTAGGAAGGAAACTATTTGGGAGTAGGAAAGATAACCTTAGAGGCATTTGATTAATTATTTGACCCTTTACTTTGAACATGCCTAACTAGTCTATTCAGTTGATCTAGATAAGACCTCAAGTATTCAGCTTCTAACATTTGAATTTTGATTTTTTTAATGTGATAAATTATTTCAAAAGAGGGGATGGATGTAGATATACAAGGATTATCTTCAAAAATATGAGTTACTAGGTTATGAGTTTGAGAAGAAGAAGCTACATACTTATCTCTTGGAGTTAAAGAACAAGGTAGAAGACTACCTCTTCTAAGAATGTTTAAATTTGATCTAGAGTTTCCTTTCTCTTTCTCTTGATCCTTGGAGTATTTTTCACCAACTTGATAAGTTTATGACCTTTTAAATGTATACATCTAATTCCTAACACCATTTGTGTTAAAATTGTCAATCTTACTCAAACTGTACTTAAATGCACATTTTAGGTCAAAATACATAAAACACCCTAAATGGTTCAAAATTGTCACTTAAAAGTGCCAGTTTAGATCAAAGTATCCCTAAAAAGGGTAATTCATTTTATAGGCCAACTAACTTTGATCAGATCATTTCGAGTCAAAATGACAATTTCACCATTTAGTGTTCTAGATCACTCTTTTCTTCTAATTCATTGGTACACGTCACATATATTTATTATTTGGTGTTGACAACATCTTAAATGGTAATATATCTCCAACACACCTAACAACACCTTCTAGTTCCTCTCTAGTCAAATTATGACCTAGTAATATGACTTTTTGATCATTTTGATTAAATTGTGCACCAATTTCCAAAGAATTGCTCTAAACTTGATTAAACTTACTTAAGATAATTAATATAATCTAAGAGATTAAGTAAGAATTACATACATATTTTTGAATATCTCATTATTGGAAATTGATTTTGAATATTTACATCACCTAGTGACATCATCTATGGGGTGGCATCCATCAAGCCAGAAGTGCATAAAATATCAATATTATGGGTCACCCATGCCTAGTTAATGACTCCCATGCCTCTTTAATGCTTATTTATCTTGAGAATATTTATAGTTTAATTCCAAATATTAGGATTATCCATGGCCACACATCTTAATCTTGATATGGATGGTCATGGTTGATCCTGACCAATCTCAAAAATCTATAAATAGAGAGGTCATGGACATGAATTTTAAGCTTGAATATTATAAATTTATAATGTTAAATTGTATCCACAATCCTTTGCATTTGATCATTGATTTTGTTTTCAAGATTCATTGATAGGCTAGTTTAGTGATTTAGAATCATGAGCCTAGGTCTTATGGAGTGTTCTTGAGACATTGGAGGAGTTTGCCACCTTTGTTGACAAAGACAAGGATGCTTGATCAAGGGAGAATATGCTTTTGACCCACATGGGTATGGTGAATCCATTGGAAAGGTAATATGATGTTGATTTATTTCATTTGTTTATTTTTATCCTTTATAATTCCCATAGGAATAGATAGGCTTAGTTAGTTAGTTCTTTATGCATTTTTCATGATTTATGGACTAATGTTTGACTAACTTGATTTGTAATCCTCTTTACATATTAACACACCTAGTGGGACAAGACGCATCCCAAACATCAGAAAAAACTCTTACAAATTAATTTTATAACTTTGTTTTGCCATTTTCCTTTGCCATGGGTTTACACAGTAACCGATGTCAGTTAGTAAAATCATCATCAATTAGATCATTGCCATCGATAACTATAGGTATAACTAATGTTGGTTAAATAACCATCATTGGTTAGTAAGTGTTATCATCATCAATTATATAACCGATGTTAATCACTATATTTTTCTTAAAACATAAACCCAAGAACTCTTTTTTTTTTAAGTTCATTATTTCAAACCCAAAATAGCTTCAAGGCTGAAGGACATGCTAACATTTTTTTTGTAGGATCAAGCTTGACATTTGCTAAGAACATGTTTACATCACCTTTTTCATGGTTAAAATGAATTAGGAACATTATTTTAGTGCTTAAAGTAATATTTTGGTGCTTAAGTGAGTTTCTAGCATTAGTTTTCAAAGTTACAACTAAGACCAAGGGGTCAAATGAACACCACCTCATTTTCCATTTTGGCTTTAAAATGAACTCACCTTTCCAAGTTTTTATATTTAATTAGTTTTTTAAGTTGGATTTTGTTTAGAAAAAAGAGGGATGTTGCATGTATGCTCTTCTATTTGTCTCCTTTAGGGAACCCTTGGAATCAAAAGCACCATTCCTATTGCAAAAATCCTAGTCCAAGGCTTAGAAATAATGTCATCTAAAGCACTCCACAAAAATTCATTAAAGTTTGGGTGATCTTGAAAAAGATCCTAAAGTCTTTCTATTTTTATGATAACCTGGCTTACAAGGGGAATGTCATTACCTCCCATGAGTTCTTTATGGAATCTTTAATCTAGGGTTTCACCTCCTAGCATTGACTTCATTTAGCTCTTAATTGGAGTTGCACATGGGACGTATTTACACTTAGACATCACACTACACTGAGTGAATAGTAGGATGTAATGGTTGTAAAAAGGACTATACTTTTTTACAACTCACTAATGTTATGGTCACTCAATTTTTGTGCTTATCTTTTGCATCTTTTGATGTGAAAGTCATTGTGTAATTGATTCCCCTAAAATGATCAAAACCTTGCTAGTTTAGTAGACCCCACTTTACCATACCTTATCAGTTTAGACTTAAGACATTTTTTTTCATTATCTTACTTGATCTTGATTTGTGTTTAAAATTACTTGTTAACTCAATTAACTTAACCAAAACACATTGTACTCAATTTTCTTGAGCAAGGGAGGTGTTACGTTGTCCAATTGGAAAATTCACCTTTTCCTTGTTCAAATTGTTATCAAAATCTTTATGTCATCTCATCCACTTTGGTGTAGTCATGCTACCCAATTGAGCCTATATCTTCTTCCCAATGTGTTTAAATCCTTCATTTATAATCCACATTTGAAATTAAACCTTTCTGAGTTCTAAGGGTTGGTGTGTCAAAGTGGGTTTGTCATTTGCATACTAAGATTATTCTAACTTGGGTTCAATTTTCCACTTGGATTGAAGTTCATTTATTAAAGACTCAAAATCACATTATCATCTTGGTGGACTTAATTCATCTTACATATCACTCATGATTTGAGTCCTAGAACATATTTTATCCTACTGAAATCATGTGGCAATGTTGTGCTTCTTATTTGGTCCTAGCTTTATACTTAATGATTCACATATGTTTTTACATATTGATATGCTTAGTCAATTTTGTCTTCTTCATAATCTAGATATATTTCCTCTAAACTTGTAGGGTCAACTCGTTGAAGATGAAACTAGTTTTTATAATATGGGTGTATCACAAAGATCTAGACTTTGGTGTACTAGTTTTCACCTTGGGTCTTTGAGTTACCTTACCCTCTTCTAATATATATGATTTCAAATTTACCAAAGGTTGAGTAAACTCATGAGCCAAATATTCAAAAAGTGTGCATGATTTCAAACCACCCTCCCTTATAGTCTCATCAGTACCTTGGTTATTTGTTTCAAAAGGAGAACCAAAGCATACTCTTTTTAGTTTCCAAACATTGGTCCAAAGTTAGTCAAACACACAAAACAAATCTTTTAGACATGACTCAAAAGTTCACTTGTAGTGGGGCATCTTATGTCCTTAATTATGAAGATGAGAAATTTTATGATGGTTAAGATAACTGTTGATGCTTAAAATTGCACTATTTCCAACACCAACATGGGAAGTTTTAGTAATGTGGGACTTGCGACCTGAAATGACCTCCAAATTTTAAAGAAGCTAGCTCTTCTTTACCTCAAATGCATTGTGGGAAAAAGGGATAAAAATTAAACAAAATCACCATTGCAATGAAATAAAATTTAACTATGGTGATGCGCCTGAGTATGATTCATTCCTTAATACTAAGCACAATGAAGCTATCTTTAGGATTCAATTACATTAAAGAGCAAACAATGCATGATCAATGTAAAAGATGAAAACAAATAGAATCAAAGGCTCACAACTTAGACAATTTTGCAATAACACATAAAATATTAGCAAAGGTACAAAACTCAGTCTTCTTATTAATTTTCCAGTCACATAAAAGGCACTGATACATGCACAGTTATACAAACTTTTTGAATTAAGAAAATAGAACAAAGGCAAATGATATTACTGGCCACACCAAGAAATTTTCAAAAAACTTCTTATAAATATCTGATAACAATATATCTATAGAAAATTCTCTCCCTTCCTTCTTTTTCCTCTTCTCCTTTTTCTAGTCTTTTATTTGGTGCTTGGACTTGACATTTAAACCCATATTTATAGCATAAGATTGGCTCAATATTGCCAACATGATCAAATCCCAACGGTCTAACCAAATTAGAACTTAACTAGAAGTGTCTGATAGAAGATATCTTTTAGATCTAAAATAGTTAGCCTCTCTGCAAGTTCATTAGCTGAAATAGATACTCATGACATTTACACCATGACATAAGAGAGGACACTTGGCATTATTTGCTATTCTTAACAAGTGACACGTGGTGACTTCTACTTGTCTAAAGAAGATTTAGATACCTTTTGAGAATCCTACAAATGATGACACATGGCAACTTCCATTGAGCTTTAGAAACACTATAGAAACATTTGGAACTCATTTAGATTCATATGGATGATGACACTTGGCATGCTCTGCTTACTTTAACAACTCACCGAAGGCCCACCATAGTCCTTTCTCAACAATGAAACAAAAGGAAGAAACTGTGGATATCAACACTTGGTGGTCTCTACTGATATTACAAGGGACAAGCAATGCTTTCCATGTAACTTAGAGAAACATATTAGAACCTTCCATAGTTGCCACTTGGCACCTTTCATGTGCACTAAGAGAAACTTATTGAATTATAAGAAACTAAAATGTGGATGCCGACACTTGTTAGGCTCTACGGGTATATAATAAGACACGTGGCTCCATCTACATTACTTAGAGAAATTATAATGTGTCCCAACTAATGACACTTGGCATGTTCCACACAACTCTGAGACTTAGACAAAACTTAGGCAAAACAAAAATCTACACCCACGCTCTATGTCAAAACCCTCACTGCTAAAACTGAAATGTGCAAGGACAAAATTAGAGTGCATAAGTGAAACTCAAAATAAAATGTAGAGTATTTTAATATACAATTCTTGATGACCCTAAGGACTTTTGAGCTTGCTCAAAAACGAATCCAAAGAATATATAAAAATGTGGCAAAAATCACAAATTTTATAAGGCCATCTGATAAATAGACCATTCAACATCAGATAGTCCCTGTTTATTTTTCAAATCTTGGAAGGCTAAATCAAGGTTGATGATGTCCTTGTGTGAAAAACTTTGCAAAACATGAACTATAGTCTTCAATTGGAAATCAATCTGGGCCATGGGGATCAAGACAACTTCCACTTTTGGCACTAATGAAGCATCTGTTAAACCCTAAAAAATTGACTAATCAATTTGTCTGGCTAACAACAAAGGCTTAATCTCATCAACCATTAACACAATGTTGCTATTAGGAAAAGGGGAGGGAAGACCCAATTGCACTAGATCTTCAATATGCTTCTTCATGTCTTTTACTCCCTGTTTTACCACATCTAGGAGCTCTTTACAATTAATTGTTGTAGAGTTACAACTGAGAACTTCATTCACCCTTTTTGCAACAATCACTCTGTTACTAATCCTTGCTACTGATAACATTTCATAAATTGTGTCATATAGCTTTTTCAATAGCATTTGAGAATCAAAAACTCTCAAAGAGACAGTGGACAAAGTGCCCTAGACTAAAGTCTCCACCTTTTTGCATAATTTTTGTGCATTGAGAAAGAAAGTTAGAGAGGGTCTGAGCTGAGTAATCTCCTTATAGATTCTCTTCCATACTGATACATATAGCTCCTTGACCAGGTTCAGAACTCCTATATTTTTTGGTCTATTAGCCAACTCAAGTGTCAATTGTTTTGCTATTTATTGCTCAGCTTGAAGTTGGGCTTGTATAGCAGTGGTATTATTTTGCTCATTTAATAGCTTCTGCTAGAACTGAGTGACCTATTATAGGTTTTCTTGACATTTTTTCTATAGTATTACCTTTTCCTACCTTAGGACTATCACTATAGCTTTCTCTTGTGTTATCTCTTCTTTCAAATAAGCATTTAGGGCTTGAATAGCCTGGTGAATTTGATAAGAAATAATATCTTGCAATTGTTTGTTGAGACTCTCTATTTCATCATTCTTTATTTTTATTTATGCAGCCAAATTGCTACCATTTTCTTTCTCCTGGGCTAGATCAGCCTCCATCTTCTGTAGATTCTTTGATACTTTAAAATAATTAGTAGCTATAGTAGAAATGGTTTCATTTAGTAGGTCAACCCTATCTTGTGTTCTAAAAAGTGACATATCCATAGCCACTACACTTATTGTATAATCTTGAGGCTACATCTCCTCATTTGGCCTGACTACTTTAGGTGACAAATGAGTCACAATTAGTTGCTACTGGATTGGGTCAAATAGTGACCTCATGTGTGGTGTAGCCAAAGCTTTATTATCTTTCTTCCTTTTTTTATCCATCCAAGCTTCCCTAGCCTTATTAGTAGTGTTTGCTTGAGCTTGGAAGGTAGAGGGAACCCCAAAAAGGAAGCACAGCAAGAAAGAAACCCAACATAGTAAGAAGAAGAAGAAAGAAACCCAGGATAGCTAGCTTCCTCAGCAATAAGTGCTCAACATCTCTGACCTCTAGGGCCATATTTTTCTCTACCCATGGAATATCATACATTCTATTTTTCTTCTTCCCAGTGCCATAGTCATTATCAACCACAGACACTTGCCAAGTGACCTCTAATAATGCTAACCTAGGAGTCAAAATCTTAGGTAGCAACACTAGTTCTCCATTAAAACCATGGACCCTAATGATGGTATGATGGAATCCAAAAAAGTAGTCACAAGGAATAGTGCAATTTGTCATGAGGCCTCTGACACTTGGAGTTAATCTATTTTCAATAGGCTCTAGGCTTAGGTGATAAAAGGTAGGGGTAACAAAAAGTTCCCAAAATTCATATGGGTCAGATGTTTTGGATAAGATATGTGTCCATGTGGACACAAGAATGGTCCTATTATGACCAAAACTTGGGTCATACATATTCAGATGCATATATTGTGAAAATATGATAGAGTTTTTATATAATATGAGGTGAAAAAGATAAGAAGAATACTTGAAAACCCCTTTATATTTGAAGTGAGTGAGTTGGTCAACCATTGAATAGGCAATCTACTCTGATAAGTCCAACTGATACTCTTGAGACTTGTCTATAGTTTTTAATCTGAAGAGAATGGCCATTTGCTAATCATAGATAGTTATGTCCTCCATTCCAAAAATAAATGCCATCATGGATAATGCCTCTTAACTAGCCTGTGTAAATTTTGCCCTTCCTATTGGTAGCACTGGCACAATGGTATCATCATCTCATAATTGCAATTTTGATCTGAGAAACCTTAATTGATTATTAATGTTTGCCCACATTTTTTACATTTTGGCAATGGTGGGAAATGTGGCTATTTTATCATGATATAGGGCCAACATGTCCCTAATGGCCTTTGATGTAATTTTCACCATGAATTGACCCTGTTGTATGGTGTTTGAGGGCACATGAAACAATTTTGTGCACATTTCAACTAAGTCAAGGCATGGATGTACACTTCGGATAATGAATTATGCTAATTGAGAAGTCCATATCCTCATCCCAAATGTTTTGGATTATCTAGCCTTGGCCCTCTGGATACATCTTTGGTGGGCCCGTTCTCATAGAGCTTTGCCAAAATTTTGAAGGATTGGGTCCATGATTCCATCTACAAAATCTTTCACCTTTGTTGGGTCAATCACATAACCAACTTTGGGGACTCTAGTCCTTGGATAGGTCCTTAAGGGTTGTGTAAGGGCCGAAGCATATGATTTTCTGGTGAGAAGCTTATCAATGGATTCATAAATCCCAAACCCCTATTGTGAAGACTGTGCCTCCTTCATATCTATGTCTATATTGGGAATTAGTGAACTTATGTAACAAGTATGGAAGCTTTGCAATAGGGAAGGCACTTTTACTAAGCAGGTTTTTTTATGAATTGAAATGCAGGTAACAGGGATTTTTCTAGCAGACATAAGAATGGATGAGACATAGTTAAACCTTAAATCTTGTTATTAAGGTATTTAATGACACATAAAGTCTCATAAATGGCATTATAACCAAAAACCTATTAGTAAATATTATTAAATTTACATGGGACAGTGTGTCAGACATGTCATAAAAGTGGCTGCATAAAGGTACATTGGGGAATTTTGAGGATTTGAGAGAGATTTAGTGAATGTGAGAGTTTCAAAAAATTTGAAAATACTTTGAGCTACAGCCATGTGTTCATAGAACACTTATTAAAAAAAAAGACTGGGAAAAAAAATGGAAAAATAGAGCAACAAGGAAAGGGAAATTATCTAACTATAATACATGAGAGATGCTTGTTGACGTAGGAAATTGCACCCAGGGCAAGGAGGCCTAGCTCTTGCCTTCTCCTCATAACATGGAAACTCTCCTCTCACTTGTGGGACCAATGAAGCTAGAGGGGAGAGTCTCTAGATAAGGTCTAGCTCCCTTTGATGCATCATGTTTGTTCTAGCAAGTGCAAAACACACACACACACACACACACACACACACAGAGATATATAAAAGGGGGGGGATGAAAAGCGAGAAAGATGCAAGAAAACAAAATACTCTAAAGAGGTGATGCACCAAAATAAAGGTGACCTTCACACACCCACACTAAAACTAGACAAACACATACATACACTACACATTTGGCAGAAGGACCAGGCTATTGGAAACTGGTGGGGAGGCCTTAATGGAAGATACAAAAAACGAAAGAGATCACCAAAGGTGCTGTGAGACACACACATATGTAATAACTTCCTCTATTTTGTACTTCTTAAATACTGCTCTTCTCTTGTCAGCTATAGAGATGACACCTTGTAGATAATAGGTATGTTGGTGCTAAACCTATGAGAGCATCAAGAAAACAATGACTAGACACAGAACAAACACTCAAGATATACTCAGATATATCTATCCAAATGGAGGTAAAAATTACTTTTATTTGATTCAGGTGGAAATTTCACCAAGGCTACACCTTAGAAAAAATTTGGAAGATCTCTTTATAAATGACATGTTCACAAATATATAGGAGAAGAAAGGAGAAGGGAACTTGGTGCTTCTTTGACCAGTTAGCCCATCGTGTCCCCTCATTGGGAATAGGAAAACACTATGGTCGATGTCATCTTTCTAGAAGAAGCCTATTGGAACCATGTTGTATAACCACCAAATTTGACTTTGGCATTTGAGCATTAATGTGGAAACATAGACTGCACCTCTTTTTTGCAAATAGATTGAGATTTGTCCCCTTTTAAATGCATAGGCCATGCCGTCTATTATTTATGCCATTTGGGGATTAATAGGCAATAAATCACCTTCCCCTTGCCACTTGGACTACTTCATCCCTTCCTGCACCCTGTCATTCTTCTGCTTTGTCACCTGGGATTTTGTCCTTTTCCACCTTTTGTCTTCTTCCTACTTTTTTTGACCCTCGGGCTATCTTCTGATAGGTCGCTGCATTGCTGGGCCTTTTCCATGGTTAGCACTCCTTTGGTTTGAAAGCAAATGGCTAGTTCATTACATTAAATTTGATGGCCTTTGGGATGTCATCATCCTTGACAAAATTCATTGAGTCTTTTCCTTTGAAGTGCGGCCTCCTTGAACCAAGCCGTTGAACCATTCATTGCACTTTAACCGCTGAACCAAGGTCAAAGCCTTGAACTTAGCATTAAACTTTATAGAACCATTAAACTAGTTCATGAACTAAGGCTGATGAACTGATGTAACCAAAAATGAATTGGCCTTAAACAGTAGGTGAGACGCTGACCAAAATTTTGCCTATGGGGAAAATTGGTCAATAGATTGGCGACTCACAAGGGAAGCATGCCTGCTATGCTTTAGAATCTAGTTGCCTTGCAGTCCATTGGGCACAGAGTCAAATGCAACTATAATGAAAGTTAGCAACAGCCCCAAAATATCTGAGAATCAAACATGAAGCTTTACCCCACACACAGAGGGAAACACACAAGGCTAAAAAACACTACTTATGCAAATTGCACTTAAGGAAAGCAAGAAAGACAATTGAAAATAAACTATTATATATAGCTAACAAAGAATGTTCACCTCCCTCCTAGATCAAAGGGAAAATTTCTTAAGTCCCCTTCCTAGCAAGAAGACTTATGGTGCCAGGGAAGTAGCTGAATAAAAAAGAGAATTGGTGACCTACTCTTCTGGCCTGTCACCTGCATTGGCTAGAATCTAAGTGGATCAGATTCAAACATGCCTCCAACATACATGTACTCTTCTTGTCCCTAGAGGCCTATTAAATGTTGGTCCTTCATACTGGTGGTCTTCACCAAGAAATCAATGGTTGTTAGTTCATCACCATAAGCCCTTTGATCTGCACATTTCTTCTGCAATGTATCATGGTTTGACTTATTTCCTTCTGCCTCGTTGAAAATCCTGTTAGACTCATCCTCTACTTCCTCTTGGCCTTCTTGAAGAAGGGTGACTGTGGTGATGTCTGAAATGGACTCACAAAATGATTTCTCATCCCACTAAAACATCACCTCTTCTTCAAAAATCTCTTCTTCAAGGCATTCCTCCAGGAAGACAGACCTCTCCTTTTCCTCCTCCAACTCAAGCTCTTCAGCATAGTCATCCTCATCATCAAAACAACAAGGAAGTTCATCAAATAGAGGGGAAGAGAGCTCACCATGCTCTTGTTCCTCTTTGTATTTCTGGAACATCTACATATATGCATGCCTTGAGTCTTCTCCACTACTGATAAGGTCTTCACAAGAAGCATCAATGATGATTTCTTCTTCATTGTCGCTCATGATAGCCTCTTGGGGAATTGCAAATTGGATCTTCTGCTCCTCACCTACCTCTTCCAAAATAGGGTCCTCCTTGAGAAGGGGTGAAGTGGAAAAAACACATGGAAGAGGAGGCAGCCCTTGAGCTAGAATCGAATGATTTTCCTCCTTCCACTTGGTCAACACTTCATCAATATCAAAAATGTGGAAGATCTCTTTACAAATGACAAGTTCACAAATATATAGGAGAAGAAAGGAGAAGGGAACTTAGCACTTCTTTGACCAGTTGGCCCATCACATCCCCTCATTGGGAAGAGGAAAACACTATGGCCGATGTCATCTTTCTAGAAGAATCCTGATGGAACCATGTTATATAACCATCGAATTTGACTTTGGCATTCAAGCATTAATGTGGAAACATAGACTGCACCTCTTTTCTACAAATAGATTGAGATTTGTCCCCTTTTAAATGCATGGGCCATGCCATCTTCTGTTTGCACCATTTGGGGATTAACAGGAAATAAATCACCTTCCCCTTGCCACTTAGACTGCTTCATCCCTTCCTGCACCCTATCATTCTCCTGCTTTGTCACCTAGGATTTTGTCCTTTTCTGACTTTTGTCTTCTTGCTTTTTTCGGCCCTCAGGCTATCTTCTGACGGTTTGCTGCATTGCTGGGCCTTTTCCATGGTTAGCACTCCTTTGGTTTGAAAGCAAATGACTAGTTCATTACATTAAATTTGACGGCCTTTGGGATGTCACCATCCTTGACAAAAGTCATCAGGTATTTTCCTTTGAAGTGTGGCCTCCTTGAACCAAGCCGTTGAACCATTCATTACACTTTAACCATTTAACCAAGGTCAAAGCATTAAACTTAGTGTTGAACTTTGCAAAAGTGTCAAACCAATTCATGAACCAAGGTCGATGAATTTATGCAACCAAAAGTGAATTGGCCTTAAACAACAGGTGAGAAGTTGACCAAAATTTTGCCTGTGGGCAAAATTGGTCAACAATACTATTTAAATGAAATGTTTTAGGTAGATCCCATTCATAGGAACCTCTTTGCGTTCTCCCTCCATCATTTCAAGCTCAAATTAATTTTTCTATTTACATGTATGAATATTATGGGGACTAGTCCACAATGACTCAAATTTATTGGGTTGACCCAGCTTGGCAGCTCTCGCATCCCATTTTAAAACAACTGAAAATACTTCAAAATGGGGGTTTGAAGTCTTATTATCAAAGTAATATTTTATTATTTTCTAAATTTTCATTAATGATTCATGTGTTGTATCCCTCTTTTCTTGAACTTCCAAGAGCTCAGCAAGTCTGACTTGCATGGGGCCATTCTCCTCAATTTCAATCTATTTTAATAACTAGAGAGCAGGAATCTCCAAGCTCAAGAAGATTACAACAGGATTACCATAGACCAATTCATATGGGGACATATTTTTCACTTGTTTAGGCCTAATTCTATTAGCCCACAGTGCTATATTAAGCACATTATGCCACTCTTTGTGATAATCAACCCCTATTCTCTTAATAAGTCTAATCAGGTTCTTGTTGGTTGACTCTACCAAACCATTACCCTAAGGGTAATAATTTGAGGAAGTTTTCAAATAGATTTCATACTTTAGTGCAAATTGAGATATTTTTGCCCCTAAAAATGCCTTAGCATTATCTAAAATTATGGTATTAAGAGGCCCAAAGTGAGTAGTGATATCTCCTAAAAATTCTAGGATCACCTTTTCTATTGCTTCTTTGAGTGGCACTGCCTCACTTCATCTGGTAAAATAATCTATGGTAGTTAGAATCTATTTGTGTCCCATACTCGACACTAGATTGATCATTCCAATGAAGTCAAGACCCCATTGAGCAAAGGGTTCATCAACAATTATAAGACTAAGGGGCATGGCTACATTCCTTCTCTTCCCCACATAATACTGACAAGATTGGCACATTTTGACCAGATGATAACAGTCTGTAAATAAAGTGGGCCAAAAATAACCTACCTAACTTATCTTTATAGCTATGGTTCTTGCAGAAAAATGTCCACCTGAGACTCCATGGTGCATTTCAAGTAGTATTTTTTGAGCCTCATCTTTCTCTATGCATCTTAAAAGTATGCCATCAATATTTCTTCTGAAAAGAACTTGGTCAATTCAAACAAAATGGACCCCTTGCTACCTATAGTATCTCCTCTTATCCTGAGAGAGCTCTTTTGGGAAAATCTCATGTTTCATAAAATGGATTCTATTTGTGACCTAGGAGTTCTGATCAATTTCTTGTATCCTTAATACATTTTCCTTTTCTATTTCTTTAGTTATCATCTTTTCCATATCTTGAGCCATGTATTGGCATAAACCCCTACCTCTGACTAGCTTAGTGGGTCTAACCTCTACATCATACTCAAGGATCTTTGTTATCTAGTTTTTTCTTTTTTCAATAATTTCACCTTCCACAATGTATTTTCTGACACTAGGATGAGCCACAAGCATCAAAATCTTATTTCTTGATACCATATGCCTAAATTTCTTGAGGGCTTTTACCATAGCATATGCCTATTTCTCCATAAAGTTGTATCTGGCTTCATACTCCCTAAGAGTCCTTGAGAAAAAGGCTATTGGGTGTTCTCCCTCTTGTTGATCATCTTTCTATGTTAAGATAGTAGCAACACTAAACTCTCCTCCATAAACATACATTATAAAAGACTTAGACAAGTCTGGGTTACTAAGTATTGGGGCTATTGAAATTGCTTTCTTGACCTCCTCAAAAGCATGTCTTCCTTTTGTAGTCCACTTGAACACTATGTATTTCTTTAACAAGAGTGTCACTAGTCTCATTAGGCCTGCAAAGTTTGATATGAACCGATTGACAAAATTAATCTTTCCCAAAAAGGACCAAAATGCCTTCTTATTTACTAGTAGGGGCAAGTTTATTATGGCTGTGAGTCTCTTTGGATCTATAGAGACCCATTCTTTGGATACTATATGTCCCAGTAGTTTTCCTTGACGTACTGCAAAGATACACTTCTTGGGATTCAAGGATATTCCAAACTCTTGACACTTCTTAAAAATAGATTCTAGATGATCAAAATGATCAACAACATTCTTGGAAAAAATAGTGAGATCATCAAGATAAATCAGAATGATTTTCTTTATGATTTCTCCAAATGCTACATCCATTTCTCTTCTAAAAGTGGCACTAGCATTTGATAGGCTAAATGGCATCTTGGCATATGCAAACATTCTCCATTTGGTAGTAAATACAATCTTGTGTTGGTCTTCATCAACCAACCAAATCTGATTATATCTAGAGAAACCATCTAGCAAGGAAAATCTCTCTGATCCAGCCTTAGTCTATAAAATTTGTTCCATATAGGGAAAGGGATAGTGATCTTTCAGAGATGCTCTATTTATGTCTTTGAAATTCACATAGAGCCTTATGTCACCATTCTTTTTTCTGACTGGTACTAGATTGGATACCCAGGTTGAGTGTTTGATTGGAAAAATCATTTTAGATTCTAAGAGTTTCTAAAACTCATACACCATTAGAGGTTCAATCCTTGGATTCACTGGCCTCAATTTCTATTTGACTAGCTTAGATCCTTCACTCAGTTCTATGGTGTGTTGAATGATGTCTCTATTATAGCCATGACGGTCTTCATATGTCCAGGCTATTACTCTATCAAATCTTTCACACAAGTCAATTAGTCTTTCCCTTTCCTCTTGGGTTGCATAAATTACAATCTTTAGTTTTCTCCCTTCACTCACTTATATCTCAAAATAATCTACTTTATTTTCTTGAAACCTGTTCTTCTCTATGCTTACATCTTCTAGATCAAATAGGTTTTCTAAAGTAATCAAGCCTTTTAGAATCTTATTGGTCTTTAATTAAAAAATTTGGTCTCCATATGCTTCTTCAATTTTGGGTTGCAATTGATCAGCAAATTCCCTTGACTATTGCAAAAATGAGATTACCTAAAAATCATTTTCATAGACTTGCCAATTTTCATCATTGTCTGGGATAGTTGGCCTTATTATAACTTTGACTGACTCATTATTGACTAATAGATCAATTGCTGGGTCAAACTGTGAGCCAATCTGTGCCATCCTATTGGCTTCAAAATTTTGGGTTGTAGGAACTACTTCAATATTGAAATCTTCAAAATCATCTATTAAGTCCCAAATTTTGTGTCTATAGGATCTCATCCTTACATTTTTGGCTATTGCCTTTTCTCTGATTTGTTTCACCACTAGTTCTGAATCTCCTTTTACTATCAGATTCTTTACTCCTTTTTTTTTGGCTAACATGAGTCTATGTACCAAGGATTCATATTCAACATCATTATTAGTATAGGAAAATTGGAAATGGATAGCTCTTAAAATTTTCTCACCATTTGGAGCAACAAGACAAATTCGTGCTCTAGCACCATTTTTAATTCTAGCCCCATCAAAATTTAAGGTCTAAATTTCTAAGTCTTTTTTAGATTCTTGAGTCTTTATCATTTATTCCCTTTAAACATTTGGGATTTCATGGTCCTCATTAAATATAACATAAGTGCCCAGACCAGTAGAGTCATAATTTCCATATGGGTCACTTTACATCATAGTTAACAACTAGTTATTTTCCTCCTCTTAGTCATGTTCATTCCAATCACCTAAATCTTCAACAAAGACCCTTTCTTCATTATTTATCATAGCATGATCTACCCCTAATTTTGGGGTTAGTTCATTGGTGATGTGATCCTTAGATAGTGACTCAAATAGTATTTTCATTTTTGTACCATATTTGGTTCTTAAGATGAGGTGAGACCAATCAAGTGACATATAACCTCCTATCTTGGCTATGAAATCTCTAGGTAAACATAGGAAAATACATGGGGTATATCTATGACTACCACATCTTGATTGACAATCATATTAGGGCAAGTATACAACTTGAATGGGAGTTGTTTAATTTTCCCTATTGTTTGCATTGATTTCCCATCTAGCTGCATAACTCCTCTTGTAAGTGGCTCATACTTTATTTTTAAAGCATTTGCTATTTGTTTAGGCATTACTATAGTACTATCCCCTAAGTCTATCATTGCATTATGTAACATTTTCTTTCCAACTATCAAAGTCAAATAAAAGGGCTCTAGTTTGGATTTGCTTACCTCTAGTGCATTGTTAAAAAACACTGTTGTCTGTAGAGGAACCGTGTCTTTGAGATTTTCCTTATCAGTAGGTCCTCCTTTGGTACCAATATGTTTAGGCACTACTTGGCCCTATAGAGATTCTTAAAATAGTGTCTTTTTATTAGGAATAGCTAACATGTCCCATATTGACACATGTGATGGGGTCCACTTTAGTTGATCCACCACATTCACCGGTCCTAGTGTTTGGGTTCTTGGATAATAAGGGTACCTTGCTTTTTCTTAAACTTGTCCAGAAATTAATTGGTTCTACATTGGCTGAGATATTTCTTGTCTAGCATCTATGTTTTGATGACCTTGAAATGGAAGAATCCCCATAATTTCATTATTTGTGACTTCAGGCCATTCCATCATCCTTCTCTTGGCTCTGGTGTAGTAATCTAATTGTACCAATGGCTTCTTGGAAGTAGAAGTTTCATTTAAGAATACTGACTCTTCATCTTCAACCCATGAAAAAAAAGAATGCTCAGGGTCTATTTCTTCTTCTTGCTATAAGGACATCCCTTGCATCTAAGCCACCAAGACTAAATTTTGCAAATACTTCATCTAAGTGTCAGAAGTATTTGCAAATTATCCATCCATTCTTCTTTGCTCTGCTATCTTTTGTTGTAGATTACCCCTAGGACAATCTCTAGTCATATGAGCATTATTACAAGGGAAACACTAGGCATTGGTGCCATTTACATAATTATTTTTCCCTAGAACAATCTCCCTATTTGGATTGGGGGGAACAGTCTGTGAGGGTGTAGGGACTATAACTAATTGGTTTGATGGCTGAGGGTTAGTTTGCCTTTGAGGACCCTGATACTGATTTGGCTATGGTGGAGGTCTATTTCCTTGGTAGCCTTGATATTGGGGTCTAGGATAAGGATTATGTTGCCTTTTTAGGTTAATTATCTCATTAGAACATGTCCTTAAGATGCTAGTGGCATCATCCATCTCAAATGACTGGACAGGGACATCTACTTTAGTAGGCTGTTGAGGAAATGTATACATAGACATAGGTGGGGCTATGGAATTAGGGGATTCTTGAGGCAAAGGTAAGGTAATCTCTGGAAACATGGGCATGGGAGGCCTTGGGGCAACTTTCCAGCATCTATTAAGTTATTTTCAGCTCTAACTGCATAGTCATATGCTTTTGGTAGAGTCTAACCTCCAAGTGACTGAATCATTACTGATACATCTAAATTTAAGGCTTTAAGATAAAATACTATAGCCATACCTAGTAATGGTCTTGTTGTAGTAGGAATTCTTTCCCAAGTCTTTTGAAATCTTAAATTGAAACCAGTCATTACTTCTTGTGGTGCCATTTTAATAATAATCAATTATTGTAACAAAGAAGATTTATCACCCTTTTCTTCAAATCTTGCAAAGAAAGCATCTCCAAGTTGATCCCATGTAGATATTGTATTTGAGGTCAAAGATCTGTACCAGTCCATAACCTTCCCCTTAAAAGAAGCTGCTAACAATCTTATAACCACATTTTGTTGTGTGATCACATGTATTGTATAGACATCAGACACATCCTATAGATGTTCTTCAGGTGTTTTGAAATCTTCCCCACTAAATTTGGGCAAAGCTTTTAGGGTATTTACTAGAATAGGATCCCAAGTGGCTAGTGGTACTGGGAGAATCAGAGCATTACCAGTGTTCCAATTTGCATAATTCTTTGGGGCTATAGGTGCTCCCATGTTTGCTCTTGGTGTTGTTGTAAACTTATTGACCCTTCTTCTTGAATTAGTTATCAATGGTGGTAAAAGAATACCTAGGTTCATAGCAAATTGAGCTCTTGTTATTGGTCCATAGCTCTAACTCCTTGTAGCTCTCTGGTTCATACAATCTTGAAAGAAACTTTAAGAGATTGTCCCATAGGGCATGCCAAAAATTGTTGATGCTTTAAATTACACTATTTCCAACACCAACATGGGAAGTTTTAGGAATGTGGGAGTTGTGACCTGAAATGACCTCCAGATTTTAAAGAAGCTAGCTCTTCTTTATCTCAAATGTATTATGGGAAAAAGGGATAAAAATTAAACAAAATCACCAATGCAATGAAATAAAATTTAACTATGGTGATGCACCTAAGTCTAATTCTTTCCTTAATACTAAGTACAATGAAGCTATCTTTAGGATTCAATTAAATTAAAGAGCAAACAATGCATGATCAATGTAAAAGATGAAAACAAATATAATCAAAGGCTCACAACTTAGATGATTTTGCAATAACACAAGAAATATCAGCAAAGGCACAGAACTCAATCTTATTAATTTTACAGTCACATAAAAGGCACTGATACATGCATAGTTATACAAACTTTTTGAATTAAGAAAATAGAACAAAGGCAAATGATATTACTGACCATAGTAAGAAAGTCTCAAAAAACTTCTTGTAAATCTCTGATAACAATCTATCTACAAAAAATTCTCTCCCTTTCCTTCTTTTTCCTCTTCTCTTTTTTTTGGTCTTTTTTTTGGTGCTTGGACCTACGATTTGAACCCATATTTATAGCATAAGATTGGCTCAAGATTGCCAGCATGATCAAATCCCAATAGTCTAACTAAATTATAACTTAACTAGAAGTGTCTGACAAAAGATATCTTTCAGATCTAAAATAGTTAGCCTCTCTACAAGTTCATTGGTTGAAACATATACTCATGACATTTACACTATGAAATAGGTGAGGACACTTGGTAGCATCTGATAGTCTTAACAAGTGACACATGGTAGCTTCTGCTTGTCTATAGAAGCTTTAGATACCTTTTGAGAATCCAATGGAGGATGACACATGGCAACTTCTGCTGAGCTTTAGAAACACTATAGAAACATTTGAGACTCATTTAGATTCACAAAAATGATGATACTTGGTGTTCTCTACTTAATTTAGAAACTCACCTAGGGCCCACCATAGTCCTTTCTCAATAATGAAACAAAAGGAAGAAACTATGGATGTCAACACTTGGCAGTCTCTACTAATATTACAAGGGACATGCGACACTTTCCACATAACTAAACATATTAGAACCTTTTATAGTTTCCACTTGGCACCTTTTACATGTACTGAGAGAAGCTTATTGAATTATAAGAAAATAAAACATGGTTGCTGACACTTGTCATGCTCCATGGGTATATAACATGACATGTGGCTCCATCCACATTACTTAGAGAAATTATAATGTTTCATGTGACTTTGAGACTTAGAAAAAACTTAGGCAAAATGAAAACCCACGCCCACGCTCTGTGTCAAAACCCTCACTACCAAAATTGAAATGCATAGGGATAAAATTGGAGCGCACAAATAAAACTCAAAACAAAATGTAGAGTATTTTACTCTATAATAACCCCAATGTTTTTGATGATATCCTCACAATAGTAGGATCTAAAGATGATTAAAATGAATATCAACCCCAAGAAGATCAAGATGAAGACCTTCTTAGATTGATAGAATTAGGTGCTAGACTACCTTATAAATTTCCTATAGAATAATTACATACATTAGTTAAAAAAAGAGAATAATAATTGTAAGAGCAAAATTTTGCATGAATAGACATACCTTCTTCCTATAACAAAGGAAAGGAAATACAAACATATTCAAAACCCATAAATCCATATCTTCTAGCTAAGATCAAGATAATAAGTCAATGATATGTAGATCAACTCATCACAAACTTAACTGACTCCCTAGTTGCCACTTTAATTCATAATGATGCTTCTAAAGAACAAATAAATATGGTTGAAAGTATGAAACAAATATTGGATGAGGGCATTACCATAGTGGATCAAGGTAATATAAATGAATTTTTAAAGTCACAAGACACCATACAAAGTATTCCATTTGACATGAAACATACAGTCTTTAATCATAAAGAACCTCTTCTTACTTTACAAACTCAAAAACCCAATAATTCAGTTTGAATTGAGGAAATCCCTTAAGACAATTTGGCTAGTTCTTTTTAACCAACACAAAAATTGATAAATAATCATAGAAATTTCAAAAATCAACAATGTATGGAACAACCAAATTTAGGGAATGTTTTACAATCCAAGAATAAATGACCTATGTTCTCAACTCAAGGAGAAAATTAGAACCAAGTTATGGATCAAAAGGTATACACTCCCTATAGATCCACACAAAACTAGGGGCATATTCCACCCTAATAGCAATAAAACTAGGGTCACATTCCACCCCAACAATAGCAAAACTAGGGGCACATTTCACCCTAATAGCAACAAAACTAGGGGCACATTCCACCCCAATAGAAATGAAACTAGGGGCACATTCCACCCCAACAACATATTATTCAATCCACAAATGCAGCAAACATGCAAGAATGGAATTCTATAAAGGAAAATTTTCAAAGATTGGAGATGAATAATAGAGTCAACAAGTACAAATTTGATGAGATGTGCCCATATCCATTTGATTTATCTATTATCCAAAACCCTTTTCCACCTCATTTTGAGGCACCCAAATTTGACAAGTACAAAGGAAAAAGAGATCCATGTGAACACATATAGGAATTATTTGTCTTATGTCAAGAGGTTGCTTATAGTAGTATGTAATTACTACAACTATTTCCATGAATTTTAGTGGGACAAGCTCTTGATTGGCTACTTAAACTACCCAAAAAATTAGTTACAAATTGGAATGACTTATCAATAAAGTTTGTTAACCTTTTATCATATAAAATAGAACTTGAATGAACCATTATTGAGTTATGTAAGGCCAACACCATGATGGTGAATGATTCACCACATATATGCAAAGGTGGAGAGCATTGACATGCCACTTTCAACATAACTTGTCAAACAAACAGTTGGCTGACATCTTTACATAGAATTTACATCCTGAAGTTGTGCATAATCTATGATTAGCTTGTGATAACTCATTTGAATAAATTATTGACAAAGGAGTGAAGATTGAGAAGGCTCTTATTGCTAAGGGCCTTCTTAAGAATTTTCCACAAGGTCAGGCATCTAATCAAACTAAATTACCAATTCAAATAGTTATACATGGTAAGACCAAAGGCTTTAGCAAAAATAAGAACATGTTTGGAAATGGAGTGACTAAAATGAGACATGTATAGATGGTACATGCTATGCCTCCTCCAAATCTAAAATTAACTCCCCCAAATCCAATACCTACTTTGTAGAGACAACCTCCATGAAGGACATTTCATAACAATTTTAGGGTCTTTATAAAGTTAGGAGAATTAGTTGAAATAGTCTTATAAAAGATGGTTGTAAATAATTTAATTGTATGGCTAATATCAAGGCCATTTCCTCAAGATCAACCTGTAGACACTTAAAACTAGCCATCGATAACCTCCTAGTAGGATTTTGGCCAATTTCCATCCAAAATGCATAATTTAGCTTAAAAACACTAAAACACACAAAATAATGTGAAAATGATATATTCAAGTGCTGATTTTATCTAGGGTATCACTAAATGGGGCAACAAAATTTATGGGCTACCTAACCTTGATCAGTTCATTTCGAGTCAAAATGCTAATTTTGTACCTGTGTGCTTTGGACTTCTCTTTCCTATCATATATTTTGCACAAGACTTGTGCCTTATTTATTTTTGGCAACATCCTAAATGGGAATACACATTTAACACATCTAACAATGACTTTCAATTCCAATCTAGTCAAATTTAGGACCAATAACAAGGCATTCTGATCAATTTGGGTAAGTTGTACATAATGTGCTTAATCATGCTTAAGAGCTAATTAACCCAAATCAAGGCCTAATTAATAATTCCACGGAAACTTTTTGAATACTTATTTTTGGAAATGAATATTGAATATCTAAATAATCAAGTGACCTTATTTCTTGGGAAGACATCCCTAGGCCATAAATGCCACAAATATCAGGATTCATGCCCTCCATGCCTCATCAATGCCTTCCATGATGCCCTTCATTCCTCTTAATTTCCACTTCTTCCAAGGTCATGATGAGGATAATTACAAATTTATTCCAAAAATTTAATTAATCCTCAACCACACATCTCATTCTTGAGATGGACGGTTGAGGTTGATTCTAATTAAATCTAAAAATCTATATATAGAAGGCCTCACAACATCACTTCTAAGATATTTTGGTGAAAATTTATTATGATCAATTATCTTCAAAAGATTTTTGATGAAAATTTATAATGCCAAATTGGTTCTAAAAGCTTCAATAAATTAGTGTTACCATGTCAAATTAATTTCAAGCCAAGCTAAGCCACAAGCCAAAAGTGCCAAGGATAGATGGAGGTAGCCAAGCTTCCATTGCCAAGGACTTCATGAGCACAATCTGAGAAAGCCATTACTACAATTGAGTTTGGATCATCCAAGGAAGGTGAAGGAAATCTTATATTTGATCCCTTGATTTTTAGTTGTGATTATCATTTTCTTTGGTTAACTAAGCTCTCCCTAGTGTCTAGGCCTAGAGATGTTATGTTATTAGTGTGTTTATCTCATCTTGTTTTAATTTTGGAACTAACACCATACTAACCATCCTCTCTTGAGTCAAATTCCTAAATCACACAACTAAAATCAAATTGGTATTAAGAAAATAAATATTGTAAATTTCATCATGTTGCTAGTCATAGTGCATATCATTGCATTCAATTACGACATATTATTGAGGACTTTATTGAAAGTGGTGAAATATAAATTAAGTTGGCCCCTAATCAGGTCACAAATAAAAATATGGGAATCTAAAAAGACCCCTTTCTTCAACATGATCCACCACCACCAAGAAATAATCTAAATGGTCACAATTAAGGATAGAGGTAGAATCAGAACTAAAAATAAGGTTAGAATCATAATGAGTATAATCAAGATCTTAATTCCCATACTAATAATGTGGCTTATAAAAACATACCTTATGACTATAATAATACTATGGGATGAATTTTTACAACCCATATTTCCATTGTTACTATGAAACCACATGGCCAATCTCATGTTCCTCACAACATAGGACCCATCATCATAGGGTCAACACCCTCTCCCCTTAGTACTACTATGTTGGGATCACATCATCATGTTATGAATCCATTTACATGGGTTACTAATTATGAGCAATAACACATTTATTCTAATTATAAAGGCTCATCATTGACCTAAAATTGTAGTAATATAGTTAGTCACCTGTGAGTCACCATCCAAGGCCCTTTACCTTCCTCTTCTAATTATAATAAATCCTTTTCACCTCTAGGTTATGTAGTCACAACTAGATTCCCACAAGTTACCATCTAGGGCCCTTCAACCAATTCTTCCATAAAACTAAATGAGATTATTGTGCCAATAGTTATAAAGCTAAATATTGTCCCAACAAAGACTAAAATAGTTTAATCCATAATTTAAAGGCCTTATAGTCTAATGGATCAATTAAATAAAACCCTTGCACAAATTTCCATATAAAAATATTATGGACATCTAAGTTCTATAAAACCATCTTCAACAAACTTTTGAAAGAGTCTATTATGCCTAATGATATAAACCTTGATCAGTTCAAGAACCTAGTTGGAAACCTGTCTTCATTTCAGAAAATCACATTTGATTAAAAAGACATGTCCACCCTCATCCCAAACCACAATAACCCACTATACATTGGGGTAATCATTATAAATTACAAGATCAAGTGGGTTCTTATAGATAATGGTTTAGGGATGAACATCATATCTTTTAAATTGGTATGACAATTGGGCTACATGGATAAAGACATTCAGCTAGAAACTATTACGATTAAGGCTTATGACAACATTGAGAGGGAGTCATCTGGTATAATTTGGTTGTTAGTCATGATTGGGTCTATTTATAATCACACATTATTATATATTATGGATATTGAGCTTCTTTATAACATACTTCTTAGTATTCTTTAGATCCATGAAGTACAAGTAGTTCCATCTACTCTTCACCAATGCCTTAAGTTTCCCCATGATGGGATCAAGCTTACTATTCCCCCACTGATCAGTAGCCATATCAATATTGAAAACATATTAAAGTAGATTTTCATAATTATAACTATCACCCAGGTTTTAAATTCATTACAAAGAAGAACAAAGCCATCATTTCTCATCCATCTCCATCTAATTATATAGACCCTGCTGATATAGCCTCCACTTTGGTCAATCCATTTTCTATAGTTTTGGCCAAGAAAGTTATTATTAAAGATGTATGTATTTTCATATACAATTTGAAGGATGTCCTCTATATTTCAAAATTACCAAAATCCCCTAAAACATTTGGTAATCCTAAAACTTCCTAGACTCTTAATAGACCTGATCAGATTTCATAACCAAAGAAGAAACAACCAAAACCTCCTATGGTTTTTATACTTATAATCATACCAAAGAAATATCAAGAGGCCTTTACCGAAGGAGATTGGTTATATTATAAAGATCTTATTTATTGTTTTTATAATCCAAAGTATCCTATCCATAATAGGATAATGGATCATCTTGACTATACAGGGAAAGGCCTTGGCCCACAGGCGTAAGGAATTTTAGAACCCTTATCAACTAGAGTTGTCAATTGGAATCATGGTCCTAGATTTGAACCACCAAAATATGACCTCATGACATTTGATAGTGACTCTTCTAAATTGACTAGTAATGAGACTCTTAAAAATGACACAATGTTCCATTATAGCCTTTTTGATGAGCTTACTAACTCAAATTTGTTTGATTCAAATGCCATATTGACCATAACACCTATTCGAGCTTCCCATCCTAGAGAAAAAACCCATCCTAGTGGTGTTTCCCTTCTTGAAGTAGGAAATTATATATTTACCATTGTCACTTCTCATCTTAAAGTGAACCCTCACTTTAGCCTATGCCTTTGCCATCCTGAACTCATAGATTGGGATAAAAAAATTTAGTCATATGCCTCGATGAGTTTCAAAATGAAGAATCAATTGTAGAATACATGGGCCTATGAGATGCATTAACCATTGGTGATAATAATTAGGGTTTTGATTTTTTATTAGATCCTTCTACCTACTTTGGATAGCAGGCAAACTTTCTTGGTCATAATAAAGAAAAAATATCAAGATCTTTTGGTGAAAACCTCTGTGAGGCACTTGTCGATCAGGGATAAAGTAATGAAAAAATAATCCTTTGAGTGAAAACTTATTTTAGGCACTCCTAGGTAGGAAATTTTACTCATCCCCTCAGGATGTTGAAAGTCTATTTAGCCCAAGTTACATAGCTAGTACAAACATCTATTTAGAACAACATCAAATATTAAAGCATCTTGCTCTTGAGTTTCTAGAGGTTTTACCAATTAGCCTTTACATGAGAAGGTAGATTCTAATTATTCATATTATATAGATCTTTGGGAAGAAAAAAAATAATATATAGTAGAGGAAAATGATCACTACCACACATTGCCTACAATTCTAGAGGATAGATCCACACTCCTTATGGAAAAAAAATAGAAGTGAATTTGGGAACCCATGAGGATCCCAAAATTGTTTATCTTGGAGATTCCCTTATTGAAGTAGAATGTGAACATATTATATCCATTCTTAAGGATTATATAGATATATTTGCATGGGCATACTCTAACATGCCAAGCTTGGACCCATATTTAGTTGTGTATTATCTTATTGTTCACCTTGATGCTAAACTAGTCAAACAAAAATTAATAAAGATGCATCCATGCATCGCCCTTTTGGTTAAGGTTAAGTTAGAAAAGTTGTTAGGAGACAATTTTATCATACCACTGGACTACTCTAAATGGGTTTCCAACATAGTACTAGTGAGATAAAAGATCCCAGATATACGTATTTATACTAATTTTTATGATATCAATAAATCATGCCCCAAATATGATTTTCTTCTACCTAAAATCAACATGATCATCAACTCAACTACTAATTATGAGATGTTATCCTTAATGGATGGATTTTTTTGTTACAATCAAATCAAGATAGCCCCTAAATGTCAGCATAATACCATGTTCACCACTCCATGGGGGACATTTTGTTACCAAGTCATGTCATTTGGTTTGAATAATGCTAGAGCCACATATCAGCATGCATTAACTATCATTTTCCATGACATGATGCATGCCATTGTTGAGGACTAGTTGATGATAGACTAGCAAAATCAAGAACAAGATCTGGACATCCTAACATTCTATGAAGAGTATTTGAGAGGCTTCATGAATTAAAGTTTATTTTAATCTTAAGAAATGTGTCTTTGGAATCACATCATGAAAATGACTAGGGTTAATTATATTACAATGAGGTATCGAATTTGACCCTACAAATGTCAATGCTATTATGTAAATGCCTCCACCAAACAATCTTAAATAGCTACAAGGTCTACAAGGAAAGATCCAGTCTATACGTAGGTAATTTGTCAATTAGTAGATAAGTGCCACCCATTTACCCATGTCTTAAAGAAAGGGGTAACATTTTAGTGGGATGAAGATTGTCAGCTAGCATTTGTAAATCTTAAAACATACTTGGCCAATCCACCAATCTTATGACCTCCAACACAAGGAAAGCCACTGCTTCTTTATATATCAGCCATGAAACATGCATTGGGTGCACTTTTGGCTTAACATGATGATCATGTTAAGGAACACACTATTTATTATTTAATCCACACATGCATAGGCTATGAACATAATTATATGCCTATTGAGAAGGCATGTTTACATATGGTATTTACCACTCATGAATTGTGACATAATATGCTAAATAGTAAAACTATTGTTATCACCAAGGTATATCTTCTTAAGTTCCTCTTATCTAAAGTAGCTTTTCAAGGATGATTTTAAATGGATTATGTTCCTTAGTGAGTTTGATATTGAGTAATAGAATGAAAAGGCAATCAAAGGACAAGTTTTTCCTGACCAACTTGTAAAATCTCCTATTAAGGCCACTCAACCTCTCAACTTTGACCTTTCAGATGATTCTATCATGATGATAGAACAAGCATCACAAGAACCTAAATAGTGGATGCTCTATTTTGATGGATCCTTCACATCTCAAGGGTCTGGAGCTAGCATATTGTTTATCACACCACAAGGGGATCTAATCCCTAAAGCATTCCATATACAATTTCATTATACAAACAATATGGCTGAATATGAGGCATTGGTTGTAGGGATCCATCTTGGTATACAGTGGGATATTCAAAGCTTAAAGGCCTACATAGATTCATAGCTAATCATAAATAAGACAAAGGATGATAAGCTTGTTCCTTACAAGTAAAATGTTGATAACCTCAAAACACATTTTAAATCTTTGCAATTTGAGCAATTTTCATGAGTCAACAATAGATCTATCAATGCCATGGAAATAATTGGTTCCATGATTAAAATACATGATAGTGCTAAAGAGTATTAGTTCTCGATTGAAAATCTTCTTCAGCCAACACATATTCTATTAGATTCAGAGAGGATATACACCATTGTTGCTCCTAATCCCTTAAGTTACAATGGTACCAAGATTTTTATAACTATTTCCATAGTCATGTATTTCTTGCTGACCTTTCCAACAAACAATAAAAACTATTCCTTCATTGATTAACATGTTATATCCTCCTTGGAAACATGCTTTATCTTAAAGTCTATGATGAAATGCTTCTTCATTATTTATCTTTGGGAGAATCCAAGCTTGCACTAAAGGAAGTTCATGAAGGAATGTGTGGGGCCCATACCAATAGTGTAGTCCTAACAAAGAAACTCCTTAGAATAGGCTATTATTGGCCCAAAATGGAGATAGATGTTTATAATTAAGTAAAGGAGTGTGTTCCTTATTAGCAGCATGGCAACTTGATATATGCACCTTCCTTACCATTATAATTGATCATAATGCCATGGCCATTCTCAACATGGGGTCTTGATCTCATTAGAAAAATTAACCCAACATATTTAGATAGACATAACCATATTTTGATTAAAACTAAGTACTTTACCAATTGGATTGAGAACATTCCTCTCACTTATGTTACCAAAAAAAATAGCCAAATTTATTCATTACCATATCATCTATTAATCTGGCATCCCAGCCCATATTATATCTAATAATGGTGGATGTTTTGTGAACCAAGATGTGAAATCTCTTTGAGAAAATATTTAAGATCAAGCATAAGAAATCCACTCCATATAACTCACAAGGAAATGGATAATTCGAGGCATCAAATAAAACCATTCTAGCCATCTTAAAGAATATTGTCAATGATGTTGGCTGTAATTGGCACTTGCAACTCTTTCCTACCCTTTGGCTTATAGAACCAATCATCACACCCCAACTGGTGCTACTCCATACTCCCTTATTTTTTTGGCATTGAAGCTATCATCCTAATTGAGATTGAGATCCCATAATTAATAATATCACTGGAGCACATTGAAGATTATGAAGACTATAGAGCCTCACGACTGTAAGAACTAGAGATTCTTGATGGTAAGTGTTTAGCTACCTTAGAAAACTTGTAGGCCTATCAGAATAGATTATGGAGAAGCTATAAAAAAATCATTATCCCTTGAGAATTTGAGATTAGTGACTTAGTTTTGAAAGAGAACCAAAATAATATGAATACTGAACCCAAAAAGAAAGGCAAGTTTTAGCCTAATTAGTTAGGACCATATATTGTCACAACAAACTATGGATAAGGAACATATCGACTGTCTAAAACTAATGGCAAAGAACTTTTAGAGCCCATGAACATCATACACCTTAAGAGGTTCTATTCATGAAAAACTTTAAACCATTGTCTACAAGACCCCTAATTTGGGGGTAACTTGTGATGACATAATTTTATCCCACCCTTTTATCGTACTTTGAATGCATTGTATACTACCGTGGTCCACTTTTCATGATTCTCAATAATAAAGGATTTGAATCCTTGACACTCTAGACACATTCTTCATCCTATTATAGATTTCTCTCTTTGAGAAGCATATTATTTGTTATGTTTAAGACATGTTATAAGCTTGAACATTTTTTATCCCTTGACCAATTATGATCTTCATTATGTCTCATGAACATTATGAACATCCTTAGTAGTAGTTCTACAAAAGTAACTCATCTAGGATAGTATTTTGTAACTTCAAACAAGTGAAAAAAACATCTTCTCAATTCTATACCATTACTACACTATTACAAATAGGTGAATGTAGATACTTCTTTTTAACTTCAAGTGGCACATTATTCTATATCACATTTGCTGCTCTTTATTGTTTTATCAAGATCCTCACTCTCACCGATTTGTGAGCATGGGCTATTGAAGTCATCTTAGCCATATTATTGGAACCTATACTCTTAGGACATGCATCTCCTTAACCAAATGGTCCCACCTAGTGCATATTTTATCCCAGAAAAACCAAAAACATTATAAATATTTTGAAAATACCAAAAGCATCAGAACATGATCCATAAAAGAAAAAAAACATTATCTCATGCTTATATACATTTGCGTATTAATTTCCACCATGCTACACTCTTATAATTTTTTAAGCATATAAACACCAGTTCATTTCATCTTGTCCCATGCACTTACCATTTTCCAAGGTCATTCTTTTTCATCTCATCAACATCTTATTTACTAGACCATTCTTATTTGTTTGTTGTATCTTCCATTTCTTCTATAACATTAATCATGCTATTTTAATCATTATTTTTATTCTATCCCATTTATTGGGAGAACTACATTTGGCCTGAATTTCATGTTGGAACATTCATCCATGGAACTATGTAGGCATCATCCACTTGTCTTATACATTTGGAGTTAGCTTGACCAACCCCTTCCTTTTCTTCTCTTCCCCCATTTTTTAAAAAATTTTCCTCTTTAATTAGGGAATAGTTGTCATGCCATTTTTATATTTTATGATGTGGTGGAAAGTAACACCTCTACTGCACATGCATGAACATTTTTCTTTAAACCACACTAACTTTGTTTTTGTTTGTGTGTCTTTATTTGAGTTCTCTTGGTGTTTTGTTTTTTATTGGTATTTTGATTATGATTTAAGACCTCTCCTTTTATTTCTTCTCCCTCTCTCTTTTTATTATTTCTTGTCTCATCTTGGTCTTGTGTCTCTTTGATTATTTTTGCTTATCTCTTTTGTGTTTCAGAACATCTTGATGATTCACATGGATCTTTATTATTTATATCTTGATTATATGTTATTACATTATTATTAGACCATTTTATTTATTTTATTATTGTTGGTGTCTTTTTTTTCTATTTGATTTTTATTTTCTCTTTTTTGTTCAAGAATGTCTTGATGGTCCACATGGATCTTGATTATTCATGTCTTGGTCTCATGTCATTAAGACATTCTTTCCATTTTTTTTTAACATTTTTGTTCCTACTTAAGATAATATCTCGATTTCAAGCTAGGTTCATTTATGTTTATCTTTTTATTTTTATTTGTTTTTTATTTAAATGTAAATCATTGTAACTCTAGTTTTGGTCATTATTTTACCATTATCCTTAGTTATAGGTATTCACATTTGAACTGGCTCAACATAATTAGAATCCTCTGTCATTCTAAGTTATTCATACTTATGATGCCTAATTTATTTATCTATAGTAATCACTTTATGCTCAAGTCTCAAAGTCTTAATGTTAACATCAGCTTCGATGAATGCTTCTCAAGAACACTTTGAAAAACCTAGGCTCATGATATGGAATTAGGGTTCTAGGTAGCATGCATTTTAAGATTTTTTATCTATGTTTAGATGTGAATCTCTTTTCATAAATTATAAGTATAATCAATTCTTGGTAATTTTTCATCATTATTCATTCCATTCCCTCCCAAACTCAGGTGAACTACAATAGCCTAAAGTTCATGTTGGAACATGAGTCGATGTAACTATGTAGGTAGTGCTCAATTTCTATTGAGGTCATCTCGGCTATCTCCATTCTACTTTTCATCTCTCTCATCATTTTATGCATTCTCATATGCTTGGTTTTATAGGGCTTTCTAAGACATTACACCATCACATGTATATTTGCACTTGCTCACTTGAACCTATCTTTTCAGTTATATCCTTGAGCTATTTTGATTTCCAATTGCCCATTTTGGGGCACAAAATCTAAACAACATCCAAATCAAATCAACTCTATATGGGCAAATCATTATTTATTTTTTATAAATGATCAAGGTTCATCTTACTAGGTTAAAACTATTTTATCATGATCAAATATGCTCTACTAGAGTACTTATTATATTATCTTTAGAGACCCCATTCTAGTGGCGCTTCCCTTCCTGAAGTAGAATGTTCTCTCTTTTCCTCTAATTCTAAGCTCTCCATATTAAATCCCATGATGGTAATATTTTAGTGTGAAACTTGTCTCAAGATTGATCAATGTCATAAGAATGCAACTTATACTCTCAAATTGGGTAAATTTAAAGTATGTCCCTTACATTTATGGATGGTATCTTTCACATTCCCCTTATCTCTGGGGCCTATTATACCTCTCATTATATTTTTATCATTGATGGTAATCACATGTGCAATCATTAGCTTGTCTGGATGTGATCTATTATATGGGTTAATCTCTCACTTTCTCTCTCTTTTTGAGAGTCCATCCTTTTTTTCCATCCTAGTATGTCCTATCAAGGGGGCATCATGGGTCTATTCCAATTTGTTCTTGACAATTATTTTCTTTGAAAATATGTTGCTTCACTTTAATGTCTCACTACACCTTCTCAAATAGGGGCAACATGTAGACATCCAATTTTTAACACCATTTGTGTTGAAATTATCAATCTTACTTGAATTGTACTTAAATACAAATTCTAGGTCAAAATCCATAAAACACCTTAAATAGTTCAAACTTGTCACTTAAAAGTGCCAATTTAGGTCAAAGTATCCCTAAATAGGGCAATGCATTTTATGGGCTAGCTAACTTTAATCAGATCATTTTGAGTCAAAATGATAACTTCATCATTTAGTGCTCTGGATCACTCTTTTCTTATAATTCATTGGTACACATCATGTACCTTTGTTATTTGGTGTTGGTAACATATTAAATGGGAATATAACTCCAATGCATCTAACATCACTTTCTAGTTCATCTCCATTCAAATTATGACCTAGTAATATGACTTTCTGACCATTTTGATCAAATTGCACACCAATTTCCAAAGAATTGCACTAAAATTGATTAAAATTACTTAAGATAATTAATCCAATTTAAGATCTTAATTAATAATTCCATAGATATTTTTGAATATCTCATTACTGGAAATTGATTTTAAATATTTGCATCACCTAGTGACATCATCTATGGGGTGGCATCTATCAAGCCATAAGTGCATAAAATATCAAGATTATGGGTCACCCATGCCTAGTTAATGCCTCCCATGCCTCTTTAATGCTTATTTATCTTGAGGATATTTATGAGTTTAATTCCAAATATTAGGATTATCCATGTCCACGCATCTCAATCTTGAGATGGACGGTCATGGTTGATCTTGACCAATCTCAAAAATTTATAAATAGAGAGGCCATGGACATGAATTTTAAGGTTGAATATTGTAAAGTTATAATGTTAAATTATTTCTATAATCCTTTGAATTTTATCATTGATTTTGTTTTCAAGCTTCATTGATAGGCTATTTTAGTGATTTGGAATCACAAGCCTAGGTTTTATGGAGTGTTCTTGAGACATTGGAGGAGTTTGCCACTTTTGTTAACAAAGACAAGGATGCTTGATCAAGGGAGAGCATGATTTTGACCCACATGGGTATGGTGAATCCATTTTCAAGGTAATATGATGTTGCTTTCTTTCATTTTTTTCTTTTTATCCTTTGTAATTCTCATAGGAATAGATAGGCTTAGCTAGTTAGATCTTTATGTATTTTTCATGATTTATGGACTAATGTTTGACTAACTTGATTTTTAATCCTCTCTAAAATAAAAACTATAAAATATTGACTATGATCTTCTTCGAATTCTTCTTAATAGTCACTTTCTAACCGGTATTCAAGATATCTTATGCTAGAGTGACTAACTAAATCTATGAAGTCATCTTCATCAGTAAGACTTTGATGTTTATCATCAGTCATCTAATCTTCTTCATTCATCTCAACATGATTTTTGGGAGTATCTTCAATTTCCAATATTTGTATTAGACTAGGAATGTGGTTCTTGTTTTCATTATTAAAATTACATGTAGGTGCATTCTTAGTAGGGGTAACATGAGTATCTTAAGTAATTTGTCTTTTGATTTGTAACAAGGGATCAGTGATCTGTGATGTGATTGAAGTAGAAAAATCACCCTTATAATTTGTTCTATTGATCTTTCTAGCCATTATCAAGTCATATTCAACCTCTATAACAAGATTTTAAGCTATTACTAAATCAACCAGATGTGCTTGATGTGGCTGATAGCTAACCTCTAGGAACTAGGCATTGATGAAGAAGTATTTTTGATTATCTCTAGTGGGTAGGGTAGATTGAGAAATTTTATAGAGTGATCTATTGAACTTGGAAATGAAATCCCACATGTGATCATGTGTTTCCTTCTTGAGTTGAGCTAGTTGTGTAAGTAATATATGTGAATCTTCTACATTTTTGAATCTCTTTTCAAACTGTTCATGCATGGTGGCCCAATTAACTATATTATGAGGATCCAAATGGTAAAATCATTTTGTACCTAATCCATGAAAAGTCTCAATGTAAAGTATAACTAAAACATCTTCATGCTCAATACCAATTATTCCACAAGCTATAAATAAAGTGTCTAAGTTCTCATCTATATTTTATTTTCCATCATCTGTGAAATCTGGAAAATTCCTTGTTAACCCCTTTGGTAAGTCATGGAGAGGAGGAGTCAAATTGAGAGGACCAATCACTGCTCCCTAAGGGATAAAAGCAGTTATGTCATTCTTTTAGGAATAAAGAAATAAGGATTAATAGATTGAATCATTCCTAAGGAATCATGCTATAGCTAACTCATAGGATTTTTTGCTTGTCTCATACATGAGAGACTAGCTCTTCATGTTTTGGCTTGAATAGGAAAGCTTAAATTGAACCACTCTTACAATTCAAAAAAATTATCTATTTAGCCTTGAGCTCTCCTTGCTATAGTAAAAAGTTGATTTACCAGTTTGAAGTGCAAAATTTATTCTAGAAATTACTCAAGAAATTTGGGTTTTTAGGAAAAGACTTAAGCGATAGTTAATTGACATGTAGTGATTTTAATATAAATAAAGTGTTAAATAAAATGTAGCTTCTGGACATGTAATAATCTAATAAAAAGTGGCACATCTATTTTTAGAAAGTGGAGTTAACTTCAGTGAGGACACACTTTAATTAGAGGTGCGTGACTTAATTTGTATGCAATACTTTAGATGAATGGTCTGAAAATCACACAAATGCTATAAAATTTAACATTCACTTTGCCTATTTCAACTTGGAGAAGTAATCTATTTTTGGATTTTGGGAGTTTAGTTCTTCATTCCCTAGCAGAGTTGCCAAAAATTTATGGATAGATTTTTGTAGGATAACAAAAGTACCTAGGTAGTTATGGGATTAAATACCATTCATTTAATGGTAAATCTCCCAAATTATTATGTCTATTTACTTCTAATTATTCACAACTCTTAGTTATTCACAGATTAGACAAACTATGTGCAAGTTGACTTTTTTGGAGGTATTACTTTAATCACAAAGTTTATAAACCATAACAAGGTGATTTTTTAGAAAGTAAGTATCTATTCCATATAATGTGTAAAGATATTTTAGGAAATTGAGAATGAAATACTAGAGCATGTGAGAATAAATAAGTTGCACTTCATAATAAACAATTTTATAGATCTTATTAAATCCATACAAGTAAACAAACATTCAAAAGATGATAATATTTTTAGCAAATGACTAAGAATGATTGGAATTCAATTTTAGATTTAAATATAACACAAATTTTACTATTTTAATCTTCACAAATCCACCAAATAGTCTTCTAAGACACAAATTTCCATAGAAAATAACTTCTTTTTCATTCATTTTGAACCAATTCATATAAAATAAAAACTCAAAAATATAAACACAAAGTTTTAGATTGCTTAAATTCTCTTGCTTTAGTTAAAATTTCTATACAAAAATTACCATCCCCCTTAGGCACATAGGGTTACACTCATATTTATACAAAAATAGATGTTAAAATCAAATAGGAAACAACTCCTTCAAAACCCATGTGCTAAACTAAAAATTAGGAACCATTGAGAGGCATCTTCCTCAATTTTATCCTATGTGGCATGAAATAACTAGTGACATGTTGCACTTCTTGGTCTCACTATTTGGATTGAATACAACTACTTTACATGCCAAGAAGCATTCACTTAATTAATTTGATTTTACAAAATGACTTCAAGTAATGGTGTTTAGCCTAGTTACTTGAGTCTTATAATTTTACAAAGTAATATGCCTTCACAAGTAACTCCAATAAATGACTTTACTTGAAGTAATTACCCCTAAAAATTTTACTTTATAAATATAATGAAATAAAATGAAAAGAAAAAATTAAAAAAAAATAGAAAGAAGAGTAACAACAATTATTTCACATCGTGGACTTCAGATCTGCACTTCTCTTTATATTTTATATGTTGAGACATCATCAACTATATTTTTGCATAATTTGGTTTAGAAATTGATTTCATTCTAGTCTCAAATATTAGCATTTCTCTTTCCAACCTCTTACTATTAGCTTTCATATTTTCAAGTCTTGGTTCAAGCCTCTTGATTTCATATTGACATTTGATTAACTCCTTTATAGATTTATCTATAATATAAATTGTGGCCTTTTTCATTATTTTATTGAACTATTGATACAAATAATAATATGTCCTTGGAGTGTTATCAAACAAAATGTTGGTGAGACCAAATAGATAATCTTCTAGATTCACCTTTTCATTACAATCTTCTTCTTCTAAAGTCTTCATTTCATCACACATTTCCTCAAGAATACACATGTAAAAAGATAGGAGATATTCTTCATGTTTTACTTTATTTATTGATCCATCGAGGAAAATATTCTCTTCAATAAAAAATTTCTCACTCAAAGAACTTATTCTTTGTAGACTCTCTTTCTATAACTTGGAAATCATAGTCTCATTATCTATCTCCTTCATTATTGCCTTTATCTTGACCAATTTATTTACACTATCAGCATGAATACCTAAGACTTAAGGGAAAATATTTTATGTAGTTTGATGCATCTTCTCCATCTATTCATCAACATCCTTAGTCTTTTCTCTAGTTTATTCTACCTCAATTATTACTTGCTAGTTAATTGAATCTCCTAAAAGAATTGATTGATATGGAATAAACCTTACAACTTTAGCAATTATTTCACACATTTTGGAATTTTGTTCTTTTAACTTGGCCTTAGCATATTTCTCCTCATTTATATTCTTGAACATAGTGTATATCAAGGTCTATGTATCCTATTTCAATCCCTCTATGGTAACTTCTACAAGAGATAACTTTGTAACTGTTAAGTCACCTTTAGTGACTTCACTTTTATTCATTCCCTGTAGAGGGATTGATACCTCTATAAATTTCTATCCTATAGGCTCAATTATCAATTTTAAAGTTACCTTAGTGGTCTTAAGATTCTTTCCTTTTCTATCTAAACTCTTAAACAACTACAAATCAATTTATTCCAAATTTATCACTTCTCTAGACTTAGGAGTTGTTTACATTGCTAGCTAAGAAGAGAAATCTGTACCAGTATAAGAGCTTGTATGAACCACCATATATTGCTATTATTACTTACCACTAGTTATTGGGAAATAATTTATTATGTCTTTGGAATAACCTGGGCAATATTGGAAGTAATTTGTTCATCTTTTCCCTTTTTTATTTCCTTTTCTTTCTCAACTTCCTTCTCTTTTCTTTTCTCTATCACTTTCTCTACCACTTTTTATTTCTCAGATTCTTTCTCTTTTACTACATCCTTTGTAGGTTTAACTTCTTTAATTATCTCAACTTCTTTGACATTTTCAACCATTAACCCTTCTGTGGCTTACTTTCAAGTTCAATTACTTCTTTTTACTTTTCTTGAAGTACCTCCTAACATGGGGTCACTTCTTTAAAAAAATATTTGTTATGGCTTATTTTCAGTGGTGGATTGATCTTTTGAAGAAGGTAGAGGTGGAAAAGTAGGTGGAGAAGATGGATGAGGAAGAGGAGGAATAACATTAGTTTTTTTTTGAATTTATTTCTTTGAAGGTTTGATGTCATCAGACTTTGGAGGTGGCATAAGTATAGATGGATCTATTGTAGGTGTAGTGGAAGTGGGAATGGTGGGAATAGTAGTAGTGGTAATATTGTAATAGACCAAAGGAGGTGTGGTGATAGTTGCTTAATTTTTTTTATCTTTTATTATAGAATATGTGTCATCAACATTTCTCTCCAAGTTCAACTTCTTTGTGGGTCCCTGGTTGCTTTCTCCTTACACTAATTCTTTTCTCTTTTGACTTACATGAGTAGTTTATTTCATCAACTCCTTAATATATAATCCTTTGTTGAGAAGCCATGTGGAATTCATGGTCATACTATTTAAAGTTCTATTTTTAATAGTCTTAACTTGGTTTTTACCAAAGATAATTTTTAGAGTTGGGGCATTATCTCTCACTATTTCATATTAGTCATCATTGGTTACAATTCCATCATCCTCTATCTTCTATAATTGTAGCTAAATCAAAAGAAAAAATTTATTCAATAGTCAACCTACTATTGTCCCTTCTTCTCACATCAAACTCATCCATACAATCAATCCAAAAGTTTTCAAGTGTAGGAATGTGCATATATTTTAGAGAAATTATACTTTGGGCTATGCCTTTATAATCAAAATTGGCCCTAGCCTCAAAATATGTTTGATTGTAATTGTGGCACATCTCTTTTTGTACATTATTTGCTTTGTAAATACTAAGATAATGGTAATGACCAATAAAAATTGGAAAATCAATAGTGGGATAGTGAACCTTTGATTCTAAGTCATGTAATTCAACAATATACCTACACAACTCCATGAGAATCCATTTATCACTAGGGTATCTAGGTCATTTGACTAGTGTGCTTGAGAAACCCCAAACTCTGATATATGTAAATTTAAGGAAATGAATGAAAATGTACCCAAATTATGAAACTACATCACATGTTGCATTAGATACTCTCTTATCTTTGAGATCCATATTTAACTTAAAAATGATTTCATAAAAGAATCCATCATTCAATATCTTATAATGTTTGTAGTATTTAGAAAGAACCAATTGAGGATAATATTCATATATTGGCTCAGTTGCTATCATCCCTTTTTTATTTAGATAGGAAAAGGCTCCATTTGATGTTGCATAATATACCATATATGAGGTCATCTTGAAATTAAAAGTATAAAATGCATTACTTAACTATTGGTCCATGTTATCACTTATCAACTTAGCCCTCTCAATCATTATAGAAATATTACTAACATTAATGGCTCTAATGTAAGTATAAATCCAAGTTGTAAATCACTTTTCATTCTTTTCTCCATTGATTTTTCATAACAACTGAGTAATGTCATCTACTTCCTAAACCAAGTCTGACCTTACTATCTTCTTTGAAAATCTTGAGGCTTACTTCACTTTATTTAGGTGGTTTATGTTCATTATTTTAATTCACTCCATTATCTTATTTTCCTAATAACTTTTTCCATTATTACATCTATGATTTTATATGTGGCTAGGATATTCAAATAATAATCAATATATTGAACATTAAATCTTATCACTACATTACCAACATCTCTCATAGTCTGAGTAAGGGAGTCATAATACTTGGCAAATACTAGGATGAATTTAGGAAATTTACCTAAGCTTGGGAAAGTTACAACTTGTAGAATCTTAGTATTATTCATTATTTGCATGAGTGGACTCTTGACTATAGCCTTGGATCTCTCTAAAAACTCAATCATGGACACATGCCCCATATCTATATCACTTATTTCAATAAACTTAGAAGTGATACATGATTCAATAAGATACCCCTTATACTCATATTTCATCTTTGGATCTTGAGATTTGGTTTTCTTAGCTTTTGTTTACCCTTTCTACTTGGCTCTAGGATTTATTCAAGTGCTAATTTAGGGACTTCTTCAATCTAAGTTACTTGCACTTCCACTCCAGCTATTTCTTCTTCTAATCCTTCTAATCTTAACATTGGTTTTAACTAACTCTAGAAAAGCATGATAAGTTTTGAAAGGTTAAAGAAAAGAGTCAACTTTTTATTTCAAATAATACCTCTAAGCAAGATTTAGGTTTCAAGTAGTATAAATTATTAAAAAACCCCAAGTAGCTCATAGTAAACAATAAGGTATCACAACCTCGGGTTGGTCTAGATGATATTCAAGTCTCAAGCATTCAAGAATTAGGTAAGTAATAAGTAATAGGCATGGACAACTTTGGGTTTATCTTGAATAATTACTTAAGTTTGGGACTCCACATAAGTAGTGAGTCATGTGGAATTTAGGTCTCTATAGGGTAGCTACTTTGGGTTTGTTTAGGCAATTAACTCAGGTTGGGAAACTTAAAGTATAAGTAATTGCAATTTTGGGTTCCACTTAGATATTTTTATGGTTTTCTCAATGTTCTAGACTTCAAATTTACTAATTCAAGCAACTCAGGTTGAAAAACCTATAAAAGTAATAGTAAAGAGTAGTCATGAGTTTGGGTAAGCAATAGGATATGAAAAACCCACATTGGTAAGACACTTTTATATTCTCAGGTCTTTTGAGGTGAGTAACTTGTGCTCAGGAACCTGAGTAAGTAATTAGTAATGGGGAACTTGGGTTTCTCATCTAGTTTCACTAGTTAGTTTTTTAACTTAGGGCTTAATCTTTGTAGTATTTTGAGGGGATTTTTCACATACATAGTGTTTTAAGAATTCTAACATGGTTTTTACAACACTACTCAAGCATGTAAAATTAATGAATAGATGAAATCAAAATGAGCATAGATAGTAGAATCTTCATGGTGGCAAATGAAAAAAATACCAAATAAAAATAATAAGAAAATAATCAGGATAGAGGCATAAAAATAAAGGAATAAGATCTAAGTACCTTAAATGCAAATTAGTGGTGAAGATTTAGATGAAAAATCACTCTAAAAGATTGAATAACATAGTTCAAGGTTTGCAAGTGTGATAGCTTGGTCAAACAACTTGAATGCTAGGTGGGAAATGAGGTAACATTCATTGATATTTATATTTTCTAATGCATTAATGACATGTGGTGGACACATGTGAAGAAACAACATAATCCCTTGGATTTTTATCAATTTTCTTGGATTGCTTCACTTAATTTTACTTTTGAGAGTTAAGCATCTTTTCAATCCTGAGTTGGTCCTGACTAGTGAGTATTTTGGGTTCATAAACCTCCATTACTTTTACATGTGGCTTTAGGTAAGTAAAATTACTTTGAAAACTTGGTTTGATTTATGTAGTGTTTAGTAGGTTTTTGAGACTAATTTACTTAGCTTTTTATGTGAATTAAAGCTATTTGGTAATTTTAGTATGAACTAGATAGTGCAAATTAAACTTGTAGGACTACTTTTCTTTTTGTTTAATAAGTTAAGTAGCTTGGAGAACCTGAATTGTATTGAAAATGAACCCAAGCACTTATTTTTTTTTATCTTCTAGGAAAGATGAGTAAATGGGTTTTTTAGTGATGACCTTAGGAAGATGTTTTCAACATTCTAGAGTAATTTTGAAGAAGTTAAGAAAGGAAGTAATCAAAACAAAAACTACTAAATACTAAGACGTTATTCAGGGGACTAGTTTAACAAGGATAACTGACTCACTAAGACAAAAAAAATTAAATAAGGGTAACCCAAAAAATTTAAGTGTGAAATATTGGGGACACCACCTTCCTTTTTGGATTCTTCACCTTGTTGAATTTAAGTGGAATGTGGTTTAGAATGTAGTATTAAAGGGTGTTTCACAATTTCATCTTTGAAGAGTGGAGCATATTTATTTGATAATTTTAAAGAATATATTGATAATAAGTTGAATTTATGCACAAGGTGACTCTGATAATTGGTAGGATTTTGCTATAAATCTTGATCATGAAATATGAATAGGGGTGCCCTTTTATTTATAGGTAGAGTGACTGAATGTGATCCCTCCATATTGTATCTCAGATGAAGAGTGGAGAATTCACCCCATGGCATGACATGGATCATGACATGTATCATCACCAATATGATCCTTTCATCTTGTACAAGATTAAGGGTGGAGGATGCTCCTCAAAATATCCCAAGGGGAATTAATATGAGCCCTCCATCTTGCATGTAAGTTGGAGGGTTGAGAATGCCCTTCTAAAATATCTTGAGGGATGAAATGAGATCCCTATATCTTGTTTTAAGGATGAAAAGTGGATAATCCTTTTTAATATCTTAAAAGGTGGAATGAAGGCCCTCCTCCTTGGAAAGTGTTCCACATGAGGTGGAAAAGGGGGAAATTGAATTAAATGAAATTATAAATTCCTATTCCATGGAATTTATAATTAAAGGAAAGATTAATTAAACTATTTAAAGGGATTAATTTAATTAATATTATATGAACATGAATTTGGTTTATTTGATTGAATGAGGAAATGATTGATTGATTAGAGAAAGGGAGATGACTAGTGTTGACTAGAAACATGACTAGAGTGGTAATTTAATGATTTAATACAGTAAACTACCCCAATTTAGGATATACCAAGGTGAATTCAAATTCAAATGTTAGATGCATAGATATTATACTAGTTTGTGTATAATTTTTTGGAAGTCATTCCATTTTGTAATTTTGGCACAAAAGTGATTAAATGGAGTGTCTAAATTTTACCTCTATTTGAGGAGGCATTGTGAGACATAGATTAACATCTCAAATACTAAGAAAAAGTGTTAAAATGAGTGTATAATATGCTCATAATGATTAAAGGAAAAAAAATGTTAAATTTGATGTTTTTATTAAATGTGTTAGTAATCAGGTATATATATGTCTCAAAATGACCCTTGGTAAGCCCTTGATGCCCCCTCAAAGGAAGAGTTAGAAAATACTTTGGACAAGTGGACTTATGAAATGATAGTTTAGAAAAATCACAAGAGAAAAAATTAAGGAGACAGGTAAAAATGGAAGGTAAAACAAATACCAAGGCCAAAACTAAGCCTAAAGATAAGAATAAATAACATACCATGTCTTAGGGGGTATTTTTGAAATTGGGGGATATATATTCACACTGGGGGCGAATTAAGTCATTTTTACCCTAACCATCCAGAAATTGAGATCTAAGATTTACGTGAAAGTGACACAAATAAAAGGGATCATAGACCGTGTCCAAGATCACTTTCAAACTAAGTGTGAGAGTTCAAATGGGCATGGGGAGTGAGACCAATAGTAGTACCTTTTTTATGTTTAATTTGTATTTTATCTCCTTTACTTAGAGTAGATAGGGTTGATATGATTTTGATTTTGAGATGCTCTTATGGTAATAGTTGATGAGATATATGCTATGCTCAGTGATGTAATGTGATGTAACTATTTATTATGTATATCATTGCCTTGTGATTGGACTAGATAGAGAAATAGCTGTTTTAACATTTCAATCTAATGAGACCATTGATACTTGATTTTTAATATTGTAAATGGAAATATGTATCATAACCTATAAATGAATCATGATAAAATTTTATTTTTCAAAGTGAATAAATTTTAATTCAAATGAAAATGGATATAATTTCAAATAAATATGGAAAATCAAGTTTGAAATGTAAAATATAATGTTATTAAATAAATATGAATTTAGATATAAATGTTCACAACTTAAAATATTGATATGAATAATCAAGACTTAAGTGGAAATCATCATGTACTAAATTAAGGAAAGTGAGTAACAAAAGATGAGTAAGTAAATGAACAAGTAGCACACAAACACATAATTGAAAGAAAATCAACATTCAGTTATCAAATGAGTGTGCATGAGAATAAGTCATTAATATTGAAACCAATGGTTTGATACAATAATTGTGACCTATGAGGGGAATATAATAATAATGAAGGGGTGGTTGAGATAAATCCAAATGCCCCATGTAAGTGGATGCTTCCTACATATTCCCATGGACTTTAAGATAAGGGATTAGGAAATAAGAAAGGTGATGACAACTAAAGAAGATTGATTATAGAGTTAAAATAGGAATGGGCTCATAAAATGTTGAGGGTATATAAGGAATGAAATTATCAAAATAATATGTGTATGGGACTGAGATACGATAAAAAAAATGAAAGAGCATACATAGGATAAGGGATGACTGACTTACCTCAAAAAATTGAGTGTTGTATACATAGTCCAATTGGACCTCAAGGTACTATAGTTTGACATAAATTAAGAGTAGAATATGATAAATATGATAAAAAAGGAAAATGATTGAGACTGGATGGTTAAACTCATAATTAATTCATAAAATGATAATAGTCTAGGAGAAAGGATGGTTAAGCTAACCTCAAAAAACTAAGCTCTACCTACATAGTCCAATTGGACCTCAAACCAGTGTAGTTCGATTGAATGGGGAGTAGAATGTGATAATCATGAATAAAGAAAGATGATGAAAATGATCATGATTAAGATTGGATTGAATTTGATGGATAATTATTAAATTTAAAAATTGTGAGAGTGTTAACTTTAACTCATAAAATGGTGATATCATGGAGTGGGAATGTTTATGAGTGTTTGGAACATTATACACACAATGGATCACTATTAAAGGGAAAAACTTATACTAGCATCAAGATGGGATTGAATAACAAATGAAAGGATTTGAATGATTATGTGAGATAATAATGGATGATAAGTAGATTAGGAAATTTACAAGGACCATGTCATGGGCAACAAAATGTCCAATTATCAAAGTGTCAGTAAGAGGATATGCCAAGATTTTTCTAAAATAGGGCTCAGAACAACTTCCACTTTCTTAATAAGATCAAGATAAGAAGGAAAATTAGACTAGGGTAGGATGAAAATAAAGATGGTTTAGGATAATTTAAAATGGCCAATATGATGGTAATTTAATGGATTTCAATGTAGACAAGGATGACCCCAAGTGTCAAGGTACTTGTAGATAAAAAAATATTTACACATGATGCTATAAACGTGGTTTTCATCATGGTACTTTCCCATAGTGCTACCAACATGGTTTGCACCATTGGACAAACTATTTCTCTCTTTTTATTTAATTGTGTTTAATAATTTTTAGCATCTCAACTCAATAAAGGATGATGAGATGCATAATGTTGAATGTTTAATCTGTATCCTATACCAATAATCAATAGCTTCTCTACAAAAAATTTGTTACCAATGTAGATCATACTAAAGTCAAAGTGACCTTCATTGGTTGTTGACTTAATTTAATTAAAACTTGTAAATAAGGTTTATTTTTAGCCTCTATGAAAGAGAGTACATCTAGTGAGGGTAAAGTGAGATACAAATTTCATAAAGGATTTAATTTGATGGGGGAATATGGGGTTTGGTCTAAGGATATGATAGTGAAAGTAGGAATAATGCTTGGAAGGCTAATGAAATTTAGGACTTTCAATCACACACACCATTATTTAGAATTTTAAATGTGACATGGTTTTGGATGTTTTAGGGCTAGGTGGTCCATTATTAACATCAATAATGTCTTGATCAAGATGTAGAACTAATTTTCTTATTTATTGGCACTTAAAAGAGGTTTTCACCAACTGAGTCTTCTTGACTATTTTAATTTTTATTATTTGATAGTGTCTCAAATAAGGTTTCACTAAGGGATGTTGATAATTCATTTGATTCTACCTTAGTGCCTTAAGTAAGGTTTCACTAAATGATGTTGATTTTAGATTTTGATTTTTTGAATTATCCCATAGTTCCTCAAATAAGGGTTCATTAGGGATATTTTCTTCTAACCAAATTTTTACCATTGATATGTTGCTTTGAAATAACTCCAACAATGTTTGATTCTATTAATCCAAATTAATAGGTGGAGGAAATTGGATGTTAGGGTAATGTATTAGATGTCCCCAATTATGGATACAACAATGGGAATAAATTAGAATAGAACATCCCAAAATAAGCTACACACTTGATTTTCCTCAAATAAGGTGAAAGTTGCTATCTTAGAATGACAATGCACCCAAATAGGGTGGATAATTTATGAGCCACATATAATGTGAATAGACCAAATGAATTGATTGGAAAACATATTTCAAGGATTTAAATTATTTCACAAGTTAAATATGATATGAATTATTTGAAGTTGATACATTGACACAAACATGTGTGTTGATGGTATAACAAAAATTTTAATAACTCATAAAAAATAAGCACATAAGAATTTTTAAAGTGATAAAAACTAAAGAATGGAAAAATAATATAATGATTGAATAATTATATGATCAGATTAGAAGAATATGGATATTAATAATAAAAAAACAAGGTTTGCTTAACTGACCTCAGGAACTAGTCGATACTAAATGCTACTTACATAATCTAAAAAGACCTCAAGCTGATGTAGTTATCCCTAAAGTTGGTAGAGAATATGATGAAGAATGGACTATATAATAATAATAATAATAATAATAATAATAATAATAATAATAATAATAATAATGGTTTATCGATGTGTATGACTCTATTTTACATGATTATTTGGATATGTATATCCATATGAGCATACATGTAGCAAAAATGTTTATGTGTTTTGATTTGATCATGAAAAATGTGATGATATGATGCAACCATATATGACCAAGATAATTTGATTGGGTAATAGATGATAATGTGAGGGGAAATACTACCATTATGACATTATTGATTTAAGACCTTTGGTACTTGATTTTTTAAATTTTCACATGAAAATATACATCATGGTAAAAACACCATAATGACCTAGCCATAATGTGCATAAAGATTTACCCCTGATCTAATAGATAATTGGCAATAATGTACCAATGATAAAAACCATGATGAAAGTTATGACATATGCCAAAGGAGGGACTCAGGTATAAGTGAATGAAAAGGGACACCATGATAATGAACTTATTGGCACAATGGACTAAGTCAAGGCAATAACAAAAGAAAATAAATAAGAAAACAAGAAAACACATACAAACTAGAAAACAAAAGAAACAAAAACAATATAGCCATTTAATAAATTCAAAATACACATGATAGGCTCAATGATAATGGTGATTTTAATGGATGTCGCCAATCAAGGATACATGCAATGAGAATAAGTGGGAATATAATATCCCAAAATAAGTTACATGCTTAAACTTTTCCTAAATAGCGTGGAAGTGATGATATTGAATTAGAGTGATTTGATTTGACTTTGCCCCAAATAGGGAATATTTGGGAAGGAAATATCCCAATGGTAGTTGATTCAAATGGATTAAGACTGATAAAAGATTATTGACTAGACTTAAGACAAGATAAATGTTTTTGAGTTTTGTGGTTGTATATATTTTTTAGAGATTTTATCCTTTTTTTATTATTAGGATATTTTAATTCTATGAATGTTTAGGATTTTAGAAAAAAATTAATGTTTTTGAGTTTTTGGCCTCTCAAATCAATGAATAATTATGAGATGTAGAATGATTTGAATCATAAAATGGTGGAGTACATTTAATGGTGGTCAAACTAACCTCAAAAAATTAAGCACTACCTGCATAGTCCAAATGGACCTCAAGCCAAATTTAGTTCCATAAGAGTAAAAAAGGTTATTTTTTCCTTCATTTGAACATGTCAAAATAAAATAAATGAAACAAAACTATAGGAAACACTAACCTTTATTAGGTTAGGCTCACGATAGTGTGTGGTAGGAGAAGTCTTAAATAAAAACAATTATATACAAGTGCAAAAGCATGATAATATATGGATAAGACAATATGGAAAAGGGTTTTATACCAAATTAGGTGTATATAATATACACATGCACATTTATCATATAATGTTTTTGTGCACTACTTTAACAAACCTATATCTTTATGTGTGAATTTACTTATAAAAAAAATTATTTCATTAATTATATTCCTATATAATGATTTTCATGTAAATCCAAAATTATAAAAAGTATAGGTATACACATTATACTTTAGCATTTGACACTGTTGTTGTGGTTATTATGTTGAGACATGAATCTTATGAGTTAATGTTCTTTGCTTCAAGAAATGATTAAAATCTGGACCCTCTACTCTTGTACCCAAAATTATAATTTAACACACATGGAACTATCCATTGGATTGGTTTATGGTTTTGTGTTTGTCACATCATCTACCTATCTTAGACAATTTGAAATTTTTTGATACAAGGGTCTTCGTTAGTGTCACAGATGTTTCACACTTGCCCTTCAACTTTGACTCTTGCTCAGTGATTATCTTGAAGTGATAGGTTTTTCCTGACATCTTAACCTTAACCAAATTTAATTTTGAACTCAATAAATGGTCGTAGGCCACTTTGGGACTTGAGAAATATATGTTTCTCTTTCTTGAATGATCCCAATTTTACATGCAAATCATGGAGTCATTGATGGAGGCCTACATTGACCAATCATTTCCTTTTTATATATGTTTCCACTCAATGTATCAGTCATCATATAATTATTTAGGATAATATCCATCATTAAAGGCTTATAAAAATGTGTTCTAATTTGGTTTAGGCTCACCTTATGTTTTGTTTTTCTCTTATAGAGTGTGTGCTTGCCACCAATTTTGATGGGTTGAGTAAAATTTATAAGTGTAATCTTGACCTTCTCTTCATTAAAAAATCATTCATATAAAAATAAAAATGTAATTGATCTAATTAGTTATTTAATACATCTAAATTTACTTATCCTTGAAACATAGGGATGTCTAGATTTACTTAAACTGTAGGGGGGACTCATGAACCAAAATATTTATTTGATGTGTGAGATGATGGAACCATCCTTTAAATGACTTTAGAAACTAGTTTAAAAAAAGGTATTTTATTCTTGAATGTCCTTGGTAATCTCACTCTTGATATTTGTGTGGATATCATCTTGTGTTATGATATGTATCTCCATATGAGATTTACTAAAATTATGTGACAAGTAGTCTAAGGGATCTAATGGTTTGATTTTTAACTTTGGATACTTTGACATTATTAAATGGGAATTAAAAGACAAATTGCTATGATGCTACTAATTTATATCCCAAGAGGTTTTTTTGGGGGTGGGATGACACCCTAAATTAGGATCTAGATGTAATATATGTGTGTATATGAGCAATATAGATGGATATATAAAAAGTAATAGAAATAGAACAATAAAATATACTAATATGTGCATTCTATATAGTTCATACTCTATAGAATGATGTATATTTATCTAACTTACTACTATATTCACGATATTTAATGCTACAAATGTGTATACATATATTATAATATCATGAAGGCTAAGGATCAATTAGGGAATTTGAACCATTTGGGATTCCATGTGTGACTTTTCATCTTCTAAAAATTACATGGCTTGACTAATAGGTGTATGGTATGATGATAGATCTTGTTTCATAATAGAAGCCTTAGAAGTTCTACTTGAAATGGTGTATCTTACCATAGAGCATTAATGTGGCTGATCTACAACATGTAGGTTATACATAAAGGCTCAAATTTTCAATATGTATGATGTTGTTGCATTATTGGTTGACTTGTGTGCAGTGTGTGAATTTGAACATGTTATGTAGAGTAATGTGGGGTTATTTTGTGAGTTAAATGACATGTATCCTAACATTTTACATAAGGTGCATGATGTGAGGAATTATAAAATAGATACAAAGTATTGTAAAATTGTATTTTAAGTTTTGAGACATGTTTCCATGTACTACATAGGGTTTTCATGATGTAAGGAGTAATGAAAAATTATGAATATGGTGAACTTAAATTTTACGATTTGCAAATTATTTCATTGTGTTTTATGGAGTGTGCATGACAAGATTAGTTTCATATAAATTATTGAAGTGTGACTTTTTAATTATAATATGCATGCCATGTATCTTTATGTTGTGTAAGAGGCACATGATGTAAGGGACTATGTAGAATTACTAGAATATCATAATTTCATAGTATTCATAAGTAACCAATACATTCAAGGTAAGAGTGCAGGTCTACAATGATGAGTGCATATCATCATTAATCTATGTCTATCATTAATTTGAATTAATATGTATTCTATCAATTTTTATATCTATTATTATACATCACTATTTCCTTGATCAATATATTTTATATGCACAATATTATTCATAACATTTTGCATGCTTAAAGAATTAATGTTATTATTTTAAAAAGGCGCATCATTCATACCATTTTATATAATTAACTTAATTTTCACAACATTAGATACATATCTAGATTTCATTTTATTTATCAAACTTAACATATGATTAGTCAAAATAAGTTTTTATAATGTTTATGGTTACCTAATTTTTCAAAATACTTTTTAGATCCTAAATCACATATTTAGACAATTTAAATGGGCATAAGAGGACATCAAACATGAAAAATATACACCATATAATTACACTAAGGTTTTAATATTAAATCATATACTAACCTAGGGATTAGATTCAAGCAAAATATAATCTAGGGAGTTTTATACATAACATAATATGCCCTATAAAAAATAAAATTTTAAATCTAGTGTAATGTGGGTAATACTTAATCCTAGGGGATATAAGGAGATATGCAAGATAATGATGGTCCATTAAAATTAATTAGGGAACTATTGTCACCAAATATTGAACCATAGAGATGGTTTTTAAAATATAATCTAATATTTGGGAAAATTTTGATTACCTCTAGGTCTGTGGGTTGCCTATAGCAGAGGTAAACCTCTAGGTTTAAGGGCTAGCTCCCTAGATTTCACTTTGCTTGGTTATCACCTACACTACTTGATTTCTTGGATGAAAAGGGATATAAATAAAATGGAAATATACTAATATAATTAGGTTATACACCAAAAATATCTTGACTTGAATACCATACCATTTCATTAAAAAACATGTCTCACAACACTAGTCTAAAAATCTTGAATTGATCTAACATTAGTATTTCAAACATGGAGGTAATATGCATTGCAATAATCAAGGTGAGTGAACAAGAATTTATATTGAAGACACTAGGGCTACTAATTACACTTAAAAATAGAAAAATTCACTTGACAAAAATTCATGTGACTTGTTAGAGTGGGAACTAGTTACATCAAACATGGAAGAGTTGAGAGAAAGAAAGGATAGATACTAATCACTTGACCTTTCACTATACACCACTTCACACAATTATAAAATATATCTTGTGAAATAAAAACTAGATTTAAAATATTTATTTAAAAGGAAAAATATAGTATCAAAATAGTGGGGCTTTTCCATACTAGGTGTGGATTATTTACAAAAGCCAAAATGGCTTCCATTTATAGAGTATGTGACAAGAGGGAGAAGAAGTGGATATCAAGGGTTTAAAATATAAGTGTCAAGTGATGAGTAATATTTAAATTTCATAATAATGAAGGGTATATTAGACCATGAAGGTATTCTTGGACAATTGTCCATCTGAAGCATGACAAACTCTCTAAAATTGGCATAGAGGTCTTCAACTGCCTTCTTGAAACTACCTTCATGATGAGGCATCTCTTGACTTATAAAAGATGGAATAGGAAGAATTGAAACATATGAAATATATTAAGGAGGTTGGAAAAAATATATGATAGTCATTATATGTATCCATAAATAATAGCCTTCTTCATGACACTTGTACTCACCATCTACAGTCATTCATTGGTCTTTTAGGCCTCGTAATTCATAGTTGCCATCAAGGTGACCTTAAATTTCTCAAAAAAATACATGGAAGAGGTGTTAGGAAATTTTTTTATAGTATATTTGTCTTCAAATCCATGAGATATACCTTTAAAATATCTCAAATCAAAATTCTCATCTTCTCAGTAGGTAGTCACTCCCCATTTTCACTATTTATCCAAGATTGCCTATGATGAATGATGTAGCAAAGGAATTTTTATGAAAAAATATGGTAATAAATGAGAATATTAAGTTATAAAAAGTCCCAATTTACCTCCATAAATTATTATAATTCTTTAAATCTCTTATGTACTTGTAGAACAAGTTAAATCCTTGAAAAAACCCTTATTTTTTTACCTTGTCCATACAAGCAAGGTACATACCAATTGGATATACAGGAGCCTAAGTGAGTGATGTAAATTTAAAATAAATTTTAATGGCCAAATAAACCCATATGAGTTAATATAAGTTCCTATTTTATCTATTGAGTCTTAGATAAGGGTTTTATTAGGGTTTTGAACTATTTTACTTCTTAGCAATGGTTCATAAAAACAAGATGTTCAAATACCAAAAAAAATTCACTGAGACCAATTTTAGGACCCTAATAAAATACCAATATCTCTTTGTGGTACCATGAAATGTATATGTATTTGTATGAGTGCTTTAAGATGGTTTTTTGAGCTTTGAAGTACATTTTGGGTACCCCAAGGTGATTTTAGGCCAAAAATGACCCCTCTATAATTTTCATTGAAAACAAATGGTTATAAATCTTCATAAAATATAATATAAAGGTATTAAAATGGTTTATAAATATCATGTGGTCATATAAATATAACGAGGCAACTGTAAGGCTTAGGCCTAGTTTTATGCCTAATAGGCCTAACTATGCTAAATAGACTATGACCACTTGTGAATGGTTTCTAACAGCTATGAGTGATTATACACATATGTCTACCCTCATTACAAATATTCATATATTTATTCAATGTGATAATACTTCCTATCACACACTCTTACCATCTTTATGCCAAACCTACATTCATCTCACTCTTGGAGTGCTATCTATCTGAGACAAAACAAAGGATATATTACCTATTTAATTGGTCAATATGAGATTATGAATGGATTAATTATATTTTAGTGTTCATATTCACCAAATTTTAATGATAGATTAATCCTCTATAGTCATTAACACCACAAAATTTGAGATAGAAATATAAAGTTGATGATTGTATGCAGGGTTTGTATGTAGAGTTGAGCTTACCTATTTGTCCTTACTTCACCATGTTCCTTGATCTAAGAATCATATGAGCTATATTAATACCATTATGAGAGTTTTAATCAACATGTTCAACCATCATACACTCCTATTAACCTTCAAACTATTTTCTTATCTAGCCTAAGATAATGTGTCTATTGTAATAGACTATAGGTACAAATTATAGAATATAAAGGTTCCTATAGGTGATCATCATGTACTTTCATGATTTTGGTTCCTTTTTAACATATCAATATCATTATAAAACTATATTATTTCATCTTAGGTCTGATAGTCATGCTTTCATTCTTCTCTATCCTATACTTGTATGTAAATTTAACTTCAACTATAGGTGCACATTTCAAGGAGGTTATGAGACTCATAGGTGTTTGTTTCATGAATTACAAATTATGTCAGACATTCATCTACCCTTGAGATCACTATGGACCACCCACACCTGTTGAGCCTATTTCATTCCTTAGAACCATGTTTTCACTCACCATATTATAGTTCACTAGTGTATTTTACTTCTAGGTTCAAAACACTATAGGTTTCACTAATTGTTTTTAGTGAAAAACCAACTGAGTAAAACTCCACTCAATCATCCTTATCCTTAGCTTCACACTCACCTTATTATGTCAAGACATTTCTCCTAGGTTTAAGATATAAGATGGAAATAATTAGTTCTATCTGGACCTCAAGACACTTTACCATGAAAAGACCTAGTATATGGACAAAACATGATTTAGAGAAACTAAGGTAAGGTGTCTCAATTGTAACATTACAAACTTGTGAACAAGGACTTATCTCTTTTTTCAATTCAATAAATTTGCCATTCTCACCATGATTCTTATCTATCCTCTCAAACCTCAATTAATCTTTAAAGTGACCTCAAACACCATCATATTAACACTCTCAGACCTTTGTCTGTTGTACTTAGACCATTTATGAAGCTATCAGTAGGTGAACATCAGTTTCAAGACTATGTGCCAGACCAAAATATTATAAAAATTGGGTATCTTGGTGGTTTAACCATGTTTATAATGAAACATGAGATCATATGGATGTTCAGATGTTTTAAAAATTAATCACACCTATGTCTAAGCATTCTCACACTATCTTGTAAGTGGATGTTATAGGGAATCTGACTGTGTTTATGTTTCCAACTATGTTCTTCATCAAGTGATACTCTTTGATACTTAACCTCCAAAATACAACTAATAATAATATAATTTGAGCATGGAAAAAATATGTATCCTTTGATTTGAAACCACTATAGGATAGAGAAACTTCTATAACTGATGAAAACATGTCTATAGACCTCAGTGGTGTCTCCCACTAGCAAGATGAGATGTTATAATCATTCCTATACCTTCACAGATGAAAAATAGATTAATAACTACATGAGTAAGGTAGTCACATTCTCTAAAATCATGTATAATACTTGATTTAAAAATATCAATTTAGACAAAGGAGAAAACTGAAGGTCATGGGGATGTGTAGATAGAAAGAGGAGAAGACCTTCTTAGCAATGGTTCTTGGAGCTCAAGACACAAAACCATTAGAAATTTGGCCATGTATTTTAAGTACACATATATTAATATCAACTCTCAAAAGTAATTACTTTTAATGAACTCCTCTTGGCCATACCAAACTAAAATTGGTTAACCATCTTAGCTTGTCCAAAAGAATGATAGGAAAAATAGGATGATTTTTACCATTTTTAGAGCTTTCAAATCTCATTAAGAATGTAAATGGACTTAGGGGACCTTAAGAGACACTTTTGTAGTAGCCATATATGCCCAAACTATTGTATAAGTTGTACAACTACCTAAAACCATAGGAAACTGCTTAATCTTCTTATTTTCAATGTTACACATATAATTGTTATTTAAATACCATATTTGACATGCACCTAACATATAAGACATTTAAGTACACTTGGACACACTTTTATTCCTATGGAAACTATACATGTCCAATAAATGACTCAAAATATGACCCTAAAATGACCTGGGATAAACTATAGACAAATATGACAAAGATAAACATATGTTGACCTTATTAAGGACGATGGGACACATTTTACATCATATAATACCCCTATAACAAGATTGAATATATAGGGGGTTAACCTAGTTTGACTTGTGTTCAAATTAGTCAGCATTTTGGTAATTTCCTAGGGGTGACAAGCTAGCTATGCCAGAGACCAATACCTTTCTCCTATCCATTGGGATATAGAGTTACCTATGCACTAATTTGATATTTAATTACCTCTAAAAGAACACCAAACTCACACTAGAAAACAATAAATAGACAAAAAATACAAGAACAAAGGCACACAAGACAAAACAAGTGTGCACCAAATTTCAAGTTTAAGCAAATATTATCAAAGAGACAACAAAAACCCAAAACTTGATGGCACCAATAAGAATGGATAGAGTAGATAAATCAGAGCACATAGAACATTCTTACCATCCTCTTTACCTTCCCATGCCTCCATTCCAGGATTTGAATCCAAATGATTTGATGTAAAAGCTTGAGTGTTAGATTGCTTGTGAAACTTTGATAATGGCTTCTAACTAGATGTGAGATGGAGATAATGGCTTCAAATGGACACTAGAATGTTGTTATGTATGCTATAGGAGTGATTGATGTATTTATGGAAAATTTATCATTAGTCTTGAGGGTAGAGGGAAGGCTTAGTTTTATAGGCAAAAGGGAAGGAAGATCAATGGTCCAAATTCAAATTTAGGCCTTTGAGATCTAGGGCTAGGAAATTTCCATGGAATTTTTAATTCCATGGAAATCTCTACAATTAAAAAATTCTAGAGAAGGTGGCTAGTTTGGGGAAGATTTCTAGAATCCTCCAATTATATAAATCTCCCCATAGGGTTTAGGGTTTTAAGAGAGGATAGTATAGCGTGGTGGGTGGGTAGTTGGATTATTTTTGAATTTTAAATTGGCTAGTGGGTTTACGAGGTAGGTTAGTAGGTAATGGAGTATATTATAGGTTTAATGAGGTGGTTAATTGATCTTAAGATGGGATAAAGGTTGTGTGGGATATGGGTATTAGGCTAATAATTAATATAGCTAGGAAATATGAGATTTAAGCTAAATTAATAGGAATTAATGTAATTAGTAGGAAAACATATTTTAGTGCATACATTTTGCCCTTCTTTGAAAGTGTATTACAACTAAAATGAAGTGAAAAGAGTAATGGTCTTTCAAAGAAAAACCATGTCATTGTTAATAGATGAATGTTAGGGGATATTATGAATGTTAGTAGATGATGATAATGCCCCCTCAATGGGACATGCATGAAATAATGAGCTAGATAGACACTCAAAAGAAGAAATTTGAGGTGGGACAAGTGTCAAGATCATATGGGGTTATGATGCCCCAATTTACCAAATAGATGCCCCAATGGTGATGATGAAGTGGCTCAAGTGATGGGTCTAGACAAGTGACAATTGTATAAAAAGTGATTAAGTGATAAGATAAGGTTGATTAAAATAGGATGGGCTTGAGCTAATGATGAGTCCTGATAGCAAGGATACATGCTAAAATAAGCTTAAAAAGGGATAAAATGATAAATACTAGTGATCGATGTTAAAGAGACATTTTTCATAAAATTCAAGGCTTAAAATGAGACATGGTCTACCAATATGATAATGATAAAGGAAAAATGGTGGTTGAGCTATCCTTGGGTACTAATAATGGGACCAGGTGTTTCCTACATAGTTTAACATGACCTTAGGCTGATGTAATTCTAGATGTAGGATAAGAGGGATGATAAGGGTTATGGGCATGCCATGTTCCTATATGTTGGTAGTAGATGAGTAAGAGTAATGGAATTAATTTTTGGGGATAAATGGATAGGAGATGTTAGTAGGGGTTATTGGAGGAAGGGGGGTCATATAGGTCAAAAGAGTTAGGTTTGGGGTCATTTTCACTCTTTGTCATTAGTGAATAGATATTTGAAGCAAAAAATATGGACCACATTCCTCAAGCTTCCCATTATGGTGAGAATTTAGGACTACTAAATAGATACCAAGGCTAGACCTCTAGTGAGTAAACAACCCATAGCTCTATGATTTTTGTGATTTTAAGTATTTTTGGGTAGATTTTGAAGTGTATTTTAGCAGAGAAAGACACTACCCATTTTGGTCTGGCAATCTTGTGAATAGTATTTGTGCCCATAATCATGGGGTTTTTTATGTAAATGGTAGGATTGTTAGGGTTAGTTTTGGGATTACAATCCCACTAATAGGGAATGTTAGTATTATAATCCTACTAATAGGGAATGGTGGGATCATAATACCACTAATAGGGAATGGTGGGATCACAATCCCAAAAGTAAAGAATGATAGGATTACAACCCTGTAATTAGGGAATAACAAGATTACAACCCTATAAGTTATGAGTAGTGAGATTGTAGGTTAGGGAAAAAATGGTTAGGTGGGAGATTGGATAGGATTAGATGAAGGATTATAAATGTGGAGAGATAAAGTTAGATAAATGAGGTAGTTAGATGGGGTTAGTAAGTTAGGTGGGTGGATTTGTAGGTTAATTTGTCATGTTTTAAGTGAGGAGGATTTTAGGTAGTTTGGGTTCAGTTCATAAAATGGGATGGGGAACTTAGAATTAGGATAAGAGGTGTAATGAAGGGTGAGATAAGGGCATGTTGGATATATTAGGTGTGTGGTTATAGGGAGTAAGAGTGAGGATAGAGTGTTTGAGTGATGGGATAATGATATGTAGATGTTGTTTTTGGTACAAGAGGATTTGGGCATACTAGCATCTCAGTCATGACATCCTGAGATACTTCATGAGATTTGACACATGACCCCCATGGAGTATAGAGTGATTTTGGGGAGTATAGAGTGATTGAGATGATGGGTCTGCATGAAGTAGCTATGATGTTACTAATTCATATTGATCAAGCTTTGAATATATCATTGGTGAAGTGATGTCACTCAAAGATGATTACGTTTTACTTCATTACTGGGGAGATGACCATGACATTATAAGATGTTTACAAGATTTTCCATTTACCTATGTAGGAAGACAAGATTTATTATCGATCACAGACACTAATGCAGACATTGTAATGAGTAGGTGGGAGCTTGTAGATAGGGTTGTGAGATAGATGTATCAATCTAGACTTATGTTATTATGAGGGGAATTTGGATAGATTGACATTAGTGATCATGGCTCTTATGTTCAACATTTTATTATCAGACAAGAGTGGATGATGGTTTCATCTTAGCTTGGGTGATGTGGTATCCAATATGATCCATGATCATCAGGTGTTTGCTTGGGGACCTTCATGTTTGTACATCTATATAGGGAGCTATATTTTGGTGTTTATTGGATTGCATAGAGTTTTGACCCATATATACTACTTTAGATATGGATCTAGGAACATATGATAATCTAATGGTTACTGTGTACACTTATAGGGTTGGAGCCTAGTCAACCAATGGGTTTTTTGATGGCATGTGATTTTGGGCATGTAATTGGGTCTTGCAAGTGAGATGCATTATTACAAGAAGACCTTTGATAGACTATGCCTAGAGTATATCACATGGATTCCTTATATAGGGATCAAGTTTGGTTGGGTTGATGAGGTGTGGACTTAGTATATGTTCACACCATACTATGTGATAGGTTGACAAAAGTAAATTATTGAGAGATATTGATCAGATCAAGTTTAGTATTAGTTTAGATTTATTCAAGATGTGTTAAGCTCTGGGTAGTTGTTTACATGTAATGAGCAAGATAGAACACAATGTGTGAGGATTTTTAAGATAACTGATGCATGTGTAGTGTATGATAGGATTGCACCCATCCAATGGGATTTTTATATGCCTATTCTAGATGCAAAGGTAAAATTAACATGGTGGTAACCATGGGTTCTAGTTTGATTGACTCATCCTCATGTGGTGATTCAAAGGGGTGTTTTGAGGAGGGTTTTTTAGGTCCATGTAAAGATCTAAAGGAGAGAGAGGTAGAGGAGATAGGTGTCAATAGAGAGGGTATAGGATGGAGGGGGCCATGATGCCATGGGTGTGGATGATGATGGTTTGGTTATAGTGGTAGTATAGGTTGAAGCACAAAGAGTGGCTCAGTTATAGATTCAAGTAGGTGGTAGTAGTGGTGTGAGTCCTTTTTAACCACTGAGATCAATATAGGATGAGGTGTCGATAGTCCATTTTAAGATGAAGATCCAAGATCATTTGGTAGAGATATATAAAATTACTCATGAGAGAGATCAGTTATAGGCCCACCTTTAGAGTTTGACTACCTATGGTGATAGCTAGTTAGTACATGCATAGGTGTAGATTACTACATTATAAGCCAAGATTACTTAGAGAGATAGATAGATTATACAACTATAGTCATATGTTATAACATTGTAGTAACAAGTGATGTAGTAGGATACTCAAATTACTACCTTGCGATCATATATTATATAGTAAGATACATAGGTTAGGAATGCATAGACTCAGATTACAACACTACAAAGCTAGGTTGTTAAATTTCTAAGTCAGCTTGCATAGATTCAGTCTCATATTCAAACATTGATTATATAGTTAGTAGTGGTAGAGAGGGCTAGATATGTAGTTAGTGAGGTGATAAGGGGTACATGTATGATAAGGGTGATGGATCAAATTGTATTGCTTACTTGAGAGGCATAGTATTATAAGACTTTACATGAGGCTATAGTTCCAGATGGTTAGCATCAAAGTTCCTTTTATGCTAGTCAATCATCTATGCAATAGCAATTTAGAGGTGGTGGTGGACCATTGAGGCCACCAAGGCCATAGCCTTGACTTTAAATTTATTGACATATATATAGGGGACCTTTGTATTATAGATCATTCTTTCCCCATGGGCTCCTATGATTGTATCATATTTTTTGACATGGATTCCATGTTGATATTGTATCTTAGACATTTGATATTTATATATGATGATGACTTATGGTGATATATGGATGTTTTTTATTATTTTATGGATATGAGATGAATTTATTTGTTTTATATGATGATGACATGGATATGAGATGTGATTTTATATCTACTTAGCTTTAGATGTTAATGATTGGAATTTTGAGACATGGATGATGTGATGATGATGCATATTTATTATTGATGTAACATCTTATTGATGACACAATGATAGTAGATATATATGTTGTGTATTTTGTTATTCATCATGGATGATCTTATATATAGGATATTGTTTTACTCTTGTGCATGTTATTATATGATGTGATTTGAGATGTTTTATGGATGCATGATAGGATGATATGGATGATGTGATATGACTAGAGTATGAATCATGGTTGTTACACATTATGCCTTTATGGGGTGGTTATGTTGTAGAGATATTAATCCTTTATTTAGTTCACTTCATCCATAGTATCAGAGTTAGAAATCTTCCTACACCATAGAGTTAGGGTGATAAGGGGATGGGTGTTGGTGTGCTAGTCCTTAGATGAGGAGAGGTGGGATGAGATAGGGGCTAGGATAAAAGATTGATTAGGATAGGATGGGGGATATGATAAGAGGTTTGATTATGATAGGATGGGGACTAGGATAAGAGGTTTGATTAGGATAGGATGGGGGATTTTGAAAGTTTATCAAAGTGTGGAAATATGAAATCATTTTTAATATTGTGTCTTATGGCCATGTGCCAAGGACATGATAGGTCTTAGGTATGGTAGAAAATATGCATGGGGGAACTCCATTTGAGAGATGACCCTTTTTGAATAAAAACTTCAAGGGTCACTCATGCCATCCTTATTCCCATACAAACCTAACAATATGAGATATATACATGAAAACTAATCTAACTAAAACATTCAAATATGTAAATAAATATGCAACACACACACATACAATCACACAAAATAGATAAAATGAGCTATAAATCACTGATGTAAATGAAGGATGATATGACCAATGTGAGTTATGTACAAGGAATTGAATGATAGTATGAGAATTATATACAAGATATATAGCTCACGTCATGGTGAAGGTCCAATCAAGTTTCAAAATGAGGGTCATGATGACCCCTCAAGAATCAATGATCATAGTGTATGCTTGGATACCTAAGAAGATTTTTTTTAACTATCATGACCCTATATAATGACAATTTTATGTGGTAAGGTGTGATCTAGAGGCCTAGGAATAACAATATGGAAATGGGTATGGGATGTCACTTGTGAGGCTAAAAGGAGACATACATGTCAGATAAGATTTGGGAGGATATTATGGGGATGATGAGGATATGATGGGACTTGGGGATATATATATATATATATATATATGAATCAAGTTTAGTTTAGTGATTCTAGAGATCCCTCCAACAAATATTTTTTGACAATCCATGTCCATTCCTTTGACTGAAGTAGTTATCCTATATTATTGTACCAATCTTGATGATAGATCTCACTATTGAGACTAGGGTTAGGGTTTTTTTTACCATGATGTTGAAAACTAGTTTTCATTGTGGTACTTACCCAAGGCACTATCAAGTTGGTTTTCACCATTGGATGAATTTTTTATTGATGGGGTAGGTTAATGGATGGGTAGAGTGAAGAAAAGGTGCCCCATACATGGAGGTTAATGATACCTATATTAGGTATAAAATCACTTGAGATGCATAATGTTCATAGGATCATCTATTTCTTCTCCATCAAGCATGGCCAACTTATACATTCCTAATCTAAACATGTAAATAATGATATAGGGACCTAACTAGTTGGCTTCAAACTTCCCCTTCTTATCACATTATGCATTAGTGTTTTTTGATTTTTTTAAAGACTAAGTCACCAATTTTGAACTTCCTATCTTGAATTTTATTACAATATTGGCCCTTCAATTTATTTCAATATGCTCAAAGGTGATCGAAGGCCTTTTGTCTCTTTCATTCAAGAAGTTTTACTTCTTGTAGCCACTCTTGTCTAAGATTATGATTAGTAATGATGCCTCTGAGTGAGAGTCAGAGAGAAGGTAATTCCTCTTCTACTAGCAATATTGTAACATGAAATTTGAGCTCAATAGATTAAATTATGTAATTCAACCAACTCAATATAAAACTACATAATAGGAAGGATTTATAAAATTAATCATAATGATATAAAATATTACCAAATTCCTTGTTTCATATTACCCCCTTCCAATATTTGCAAATGATCAAGTGATTGCATATAGACTCAGATTTGACATAGTGATGGCATGATGATGGATGGAGGATTTGATACTGGATGCTAGATTATAGATTTGGCATGGACTAGCTATGAGAATTGGAGTTTTCTTAGTTAGCTAAATGGACATAGATTTGATATGAGGATTCAAATTGAAGGATTATATTGGAATGATGATGTGATGAAAATTGTAGTTAGTTTTCCATTGCCCAAGCATGGTATTTTATAGGAAAAATGGAGGGAATTTTAAATTATTAGAAGTCTCTACTTTAGAGACTTTTAGAGACTTGGAGGACCTTCTCCAATTCTAGAGGCTTCTCCATAGGTTTAGGGGATAATAAGGAGGATTAGATAGGAATTAATGAGGATTAGGGCTCATAGGGATGTAGGAAAGGTTAGGGTGTAGGTTAGTAGGTGGTAGGTGGAGTTATTGAAATTTTAAATTCCCATATAATGGATAAATAGGATTAGATTAGGATAATAGGGATTTAAGAGGAATAAATGAGGGAATGGGATTAGACCAAGGATAGTGAATGAAGGATTATTGAAGGGGGTTATTAGATAAATGGTTAGGAAAGAGGGATAAATTAGTAGGATAATTTAGAATAAAATAGGATTAGCATAATTATTGTTAGATAATACGAATATTAGTCAACAATAATGAAATGAGAGATTTTAGGTGCATACATTTTCCCCCTCTTTGAAAGGGTATTACAAATGGAATGAAGTGGAAGGAGTAATGGTATTTCAAAGAAAAACCATTTCAAAAATGAATGTTAGTAAATGATGTTATTGGATATGATGCCCCCTCAAGGGGAGATACGAGGAAGAATTAGATGAATGGCCACTCAAAATAATAAATGAGGGGTGGGATGCGATGGATAGATAGGGAATGGCATGTTATATGTAAGATAGAAGATGAAGAAGATAAGGTCAACTTGATCAATGAGCCACAAATTGATGATGCCCTTGGAAAGGACACATGCACAAAGAATATATATGATGGGTGTCACAATTTTAGACACATCCCAAGGGGAAATCAACCATAATAGGATGATGATAGGATAAAGGGATACAAGCTTTAGATATATCCCAACTAAATATGCATGATAGGCTAGGATAAGATGATGATATTAATGGTGGGTGTAGTTCAAAGCTAAATTGATTAATATAATGTAGCTAATGATAAATAATAATAGATATGATTGAGTGACCATAGGATTGGGCGATGATGATAGATGATAGAGATAGTGGATGAGCTATCCTTGGGCATTGAAACATAATCTAAAAAGAATTTAGGTAGATGTAGTTATGAGTAGAAGATGATGATGATGATGATGATTATGATGATGATTAGTGATTAGAAAGTGATGATAAGGATGATTAAACTTGTTAGTGATTGAAGGATATGACTTAGATGATGAGATGAAGAGAAAATATTAGATGATAGTCAAATGGGTTATGATGAGGAGAAGGATAATGAGATAAATGATGAGATCAAGCCATAAAAAGTGTCATAAATCTCATCATAGTCTAAGTAATCCATTAAATATGGCACTTGGAAATAGGCCCCATAATATAAGAATGACCAAGGGGATATGGTTCCAAAGTGCATGGGCAAGTAGCAAACTCTACATCCTTGAGGTTACTTTTGGTGTCCTCATAGCATCCTTGTTCATTTCCCAATAGATAAAAATACACAATGTAAATAAAACATAAGACAAATAAGATATATACATGACGTAAACAAAACCAACTATAGAAAAATAGTAGATAAATAATAGACAAACAACATACAAGTATCTACATGCAATGTCACAATATCTTATCTAAGGATGGGATGAGTGATTAGACTAAGTTGGTTATCATGATGATGTAATTGTGGAATTAGGATGGACTTGGATAGGATGTGATCATGATTAATATTAAGTATTAAGACAACGTGTTACCCTTAGTTTAGGATGGAAGGATAGATGATATGATGGGATGTGATAAGGTCTTTGAATACTGATTTGGTCTCAAAATAAAATCGAAAAGTGGTCAAATAAGGTGATTAAACAAGTGATGACCAAATATTACTAATAAACAAAGCCCTACAAGAATCTAATCTAGAAAGGAGACTAGGAGATGATGGGATCAAATAAATTTCACTCTAGAAAAGGGTAATTGGATGGGTGATAGGTATGAAGAGGTAATGATAAGATAGTTATGGGATCAAGTACCTTCCATACTAGAAAAGGGTAATTGGATGGGTGCTAGGTATGAAAAGGCCATGATAGGAAGTGATGGGTGTTAGATTAAGGTCCTTGACAAGGTAATGTATATTAATAAGAGTTGGCTAATAGGATGAGTTGGAAGATATGAAGGGATGGTTGACCACTCCAATCTGGTGCCAAGACTAGACATTATATCCAAATATAGGGGATAAGAAAATACGTGTGGCATGGAGATGGATGTGACTAGGGGATTGGGAATAAGATAAGACACTACACACACACAGGCACACACACACACACACACACACACAAACACACACACACACACACACACACACTATACAAATGGGGTACTAGAAAAGGGAGTACCAATATTAGCAACTAGGATAAGGATAGAGGGATGATGAATGGGATGATAAAAGATGACGATGAAAGGGATCAAGGATGAATAGACTAGGGATAGCCAATGACCACATCATGAAGGAACTAGATAGTTATTTTCTTGAGTGTCCATTAGATAATATTCTAAGAGGAGTTTGGGATAGTTATCAAGACACCTTCCACTTATTTATGAAGGCCAAGATGAGAAAGAAGAAGAGATATGATGTATTATATGATGGTGGATGATGGATAGGAATAATAGATCAAGGGATAAGATGATGGGTGATATAGACAAGGTGGATAAGGGATGTGACAAGTGGGATGGATGAAAAAGGATATGAAATGGATATATTTACCCCCAAGTGTTGAGGAATAATGTGGATAATAGATTATTCTACCATGATGCTATAAATTGGTTGTCATCATGGTACTTGTCCAAGGTGCCAGAAGACTAGTTTTCACTATTGGATGATTTTTTTTACTAATTTTTGACTTTTGGATGGCATCTTGATTATTGGTGATGCATGAGATGTAGGATGTTGATGTTATATGAAGATGTTAGCTGACACCTATTCTAGAGAAAGGTGATGTTAGGATTATGTAATGGTGACATTTATTGACTCTTGATTTAACATCCTCCAAATTTTTTAACCAATTGTATTCATGACCCTTACCAAGGATAATGCTTCATATGGATTTGAGATATGTTATGGATGGGATGATGTCATGATTTTGATGATGGCATATAGGATGAGAATGAGGAATATGATCAATATGGATAACATGATGGCATGGGGAGTAGAAATGGGGTTCAACAATTGCATACAACATTGGATATGGTGGAGGGGATTATTTAGATTCATGTCATGAGACTATGGGATTTAAGACATTTTGATTTGTTGATTCTTTAACCCAGGCACTAAGAGGATGATAGTACGTATGATTATTTACTTATTGTATTTGATTTTAACTACACCCTAGTGCCATATTTTAGGCTTCACCAAAGGAGATTGACTTTTGACTTGAAATATAATGATTATTTTGACTTTTATAACCCCCTAGTTCTTGATATTAGGCTTCACTAGGGGAAGACATTATTTAATTAGGTTGATGATTTGAATTTTTTTAGTATGATTTAGGGGATCAAAGATTACTTGATCATGATTTATAACTTTAGTAATATGGTCTTGGATTGTTGTATTTATGGCACATGATATTAAATATAGAGGGGAATCCAACAATGTGTGTTCTTGTTCATTCCCTTTATGTAATGGGATATAGGGATTATAGAGGTGAGGTGGATGGTGAATGTTGGGTGATGGATTAAGGTTATAATGGACAAAATAGTCCTAAAAAAGGTCACTAGTAATCCTCAGCTCAACATCAAAGAAAGTTTCCTCAATGATCTTAAAAGGATCACTAAGACACATAGATCCACTCTAAAAATATTCAACAAATAAAGAAATCAAGAATTCATTTATGACTTCATCATCCTAATTGGGATTTTTAAAAGAGCAAGAATTATCATCATTTATTGTAATATTAACTAAGGATGATATTTTTGATGAGGAATCTGATTTGGATATTGATGTTGCACATGATCACGAGGTAAATACAACTTTTTTCTGACTTTGATGCTAATTTTGATGCACATGATGCTATGTTACTAATAAAAGATGATTTATCTATGATTATCCTCTAAATGGGGGGTATATGATGTGATAAGTGAGAGTGATATGGTGGATGAATAATGGACAATGCAAAGAGAGGTTCATGAAAGGGATTTCGGGATATAGAAGGACTAGGTTTATGGGGAGTAGACTTGTTTTGAATGGATGGGTGGTTAGAGACATGGGGATCATGGAGGATGGATAAGATGTCTTGACCTAGGATTTGAAGGAGAAGGGTTTGATTGTGATAAGGAATGGAATCTTGGCATTCTTATTCTTATTCAATTAGGGATTTAAATTCATCTGATTTATCCTCAATTATTATGTCACCACTATTGATGAGGTATTTAACATAATCTCAGAAGTTTTGGCATCATTTATGGAATTCCCCCAAGTTTAATGATATAGATAATATCAATTTGCTTTATACCAAGATGGCTTAGGCTTGGTGGGATCGAGATATTTTGTGGGTGGATAGACCAGATAAGTTATTGGAAAAGGGATTCCAAGGATGTAGAAATGGGAGTATAAGGACCCACTTTACTTTATGAACCTAATGTGGAAGCATTAGACTTTAGGTTAGATGGTGTTTTATGTGGTTGGGTAGATGGATGGGTGGCTAAGATTGGATTCAATTTGCTAGTAGGGGAAGGGGTAGATGATTGACTATGGTTAGTGGATGGGGGATTAGAAGGAGACTTACTTGAAGGGGTCTGGTTTAGTGGTGAAATAATTTAAAGGGGGTTAACACCTTTGAGAATTGGTACACCCATTATAATGAACTATAAAAGGATCTTATCCTTATTGGCAATTATGTATTGGTCTATGAGAGAGGGGTCTAATTACATGGTGGTGGGTGATAAAGGTGTTAGATTATGATTAGTGGATGGAGGACTTGACTATAGATGGGTATGAATTGGGGCTAATGGGTTTTGAATAGGGTTAGTGGATGGTGCAGGGGAATGGGAAAAGGGTTAATGTTAGACTTGTTTGGAAAGTGATTTAGGATCATGGTGTCAAAATCATCAAGAAAGTGAGCACCTATTTTCCATAGTCATGAAAGGATTTCATTTTTATTTTCCATGATGTATTGATTGATTAAGGTGACCACATAAATGAAGGTGCAGACTAATTTGGTCAGGCTATGGGATGGTGATTTGGGGAAAATGAGATCAAGGTCTGAGGGTAGGTGAGCACCTAACTCTAGTGTCCACAAAAAGACTTCATCCTTATTGGCTATGATGTATTGGTCTACAATAATTCTCCAAATCTATGGGTAAAGATGGATGATGATGCAAAGGTAGACTAAAGATTATTTGAATAATGGTCAAAGGATTGACCTAGTATGATAGGTGATAATGAGGATGGAATAGATAAATGGATTAAAATGTGATTGAGATGATGGATGATTTATGATAAAATGTCAAATTGATAGTACAGTGGTGCTAACAAACTATCAACAATGCCTAGTAGTCAAGTTAGCAAAAGGATTGAGGATAGAGATGGGTTCCTAGATTCAAACTAGTAAGATGACAATATTATGGATGTTAATTATGAATAGGTAATAATGATAGAGACTAGATTTATTATGATGGGTTGCTAGATTGAAATCAACAAAGTTATAAGATGCTAGTAGGATATTGACTAGGTATGATATTTGACCAAGTAATGAGTGATAGTGTATTAGGATGATATGATGATTTGGATAGGGCAATATGCCTAGCTCAAAACCTTGGACTAATTTGATCAAGGTATAATGGGATATGAATATGTGATAAATATGATTAGGATGATGGGACAAGGACAATATGATTATAGGTGATGTGAAAATGATTGAGGAGGGATAATATGAGTGAAATTAGGATGGTTTAGACTTGTTTATGACTTAAAAATCCAACTAGGATAAGATAGGATGAGGGTAGACTAGATGGGTGATGAAGGCAAGGTCATGATAAGGGATTGATTATGGACTTAGAAAAAGATGTGATTAGGATGTGGATAACAAGAAATTATTAGGTGGTAGGGGATGGTTAATGATGGGTGGTGATAGGAAATTATATGACTAGAAGGATGTATAAAAGAAATAAAGTATGTAGGTATGGGGATGTGGTGAATGATGAGTGGTTATGGTTAGTCTAAGGAAAGATGTAAGATAGGATAAGATCATGAAATAGGATACAAGAGGATGATGACAAGGATATATAAGGTGATGATCAATGAATGTGAGTGATAGGGGAGAGGTGATTAATGATGAGTAGATATGACTATATTAAGATGGAATGAAGTCTAGAAGGATGTACAAGAGAACAAAGATATGTGCAAGTGATGAGATAAAGATATACAAGATGATGATATTGATATGTGAGTGGAGAGGTGATGGGTAGATATGGTTAGGTTAGGAGGGAAGATAGACAAGATGAGGGATGGGATAAGAATATAAGATGACAATGATGTGCAAGACAAGATGTGGGTGACAAGTGGATATGACCGAGACAAAGGATATACAAAGAGAATATGTATAATAGGATGATGACATAGGATATAAAAGGTGATGTGATGATGAGATGAGATAATATGGGAGGATGAGGACTATATATGAGGTGGAATTAGGACAAAGAATGACTAAGATGATAAACAAATGTAATGAAGATGGGAGATTGGGATAAGACTAGTAGAATATACAAGAGAATAAATTATGTACAAGGGGATGAGACTAGGATTATAAAAGATAGCTTTTTGGGTGAAAGCTAACTTAGCTCACAAACAACATAGATATAGCACAACACATACCCAAACAAGCAAACCATAAACTATGATTAGTAAACTAATGGGTGTGTAACCCAATATCGACACCATTCAATGGATTCACGAGTGAGGTTGTAGTTAGATGACCCATTATAAAATATATCAAACCCTCTTAACCATATTTGCACTTGATGGCTACTTCAGAGCTGATACTAACTCTTATAATGATACACATGTTACATATAAAAGGTTCTATGCTAGGCTAAATGGGATATCTAGGGGCATCCCTGATATACATGAAGGTATTTTGGGCCTAAGTCCATATAAGGTGGTGTCTAATGCTTGTCTTAGAGAGTTAACTCTTCCCCTTCATGGATGACCTATATGGGGTCAATCACTTAGCCTAATGATAATTATCCCTAATTTTTATAATCTGATAAAACATGAAGTTTGGTTAGTGTGTGGTGATTAAATCTATGACACTAACCCCTATAAACTAAGCCCATGAATGGGTTACAATTATGCATCACATGTTATCTTAGATGGGAAGGGTTAAAAAATAGGAAAAAAGAACAATACAATTAATTGACTAATTTAATTACCTATGTGTGATGGACACAATATGACAAGTTGAAAATATATATATATATATATATATATATATATATATATATATATATATATATAAAATAAATAATAATTTTTATAAAATATATATACAAGACAAAATGGATTTTAAAAGTGCTGAATGGATCCTTTGATTAGTGGCCTACATGCACATGGGTTAGTAGTTTGATATGGCACTCAAGAGTGGGGTCCTATAACAAAAAGATTAGTAGTTTGAATGATTTATGTGTTTTAACAAGTGATCTTACAAATATAATGACATTAGTAGTGTTGGATTTAGTATTTGACAAATGTAACCTACAAGTTAGAACAAAATTTACCTCTACTTATAAATTTACAAATTATTAGGACAAATTATAATTACTTTTATCAAAATGATAAAAATTATAAAATCATAAAACATCTAAAATTTTGAACACTTATTTAAATCAAAAATTTATTATTGGTTATATATACATGAGACTCTAATTATCAATACAAAATTTAAAGGATAGTATTAATTATTAACAATTGACTTTTATATATACATAATTTTACTAATGACTAAAAATTTGTCAAATCAAATATAAACACACATATTTTATTTTTTATTATTTTTTAATTATTATTATTATTATTATTTATTTATTTATTTTTAAAGGGTAAGAATAAAAATATCAAATTAATAATTTAATGGCTATGACATCCTAAATATTTTTTTTTGGCCGTATGTCTAAAAACACTAAGAAAGCTTTGTATTATTTAGTCAAATAAAAATGAAATTTAATCAAAATGAGACAAATGAGTGATGGATTTTTTTTGAAAATTTCTATAGTTGTTTTTGACATATTATCACATATTTCAAAAAATATCTAGATCTGGACTACGTCGTGGCTATTGAGCAAACAAACTCATCAAAAAGGTATTGTTCGTGGCATCAATATATTGTCAATTAGAATATCAAACATTTTAAATAAAAAGATGTTGCACTAGTTTTGACATATTTTTACCACATAATTGGTACTTTTTAAGGGTGATTTTATGGTAACCATTTTACCTAGAGTGTTGATGCTTCAATTAGTTTATCCTGGCTAGCATTCTCCTAGCACATGGTATAGAATTTGTCTAATACCATGTACCCTTGATGTTTTTATGCTACAATCTAAAGTGCAAATAGATAAAGGTACCATTTTGAAAACCATATGATCTATGTGACCTACATGATGAAATGTTTCAAGGAAATAATTGTATGGACTGAAGTAATAGAGGGGTATGAGAATGCTTTGGGATTGGTAATCAAATGCGATTTTAAGGTGTAAAATCTAGCATCATCCCAGTATGTGGTAAAATGGGAGCTTAAAAAAAATGTAAACATCAATTAAAGCATAATGCAAATGGATTTATGTCAAATATTTTTATGCTCTATACACAAGTCTACCTAAAACAAAGTGAGATTTTTGATAAAATTCATTAAAATCTTTTCAATGCCACGTTTTGATTTAGTTCAAAATCATTTATTTTTTAAAACCATTTTTAAAAAAATTGAAAACCATTTTTTTCTTAAAAAATAAAAATAAAGATATTAAAATGGTCATAACTTATTTAATACCTAACAAAATTCATAATCATAAATTTTTTTAAGAGATGGAAGTGAGAAGTTCATAACCCAGAATTTGTTTTATAAAATCTTCTATGAACAAAGATCGGTTTATAAAAAATAGAGCACATTTTTCCCTAAATAACACAAATTTTTTAAAATTAGAAGACACCAATTTATCTTTAGTCTGACCTGTAATTTCAAATAAACATACTCAAGGTAAAATATGTTATTTATAGAGGAGGCTTAGTCCTACTGTGGTTGCCAAAATGTGCACCAAATTTCAAGTTTAAGAAAATATTATCAAAGAGACAATAAAAACCCAAAAATTGATGGCACCAATAGGAATAGATAGAGGAGATAATTCAGAGCACATATAACATTCTTACCATCCTCTTTACCTTATCATGCCTCCATTCAAGGATTTGAATCCAAACAATTTGATACAAAAGCTTGAGTTTTGGATTCTTGTGAGACTTTGACAATGGCTTCCAATTGGATGTGTGATGGAGATAATGGCTTCAAATGGACACTAGAATGTTTATTATGGATGTTATAGGAGTGCTTAATGGGTTGATGGATAATTTATCATTAGTCTTGAGGGTGGAAGGAAGAGTTAGTTTTATAGGTAAAAGGGAAGGAAGATCAATGTTCCAAATTCAAATTAGGGCCTTTGAGATCTAGAGCTAGGAAATTTCCATGAAATTTTTAATTCCATGGAAATCTCTAGAATTAGAAAATTCTAGAGAAGGGCACTAGTTTGGGGAATATTTACAGAATCCTCTAATTCTATAAATCTCTCCATAGGGTTTAAGGTTTTAGGAGAGGCTAGTATAGGGTGGTGGGTGGCTAGTTAGATTATTTTTGAATTTTAAATTGGCTAGTGGGTTTAAGGGGTAGGTTAGTAGGTAATGGATTCTATTATAGGTTTAATGAGGGGATTTATTGATCTTAGGTTAGGATAAATGTTGTGTGGGATATAGTAATGGGATATAGGTATTAGGATAATAGTTAATATAGCTAAAAAATATGAGAATTAGGCCAAATTAGTGAGAATTAATGTAATTAGTAGGGTGAACATATTTTAGTACATACAATAAGAAACAAAACACACTAGTTATCTCATGAGAACTTAAGGGAAACACTAACCAACTCAAATAAACTAACTTATGCATAAACTCACATGAATGGAATCATTCCGTCTAGATAAAAGGGGAAGCTTGAAACATTTCTTGATCCATAAAATGAAGGAATACATGAAGCATGTTACCATTTAAACTTTGAAATTTGTGTCTCCAACTCCTTCATGATGTTTTCCAATCTCCTTGGAATGATCTTAAATTTAATCAAAGTAGCTAAAAATAGATCACCTATGAAGTTGGACTCCTCTTGCACTTTAACAACCTCAACCTTCTCATGATACTCCTTAATTTTAACTTCTCATGGTGCTTCAACAAAACACACCTCCTTGACTTCCATGGTACTTTGAGAGAGATCAAATTATTCACAAGCTACAAGTTCCTCAAGCTCATCAATGAGATTTGTATAGTACATCCAATCTTAATCATTATCCTCCATGAGGACCTCTTGCTCTATATTCTTATGCTCCTGACCCCCAACTTTGTAAAGTTCATCAAATTCTTGGAAAAGCATTATCTATTATTTCAAATAATATTTTTTCCTCTTTATTTTTGAGAACCACCACCTTCAAATTCATCTTCATATTTCATAATCACTTGCCCAAATTCAAACCTGACTATAACTTCAACAATTTGGAATGGTATAATATCTTCTTTTGATAGCACACCATCAAGAGGTAAGTCAACTCCAAGAGTGTTTCCTAACTAACCAACAAGGTGTGTAGACTTTTGAAGGTATTCAAACTCATCAAATATATCATTGAACAAATGTCATCTTGTATCATGGAGTGAATAATATCTTCTTATTCATTGATATTTTTAGGTTTAAGTTTTTGATCATGTCCATGAACATCAACCAACTCAATAGATATAGATTCCTTATCAAACACCTCTTTTTTCATGCCTTGACCAAATTCTTTGTGAACAAATGAAATAGGAATTTCAACATCTTTCTCTTCATTCAAGAAGATGGAATTGTACTTATCTTCACCAAGGGGAGTCCCTATGGTGATCTCTTCATCATAGATGGTCATGTCATCTTCTTGATTAGTTGTAGCTTGGGCTTGGTCTTCTTTACTTTCCTCCCATAAGATAGGTTTTCCTTTAAGAAGGGATGAGGTGAGAGGTTGATGGTTAGGCTTATGGGTTGGATAAGAAGTATGAAGTGGTATGGAGGGCTCATTAATGAGTTTGGGAATAGAGACTTCTTGAATGAACTCATGGGTAAGTGACAAGTTAGGTTGGTCAATAAGAAAGACACATTATTCAATAAGAGTTTCCATTTTTTCATAGCCTTATTGAGGCTCCTCGATAGTTGCAATATAATTTTCAATCTTTGTTTTACCACATTCTTAGTCTATATATTGATTATTAGATACAACATTTTATAAAGTACATCTTCTCATTGATGTCATATTGGGTTTCCTTTTCAATTTCATCCTACACAACCATAAATTTTTTAACTAAACCTCTTAACCACTTCATGAGATGGTTAGGGAGCACATCAAACTCTTCATCCCATGTTCTCATCTTTTCTTCATTATATATTAAGCTTGGCATGAGTACCAATAAGTATTTGTCATGAAATGGGATTGGAGTAGGAGGAGGAGGGTAATAGTGGGGATTGTGTTCAAATTTAATTTGGTTGAACTAGGAACTCATATTTTATTTTAAAATATCTTGATTTCTAATCAATGGGATCATCTAACCCCACATGACAATAATAATAAGAATAATCTTGATTTTGATATGCATCATGATAAGGTTGGTAGGAGTCATATTAGGGTTGATATGAGGGCACTTCTTGATACTCTTATTGATAGCCTTCCTCATAGGCTTCTTCATAGGGTTGTTTAAAAACATTATGTTCATATAAAGAAGTAATAATATGATCATAAGGATGACATGGCTTATAATTTTGATAAAATTTTTGATAGGGGTGTTGAGGGATATAACATGGGTCATACCAAGGTTGATAGGGAGGTGCATAGTGGGTATTCTCAATATAACCATCCATATCAACTTCAGTAGTTATATGAAACATAAGAATTGATAAAAATATTCAATAATGGATACTTGTGCTACTTACAACTAGATTATTTCATTCAGAGTCACCATTGGTGCTTTCTTGAATACTTTCAAAAGATGATAAGAGGAAGGACATGCCAACAATCCTTACACTCTTTTAGACCTTCATCCCACCAGGCATGCCAAAAATTTTGTCACCAAATATTTCACCCTAAATATGGTTTTTCAAGCCTACTCTAAGATTTGGGTAACATTGGATTACCTTTAGGCCTGTGGGTTGCCTATAGTAGAGGTAAACCTCGAGGTTTAAGGGATAGCTCCCTAGATTTCTCTTTGCTTGCTTAGATGAAAAGGGATATAATTAAAATGAAAATAGAATACTATAATGAGGTGATACACCATAAATATATCCACTATACTACCATCTAATTTCACTAATAAACATGACTCACAACACTAATCTCAAAATCCTAAATTGCTCTAAATTAGTATTTCAAACATGGAGGTGATATGCATTATAATACTCAAAGTGAGTGAACCATAGGTCATATTTTAGACAATATTGATAATAATTACACTTAAAAATATAAAAATGCACTTGAAAACACTTCATGTGACCTGTTAGAGTGGGAACTACTTGCATTAAACATCAAAGTGTTGAGAAAAAGCAAGGATATATACTAATCACTTGACCTTTCACTATAAACCATTTGAAACTCTTAGACAAGATATCTTATGAGATTAAAAATATATTTCAAATATTTATTTCAAAGGCAAAATATAATATCAATCTAGCAAGGCTTCACCATACTAGGTTTCTTTATAAAAGCCAAAATGGCTTATATTTATATAGTGTGTGAGAAGAGAGAAAAGAAGTGGAGCTTAAGGGTCATAACAATAAGTGTCAAGTGATGAGTAATAATTAAATTGAATAAGAATGAAGTGCATAATAAACCATGAAGGTCTTCTTGGACAAGTGTCCATTTGAAAGCATGACAATCTCTCCAAAACTGGTGTAGAGGTTTTTAACTACCTTCCTGATGAAACATCTCTTGATTGCTCAAAGATAAACTAGGAAGAATTGAAATGTATTCACTATATTAGTTATTTTTGAAATAATATATGATAGTCATCAAATTCATCCCTAACTAATATCCTTCTTTATGTCACTTGTACTCACCATTTGTAGTCATTCATTGGTCTTCTAGGCCTCATGCTTCACATTTATCATCAATGTGACCTTAAATTTATCAAAAAAAATATATGTAAGAGGTGTTAAGACACTTATTTATAGTCTATTTTTCTTTCACTCCATGATTCAGACCTTAAAAATATCTCAAATCAAACTTCTCATCTTCTCACTAGGTAGTCACTCCTTATTTTCATTATCTATCCAAGATTTCCTATGATTAATGATTTAGCTTAGGTATTTTGTTCATAACAATGGTAATAAATGAGCATAATAAGTTATAAAAGTCACGATTTTCCTCCCTAAATTATTCTCATTATTATAATCTACTTTTTACCTATAGAACAAGTCAAATCCTTGCAAAAAACCCTATTTTTACCTTGTTTGTAAAAATGAGTACAAACCAATTAGATATTTAAGAGCCTAAGTGAGTTCCAAACATTTCCAAGACACTTTCATGGTGAAATTACTCCCTATGAGTGCATATCCTTTCCTATTTTCCCATTAGGTCTTAGATAAGGGTTTTAGGAGGGTTTTCAACTATATTGCTTCTTAATAATGGTTCATAAAAACTAGATGTTCAACTACCAAACAAATGTCACTGAGACCAAGTGTAGGACCCTAATCAACTAATTTTATCTTATTAGGGCACCATGCAATGTATTTGTATAGGTATGAGTGATTGAATATGGTCTCTCAAGATTTGGAGTGAATTTTGGGCACCCTTAAAGTGATTTTAGGCCAAAAATAACCCAATTTTGATTTTATCTAAAAAACAATGGTTATAACTCCTAAAATCTCATATGAAGGTCTTCACATGGTTTATAATGATCATTTTTTCAAAGAAATGGAACTAGGCAACTTTAAGGCTTAGGCCTAATAGGCTTGATTATGTTTGATGGCCTATGACCACTTGTGAATGGTTTTTAATAGATATGAGTGATAATACACCTCTATCTACCCTCATTCCACTATATAAATCTTTATTTAATGATCTAAGACTTCCTATCACACTCTCTTACCATCTTCATGCCAAACCTATAGTCATCTCACTCCTGGAGCTCCCTTTATCTAAGATAAAATAAAGGGAATATCCCTTGCTTGATTGGTCAATATAATATTATGAATATATTCATTATGTTTTTATGGTCA